>OX457089.1:34859816-35213150 GCA_949752835.1 Empis stercorea
ATGGTATGTTGTATTGTAAGCAATTGACTTAATTTTACATTATATTGCAGTCAAATTAATTGATAAGACTGTATGTATATGCTGTCCAATACCTTGAACTCCAAAAATAAATTATTATGCGCCTAAATATATGCAAAATTTACGAGTTTGTAAACGTATATAATATTTTATATAAATCAAAAAAATTATCACAAGCTTCTACATTTTAGTTTTTAACAAAGCTTTTTTGGTTATTAGGTATGTATTTGTTTTAAAACTATAAAAAGTAATTATGAAATGGAGGTTTCATACTGTTTAGGCCTTTTTTGTAAAAAAAAGGTAAACAGTAAAAACCAGTAATTTCATGTAGTTAAGGTACACATAAATTTATGATAGATGGAATGCTTGAATTATTGACAACCAGGATATAATTGATAGAAATTTCAAGTTCGTCCAGTAGGTGGCGCTATTCATATTTCACCAAAACATATTTTTCCGAATAAAATTGTGATATCATATAGTAAATGTTGGAAATATAATTTTACAAGTACAATACGATGCAAGTGAATACATCATATTTGTTTAAATTCCTGCCACTATAGAGGAATACGAAAATGCCGTAAATCGTAAGCAATAAATTACGTCAAAAAGGGAGGAACTCCCACCTAAACCGATTATAAACATTTTCAATTTTGGACTAATTAGGGACTAATTTCAATCCAAAAAAAAAAAAAAAATTGTACCATCCCCTATTCACCAGAAATAAAGATTAAAAAAAATATAAATAAAAAAAAATTATTTAAAAATACTTTCCCTTACAAAGCGCGTAGACAAGCGAAATTTAGTAGTGAATTTTTTTAAAGGATGGATATATATATTTATGTACTAGTGCGGTAGAGACAGCAATATCGTCCACAATTTTTTTTGGACGTATATAATGTAATATAATATAAACATGGTACTCAGTAATGTCTATGGAGGTTAAGTAAGCGTCAACAATAGTAAGGGAAAGGTAGACCTCCCTATAAAAGCTATTAATTCTGATAAGGTCTATACTTTCCCTTACTATTGTTGACGCTTACTTAACCTCCAAAGAAAAGTACATACTTTGATATGATATTATTTGCTTCTTTATTACTTTTTAGTTGAATATTACTTTAAGGGAAATAATTTTTAAAAAACTTTTTTTTATTTATATTTTTTTAATCTTTATTTCTGGTGAACACAAGCTTTTTTTTCATTTTAATAACAATTCCTGCCCCAATTATGATTACAAAACACAATTTGAAAGTAATTTTTCATATTACACAAAACGTGATCGCACCAATAAAAAAATTAATTTTTATCTGTATAAAAAAAATTATGATTTATTTCCAATTTATTTATTTGTATCATTTTGATATTTATTGGCATTCTAAGATTATTTTTTTATAATTTTATTAAATAATTTGAATTGTTATTAAATTAATATAAAAAATAATTGCAAAATTAAAAACTGCATTACGTTTCACTTTTCTTTAACTTAGTAAAACGCAACAAACCTAGAAATTTACACAAAATTAAAATACCAGGAAGAATTTACAAAAAAAGTACACCTAAAAAATATAAGTTTATTTGGAGAAAAAAATATATTTTCCATTGTTACTTTTTATGTTGTATAAACAAAACTAAATATATATATATATATATATATATATATATATATATATATATATATATATATATATAGTTATAAAAGGTCAAATTATGTTTTTGATATTATCAAATCAATCAAAGTTACAAAAACAAAAACGAAACAAAATTCTTTATTTTTATATGTTGTGATTGATTTACTTATTAAATTGTATTTTATACTTTTGTGAAAAAAATACCTTTAAAAATTCCATAGTTTCTCTTGTTACATTCTGAATAATCGTCAACATGAAAATTCACCACAATGAGATATAATTAAACAACTAATATAATATTAAAACCATGAATATTTGTAATAATGTGTGTATCTTTGACAACAATTTTGAATTTATAACTTTTAGAAATCAAAAAAGCTGCCAAGCTGGAAAATGCTTCATATCCATATCCCATTTTTGATGCACCTAGGATTTAATGAAAAGAATGATTTAAATAAAAATTATAATTCGTGCAAAACTACGAATGTTTTACAATTTGAAATTATATAACAAATTGTCATACTCGAAATTGTATATGCAATAATTTTTAAAATGTCGAAATTTTTACCCCTGTAAAATGAAGAGTTGAAGGTACGGTTGCCGTTTCTTTATACAAGGTGTAGAAGTAGAATAGTATCATAAAGAAACTAATTTTTCATTTTTAGCACATTTCCAATCAGTTTGGTAAAAATGTGTATATTAGTTTCACTCTGTCTGTCCGTTTACACAAACTTCTACATATATTAAGATAGAGTATTAAAATTTTAAATAGATGGTAATAAAATAACAGGCCCAGTAGAACAAAATTTTCTTCTATCTCTTTTCGCCTCTGAGTTATTCCCCCTTCAATTTCGAAAATTGCCCATATTGACCATCTAATAACTTTGAAACCAATAAACATATTTGAGGTCTGTAAAAGCTATAAGCTATAGGAAAATCTTTTATATTTTTTGTGAAATTAACAAATTACTTAAAATTTTGATTCTTTGTTGTATAAAAATACCGTTATCTTCATACATCTTTTTACTTTCCGTTTTATGAATTCACACTTCCAGTATATACTACCCTCATATATATATATATTTATATATATATATATATCTCCTCACCTGGCCATAACTCTTGGGCTCCATAATACAAAAAATCATGTGGGGTATCAAATGAAAGGTCTTCAAGAGTACATCTCAATGGGGGTAGTCGGGGGGCGACGAGGGTCATGCCGGGGCCCAAAACGGGGGCCATGTTGGACCCCATATTACAAAAAATCGTGAGGGGTATCAAATGTAAGGTTTTGAAGTGTACATCTCAATGGGGTGTATTTCGTGGGGCGCCGTGTGTCATGTAGGGGCTAAAATGGGGGCAATGTGGGGCTCCATCATACAAAAATCATGTGGGGTATCAAATGAAAGGTCTTGAAGAGTACATATCGTTGGGTGGTCCATTGGGCACCGTGGGTCAAGTGGGGCCTAAAATTAAAAAAAATCATGTTGGGTATCATATGGAAGGTCATGAAGAGTACATCTTAGGTCAAACGGGCCCAAGACCAGTTAACGGGCCCAAAACCAGTTAACAGAAAATGAAAATGTTAAATGTTGAAATTAACAGAAAATGTAAATTTAACAGAAAATGTAAAATTTAACAGAAAATGTGGAATTTAACAGAAAATGTAAAATTTAACAGAAAAATGAAAATTTAATAGAAAGTGTCAAATTTAACAGGAAAATGTAAAATTTAACAGAAATTGTAAAATTTAATAGCAGATGTAAATTTAACAGAAATTGTAAAATTTAACAGAAGAAGTAAATTTAACAGAAAATGCAAATTTAACAGAAAATGTAAAATTTTAAAAGAAATGTAAAATATATTGCAAAATGCAAAATTTAACAGAAAATTAAAAATTTTACAAAAAATGTAAAATTTATTACTTTCCCTTCTATGAATTCACACTTCCAGTATATTTATTACTTGCCCTTTTATGAATTAACACTTCCAGTATGTCGGTATTTCGGTATCTCCTCACCTGGCCATAACTCTTAAACGGCTTGACCGATTGAGCTCAAATTTGGAAGTTTGGTGCCCTATAAATTTGGGGTCTTTTTGATGAGGGGGAAGGGCGCACGGAGGGCCGCTTAAATTTTTAAATGTACCTAAAAAAGCATGCCGGGACCCAAAACGGGAGCAATGTTGGACCCCACCACACAAAAATCATGTGGGGTATCAAATAAAATGTTTTGAAGTGTATATCTCAATGGGGTGTATTTCTTGGGGCGCCGTGTGTCATGTAGGGCTAAAACGGGGGCAATGTTGGGCCCCATCTTACCAAAAACCATGTGGGGTATCAAATGAAAGGTCTTCAACAGTACATCTCAATGGGTAGTAACCCGGAGGGCGTCGTGAGTCATCTCGGGTCCAAAACGGGGGCAATGTGGGGCCCCAGCATACAAAAAATCATGTGCGGAATCAAATGAAAGGTCTTGAAGAGTACATCTCAATGAGGGTAGTCCGTGGGGCACATTCGATTATACGGGGGCCCAAAAGTGGGTCTTGTGGGCCCATTATACAAAAATCATGTGGGGTATTAAATGAAAGGTCTTGAAAAGTATATAAATGAGCGTAGTACGTAAAGGCACACTGGGTTACATGAGGTTCCAAAAGGGGGTCATGTGGGTCAACAAGGCCTTAAATCATAAAAATATCGTGTAGGGTATCAAATGAAAGGTCGTGCAGAGTACATCTCGTGGGCCCAAAATCTGTTCCGAGAGGTACTCTGGGTCTTGTGGGGCCCATAATGCAAAAAGACTTGAGAGGTATCAAAGAAAAGGTATTGAAGAATACATCTCGTTGCGCAGTTCGTGGAGCTTCATAATTCATGTTAGGGCCCAAAACCTGTGTCATATTGGGGCCCATCATAAAAAAATCGATGGGGCATCAAATAAAAGGTCTTGAAGCGTAGTCCGAGCAGTACCCTGGGTCATGTGGAGCCGATTATACAAAAAACATCAGCCACATGTGGAATTCCGAATCGTGGGCCATGAGTAGCTCAAACAAATCATACCCAAGTTGTCAAAGTAATTAAATATTTTTAGTCGGTTAAATGAATAAATATTTGACCGACTAAAAAGTGTAAAATAAAAAATATAAATAAAAAAAGTTTTTTAAAAATACTTTCCCTTAAAGAAATATTCAACTAAAAAGTAATAAACAAGCAAATAATACGACATCAATGAACTTTCCCGTTGAAATTGAGCAACTGTCTACAATAGTAAGGGAAAGGTAGACCTCTTTATAAATAGCATTAATTCTGATAAGGTCTACTTTCCCTTACTATTGTTGACAGTTGCTCAATTTCAACGGGAAAGTACATTGATGTGGTATTATTTGCTTGTTTATTACTTTTTAGTTGAATATTTCTTTAAGGGAAAGTATTTTTAAAAAACTTTTTTTATTTACTCCACCCAAAAAAACTCCACCCAAAAAGAGCTTACTCCACCCAAAAAGAGCAGCGGGTTAAAATTGTGGGTGATTTGGATTACCACTAACCTATTGCACTCAATTTATAAGTTTCACTTTTATATTTAAAATGTGGTTCCGTCATTTTAAGTTCCGAAAATTCAATTTTCATAAATTATGTAATAAATTTTGGAGTGCAACATTTCTAAGCGATGTAGAATAGAGGGAGTTGCAGGTACGAAAACAAATTTTTCGCAGAAGGTTTAAAATAGTATTTCAAAAAAACTAATTTCTGTTTTTTCAATCCAGTTCCCCCGTGTTGCCTAGTGTTTTATAAATATACCCCCTCGCCCATATAAAAAGGGAAAGAGGTAAAAAATTTGAATGATTGCGAAAGATGCTGACCTATCATACCTAACTTACAAGATACAAGGTCGTATCTTAAATGTGACATTTTGTATGACCATTTTAAATACAAAAAATACAATTTTAATATCCCTCTTAAAATTCTTTCAACTGTAAAATGAAGGTGGGTAGAGGTAAGTAGCTGATTTTTATGGAGAAAGTGTAATTAAGAAATTTATTTCTCATTTCCTTATTCCACTAACCCGCTGAGGTGGTGTAACTTGTTTCATATATAAGCCCGTCACCCACTTATAAAATACGGGGGTGTTTTTTTATATGGAATGGAAAGGCACTTACCTGTTATACCTATTTTAGAAGTTATAATTTTTTACGCAAAATCTTACTGGTTTTATGTGCATATCAAATTTCAAAAATGTATGTTTAATATTACCATAAAATAAGGGGTGGGGACCCAGGGCTCTATATTTTTCTTATGTTCTTTGTATTTGTATGGTGTCTATTCATGAAACTGTGAAACAGGGTAAAGATCCGACTAATTTTTTTTTGCTGATTCTGATTCTCTGACATCTAAAACGTAAGAAAAAATCAGAATCTAGAAAAAAAATGTTTCGAAACTTCCTCTGCACTTCATGAAGCAAAATTTTCAATTCCATAATTATTTTATTATTATTATATTTTATTAAAATTAGGAACTTTTTTTATAATAATAATTTATTTATTCATTTGTTCAAATTACATAATTAAATACAACTTTTTAAAATAGCTAATTATTTTAATCAAAAATTTTCTTAAAGTTTAAATAGAGAATTTCATATGTTTGAAAAAAGAAAAATGCCGCGCAGCCGAACTACTGATCAGTAGCTTTATAATTATGGGCTTTTTTAAATTCAACAACTATAAATGCATATTTTGAATATATGTTACATCGCGGAAATTAAAATTATAACAACTGTGACGTTATGCTACTACTACTTACTACCTTTCAGATGCGACATTAAACTTAATTTTTGGGGCTTATTGACTATTGGAAATTACATTTTAAAAATTAACGTTTTATATATTTTAGTATTCTGCGCCTCTAGCAGTAGCAATTTGAAATATGGTTACTGGCATCGTGTTCTACTTTTAAATACCTTTCCAAGGAGTGGCCAAACTCAATTTTTAGTGCACATTTACATACATATAAAATTACATTTTTATTCAAAAAAAGATGCGAAAAGCGCCGTCTACCTGCCGAATTCAAAAATATTATCAATTACATCTGTTTCTTAATAAATCAAGCTTTCCATTGTTGGCTCTATCATATAGTTGAGCGTACATTAACTATATGAAATAACGTACATTAACTATGTGAAATAACAACTAGAAGAAGAATTTTTATTATTGAGATGTAAACTATAAACATTATTAATACGCTTAATAATATCTGTTTTTATAAAGAAAGTATTTCAGATTTTATAAAAGTAAGGATCTCTGATTAGTAAAAATTGAGGTCTTTAAATAAAATAATGCTATTAAAAGTACGACCTTTCCGACAAATTATCCTTAATATATGCTTTTCAGTAATGGTTTAATTCTATTCAAACAAGCTCCACCCAACCCCAACGAAGTAATACTATTGCAATTTGGATTGTACCAGTCCATAATATGTATTTATAAGACATTTTGTGAACAATATGATCGCTAAAGGTACATTTGTTTAACACAACATTGTAAATATTCATTTAAAACTGCAGTTATGCTCTGCCCAATTCAAAAGTTGTTGCCCAAAAAATGTGCCATGTGGGCATAATACAAAATAATCATGTTGGATTAAATCAAAGGAGTTGAAGAGTATATCCCGTTGAGTAGTCCTAGAAGTACCCTGGGTCATGTGGAGCCCAAAAGTGTGTCATGTGGGGCTCATTATACAAACAAACATGTGGTGTATCAAATGAAAGGTTTTGCAGTTTACATCTCGTTGGGTACTCCGTGGGTCGCCGTAGTTCAGCTAGGGGACCAAAACCTGTGCCATGTGGGGGCCCATCATTAAAATATCACGTGAGGTATCAAATGAAAGGTCATGAAGAGTACATCTCGTCCGTTGGTCATGTCACTAAATTGCGTTAGATCACTAAATTGCCTTAAAATAAATTATCGGTTAATTTTTAGTCGGTCAAATAAATAAATATGTGGTGGTTAAGTAAGGGTCAACAATAGTAAGGGAAAGGTAGACCCCCTTATAACAGCAAATACTATTTTACACCTTGTGACAGTAATATTCTCTCAATCCCCTTTATGTTATTTAAAAACCAGTAATATCTTCTCAACCCCCTTTATGTTATTTGAATTTGAAATTCCATATTTTCAAAATTAATACATGTTGCATGAAAAGTAAATTTTTAAAAATTCAAAGTGTTATAAAATCGTCCAGAATTTTGATACGACTTTGTAAGTAACGTATCTAAGAAAGATACAATGGGTTCATATTCATATCACTCTCTGAAATGATTTAAAATTATAAACATCCTCCCATTTAAGTAGGAGAGGGAGTTTATTATTTAAATAAGCTATCCGTCTGCTATATAAAATATATGAAGCAAAAAAGAAATACATTAGTTTCTTAATAATACTATTATTCAACTTGTATACAAAAATGAGACCCGTATACCTTCAACATATATTTTATATACTAGTATTAAGCATATATTATTTACTTAATACTCGAAATGTAATATATATGTTTATGTAATTTATGTAATAATATATGTTTATGTAATAAACATATACATATTACATTTCGAGTACCGTATTAAGTATATAATATTACAAATTCGAGTATGTAATTATTTATTAAAACTTGGTTAAAATTTTAAATTGTACAACATTGGGAGTCTTATAACTTTTAAATCTTCGTTTTCATTAAATCCTCTAGGTGGATCAAAAGGGGATATGAAGCACACTCTTCTCACTTTTGGCAGCTTTTGCTTCATATATTGAAAATATATGAAGCTTTGTGTCGCGGTCTAAATTTCGAAAAAAAATTTTTCGAGATTTTGATTTTTCTGAACGTTTTAGATGTCAGGGAATCAGAATCAGCAAAAAAAAAATCCGTGTCCGCCGTACGCCGTACGCAAAGTAAAAATACACTTTTTTAAACGCTTAGAGATAGTATAAGCACTCGTGCGATTTGTACAAAAATTGCAACATATATAAAGTAAGGATGGAAATTTATGTGTATGGTATCCTTTTTTGAATAGTTTCCCTGCAACCCCCCCTAGCGGAGCGTTGAAAATGCACAATTTTGTGCACTTCAAAAAAATACCCCTAAATATAATCGGATGTTTACATTGTTTCACATGTACATGTATGGACGCTATATAAAGAAGAATAGAAAAATTTGGAGCCCTAAGTCCTCGCCCCCATATTTTACAGTAATATTAAAACAAAAATTTTGAAATTTGAAATGCCTATAAAACCGGTTTGAGTTTATATAAAACATTGTTACTTCTAACATAGATGCAGCAGGTATGTGCATTTCGATTTCATATAAAAAATTAACCCCCCACCTTCTTTAAGTGGGTGAGGGGGCTTATGTATGAAATAAGCTACATACCTTGAGGGGGGAAGTTAATTGAAAAAATGAGAAACTATGTTCTTAAATATAATATGTTACACATTGTGCATAAAAATCAGCTTCGTACCTTTACCCCCCTGGATTTTACAGGTGAAAGAATTTTATGGGACTACTAAAATTGAATTTTTGGTATTTAAAATGACTATAAAATAAGCCGCATTTCAGATAGGGTCTTATATCTTGTAGGTTTGGTATAATAGATTGGTATCTTTCGAAACCATTCAAAAAATGTACCCCTTTCCCTTTTATTATGGGTGAGGGGGTAATTTTATGAAAGAGGCTGCAGCACCTCAGCGGGGGACTGCATTGAAAAAATGAGAAATTATTTTCTTAAAAATACTATCTTACAACTTGTGCCAAAAATTTATTTCCCTACCTGCAACCCCCTCTAAGCTATATCACTTAGAAATGTTACATTTCAAAATTTATTATATAGTTTATGAAATTGAATTTTTTGAACTTAAAATGACTATAAAATAAGCCGCATTTCAGATAGGGTCCTATATCTTGTATGTAAGTTAGGTATAATAGGTTGGTGTCTTTCGAAATCATTCAAAATTTTCACCCGTTTCCCTTTTCATATGGGTGAGGCGGTATATCTATTAAACAGGCTGCAACACCTCGGCGGGGGACTGGATTGAAAAAATGAGAAACCATTTTCTTAAAAATACACACCTACACCTTGTATACAAAATTGAGACACGTACCTTCAACCCTCTTCATTTTACAGGGGCAAAAATTTCGAAATTTATAGAATAAAAACATATGTATATTACATTTCGAGTATTTAGTATAAATATAGTATTACAAATTCGATTTTTATAAAAACTTGATTGTAATTTTAAATTGTACAACATTGGGAGTTTTGTAAAAATCATAATTTTTATTTAATTCTTCGTTTTCACTAAATCCTAGGTAGATCAAAAGGGTATATGAAGCACTCTTCCAAATTGGCAGCTTTTTTTTTCTTTGATTGATTTCAATTTAAATATGATTTATGTAATTTTTTTTCAATTATTTAAAATTTTATGGAACGCTGGACCTAGTATAGATTTTGAAAAAAGAAAATTTATATATCATCACGCTGGCTAGAGTCAAAATTTTAAATTTTTGTGTCAAAATTTAAGAATTACCAAGTTTTACCGCGACTTCGCACACAGCCTGAGCATTAAAAATCTATGATTTTTTCTACAGATAACTCGTAGTTTAGAGTTAGACAACATTTTATTACTAATTTAAATTATTAGATCAACACTTTTTTTTGTAAAGATTATTATTATTAATCTATTTAAAAAAATCTTATATATAACCTATTTCAAGGTCATTTGTAGATATTTCATGACTATATTTTTTTCTACACATTTTATAAAAATTTATATTTAATTACTCCAGTTATTAACATTGGAATTTAATTTTTCCTTTTTGCTTAAAAAAAATATATACATAATTAAATTAATTTAAACCATTTTTGATTTCCGTTCTAAATTAATTGATTTTGATTAAATTCTTTTTTGTTTATTTTTTTTTTTATACCTCGACCATGCCCATGTAAGAAAATTTACTGTTTTTTGTAAAATTTAAATAAAAATATATTGTGTATATATTTTTTATTTCTATTACATTTTATTTATTGATTTTTTAACCTGAACACTTTAATATCCCCATACCTGATTAGCTATTGGTGGTATATATTGTATTAATTATTGTTTATAGTAAATTACGAAAAAAAACTTTCCACCATTAATTATTTTACTTGAATTAGTATAAATATAATGTCAGCTTTTAAAACCATTTATATTGCACTGCTTCCGGTTTGGTTAAATGAACAAATTACGAACAATTTGAACAGAAACAAAGAACAATAAAAATAATTAACTATGAACGGTTACATATATTAAATTAATTAATAAATGTTTTAAAACTTGTACACCGTGCTGTGTTTATATATAAATAAATATTTTCAATTTCTATAAAATTAAAAATTAAAGAAATTTAAATCACTTTTTTGTGTTTGATTTGATTTATCACCATTAAATTTTTTTCTACAAAATACTATGTTGGTATTCCCCTTAGTTTACAATACCTCATAGTTCTACATGAGGCGATTTTGAGAAAATTAGTTTTTTTTCATATTTTTAAAGATTTTATATAAGTAAGAGCTCTCCCTAATACAGGACGTACGGCGTATGGCGTAATATATTTAATTGAACGATAAAATATTTTTGTACGCCGCGTATTTCGGGAGCTCTCATACAAAATGTATGTGCATGAAACGATTTTGACAGACGCCGTACGCCGTACGTCCTGTATTAGGGAGAGGTCTTAGCTATTTAATTATTTTGTTGCTATAAATAAAATAATGATAATTTTTATATATATTTTATATAACTTGCATTTCCGCCATTCTTACCAAATCAAGTTTGTTTTATCTTAAATAAATAATTGGAAATAAAATTCATAAAAGTAAAGAATTTTTAAATTACCATAGCTCTAGGAAATATACATATCCAGATTAACTTAAACTGCCAAAATAAGTTAATCTAAGCCAAAACTAAATTTTACAACCTACACGATTTCCATTTACATATTTAGAATTACAAATTTGATATAAAATATGAATCATAAATTTTACAGAAATCGTTTACATGATTTTTTAACATTTTCAAATGTGAAATCTTTATCCCAAAAATAAACTTATTACGTTTTGTATGAACAAAATTGCACTTTGAAATGCTCCGTAAAAGAATATAAAAGTAGTTTAAAGAAAAAGCTTACATATATAATATATTTGCAATTGCAATTTATTTATTGACTTTTTTTGTTATGTAAAAGTGAACGCCTTGTTTTAGTATAGAACCGGATTTATTACTTTCTATAAAATTGTCTCAAGGTTTTTTTTAAATTATATTTTCAGATTTTCTGATAAATATTTTCTTAAAAGAATAATTAAACTTAAATTTGAAATCAAACAAAATTTCTATTATACATGTTGTTACATACTATGAAAATTAATGATTTAAAAATAATCACTTCATCTCCCCTAATTCCAACGATGCTATTCCTGGTTTTAGACATAATAAAAAACCATCCTGGAGTATACGGAAATATTCTCACATGTTAACAGTATTTGCCTTGATATTATCCAAAAAGCTCATAAAAAATTAATTTCATATAAAATTAATTAATTTAATTGGGAATTTACTTTTTAACATGTTTTAGACCTTCTGTAAGTTAATTGACACTCGCATAATCAATTTTATGTGGTCTGGTTTTGTTTTTATATAAAATATTATGACGTAACAATGTCCTTTCGAACTGAACTGGTTTAATTATTATTTATTTTCATGTTTTACAAGAGTAAATGTTTTTGCTTTATTAGTGGAACACTATTTCCCGTTCCCGTCCTTCCTGAACTTACTTTATTTAGTGCGGTTTTATTTTACTCTGCTGAAAATATAACCCCTCTGTTACTCTCGCCACACGTGACGCTGACGCATGTCCAAGTGACGCAGAAGTTTGGAAATGTCAAATAAAAGGTCAAATTAATGAAAATGTATAGAAGCTCATAAACTCAACGTTTTCCTGACGCGCTTGACTCTCTTGCCGCAGAAAAGTTCAATCGATTTCAACCCTTTGGCGCGTTGCCGCGTTGCCATTCAATGAACATAGGAGGCGACAATTTTTTTTATTTCAATCACAATTGAATTTATCAGCTGATAATTTTTTTTTTAAATCACATTAGCTTTGAGTCTTATAAACGTAAAAAAAAATTATTAAATATCATTAAAAAATTCAAAACTTGCCATTTTTCTTTAATAAATTGCCATTTTTTAATGTAAAAAAAAACATAGGCTATGCCTTTTTTGCCCAATGTATTTGAAATAAATGAAATGAAAATGAAATGAAACTGAATATTGACAACAGAAAAAACGAATCTTTTATATATGATCCTGCTACATGTTATATTAGCTGTGTTTTTTTCAATCGGGTCAGGATCAAGGTCTCAAACAACAACAACATAACCCAAATATTTATCTGGATCAGCAAAATGAGACCCAAATAGACTTTTATATGGAAATTTACAAACAGATGGCGGTACAAACAAAATTAGAGAAAAATCTTTTTTTAGTGATTTATTTTTTTTAAAATACTGTAGAAATATAAAAAAAATTTAAAATATATGTTGCTAAGATGTTATTAGGCTTTTTTAAAACTATTCATATATACGAATAAAAAAAATTATCATATCTACATAAAATTAAAATTATGACAAACCGGTCCCACCTGTTCAAATTTATGAAACCCGAATATATGATGCTTATTGTTTTTTTCAAACCTTCACCCTGACCCGTTTGAAAAAAACACAGCTATTATTAACTATTTACCAATTACAATTAATTTGCAATATATAAATAACTACTGTAATTCTCATTTTTTTGCCAACAAATTGTTGTTTTCAATGTAAAAATTTGCAATACAATATACGCGTCTACAAAAAAAGTTATAAAAATTACCGAATGAAATTAATTTAAACAAAATTCATGACGCGTGGCCACCTTGAGATTATCTACTCAAAGCGTCACCAGCGTCTTTTGACATTCCAGCGCGTCATGCGGCACACGTGTCATCTGCGAGAGTAACTCCAGCATAAGTTTAATGGAATTGTTGTTATGTAGAAAATGCCTTTATTATTACAAAAAGTGCGGTTGACATTCGCAAGGCCGTCATATTCTAGTTATTTTTCAGATTTTAATAAAAAAAAGCTTTCAATTGAATAAATAAAAAGACTGAACATATTTTTTTGTTACAAATAAACTACATAATATTATTATGTATTTTTGATTGCACCAATAATTTTCTGTTACTTAAATGTTAAAATATAATAATAAAAATTTTATTAGTAATTTTTGAAGATAAGTACATAGAGATACCATATTACAACAAATATAAGACAAGAATTATATTAGTGTATTGTATTATTTTATTTTATTTCTGATTCCGATTTTGTATAAAAATTGCAAACAAAATGTGTATATGTGTATATATTAAATATATACACATCTTCTAAGCTATTTGAGTTTACTTTAGCAGAATTATTCGAACTTGGAAAATATTCAGATCTAGATTCTAATTTAAACTTGATTTTTATTCCCTATATAATATAACTGAAAAAAAAATATAAATAAAAAAAAGTTTTTTAAAAATACTTTCCCTTAAAGAAATATTCAACTAAAAAGTAATAAACAAGCAAATAATACCACATCAATGTACTGTCCCGTTGAGTTTTAGCAGAAAGAATTTACATCAAGAGTATTCACATAGAACAACTTCTACGAATTTTCATTTCAATAAATTTTCATTGTTTTCTGTTGTGGGTATCCCATCACCCACAACAGAAAACAATGAGAATGACAATGAAAATGAATGCATATTTACTTTTTTAGGTCTTTTCTTACTCTCTTCTGTTTTGCTTTGCCTTTGTTTGAATTTGATTGAACTAAAAAAAAACAAACTATTTCCTCTCTTCTCGCTATGCAAAAAGAAAACTTTAGTTAGTTTATAGCAGTGGTCGCAATTAGATTTTAGGTAGTGTGCCAAAAAATATGATTTTTTTGAAACAATATTTCTTTCGTGCCAAACCAATTCCATAATATAAAAAAGTATTGAAATAACAGAAATAAAAGAATGTGATTTATTTGGTTTTTTATTACTTTTAATTATTTTTTTAATTTGTTATATAAAGGTATATAAAAAAAAATATATATATTTCTTTAAAGTTTAAAGGAAAAAAAAATATCAGTTCTGATATAATAAAAATATAACAATTAATAACTTTACCTATAACAATATAACAATTAATAGTAGGGAACATAATACTTTTTTTAAAATAAAACACCATATTGTAAATGCTTTTTATTTTTTATCACGAGTGCCAGTAAAATTTTGAACCGTGCCAATCTTGGCACGCGAGAATTGTTTTAATATTTTTTCACTCATAAAAAAATATAAAATAATTATAAATAAAAATAAAACAATCACCTTTTTTTTATTAGAACAAAAAGATTATTTATTACCTTATTAAGATTATTAATTTTGGTTTTATTAACTTATTAAGTAATTAATAATTTTAGAATTCAACTTATCGACACAAGTAACAGACTAAGACTGATTTACAAAAATTGAAGTAAGAAATTATTACTATTATGTCACGTTGCAATAGAATGTGATTATTGCCAAAAATTAAGAATAAGCATAAAGTAAATTATATTTTATAATTCACATTCTATTGTAACTTGAGTAATTAAAATTAAATTTAAAATTAAATTAAATAAATTTTCCGTGAGAAAATAAAAATTAGAATTTCCGAATAAAAATATGTTTTTTTATTAAAAAGTTCAAATTTGCGAATTTGACAATAATTATACTGTGGGAAAGGAAATGGAAGTATTTTTGGTTAAAGACAAGCTAGACAAGCTAGGATATATGATCTCCCCCTCCTTAAGCTGGACACTCTCCTGAGTGTTCTCGAGTTTATTATTATCTGTTAGTACTAATTTATTTTTCTCACCAAATTTTATTTTTACAAAATACAAAACTGAAATTAATAAAATCAAATTTACTGAACTTACAAATATATATGTTAATATTTTATGATTACTAGATTCATTTTTAATTTCTTCAATTACTTTAATATTTTCAATTTGCTTAAGATGAATATCTTCAATATTTGCTTTAATATTAACGTTATCTATTTTTAAATAATTTGGTAATACAAAATGATTTTTTATAGTTTTTTCTGAATTTGAAAATGTTACATCATCTATTTTTATTGTACAATTATTAAATGTTATTAGATTATTTTGAATTAATTTGTATTTTACATGATTACAATCGTTAATTAATGATACATTTTTAGCATTTTTTACTAATATCAAATTTGGTAAAATTTCAACTAATTGATAATTTTTATTTAGAAGTTTTTTACAATTATTATATTTTTCGTTCATTAGACTATTAATACAACCTTTAACTTCTCTTAATTGTTTTATATTTATATCTTCATTATCATAAAATATTTTATTTCCAAACAAAATAATATTATTAATTTCGATAGATATTTCTTCAAAATTACTGTTAGGTACAGGTATTACCTTATATTTTATGGCAAGATCTTTAGAAAAATTTGGAATTAAAATTGCAAAAACTAATTTGTCGTCAAACCTAAGAAGAGAACATTTTATATTTTTATATTTAGAGATATCTATATCGTATTCATCAATTTCTACTTCGGTTAATATAGAATGACTCATAATACCATATTTCGCGAAAGCTATACATATTTTGTTGTATTTTATCTATTTCGAGATTTAAAAGGTTAATATTAGATAGTATTGAGAGAAAATGTAAGTTTTTTATGCTTTTTTCAGTTATATCGGTTGTAGAATTTAATGCTTTTAAAGTTAAGACTTCGTTTTCGTTTATATATTTCTGTAAAATTTCGATATTTTTCTGCAGATCGTCGTTTATTTTAACTTGTCCATTCAAATTTGTGATAGATTGATGATTATTGAAGTCAATTGTTTTTAGGTGTTCTTCAATTTCAATTCTATCGTCGTTATCCATTGATCCAAAAAGCCAATTTGCTATTTTCCCTCCGATATTTATTAAACCACGTTTATGACGATGTGAAGTAATTGTTTTAATATTTTGTCTTGTTTTACTAATTTGAATTTCTAATTGTTTTCTAAGTAATATGTCATTACTCGACGGAAAAATTGTAGCTATGTTATCGTCTATTTTATTTAGCGTATTTTCAAGTTCATTAACATCTATTATATGTAAAATTTTTGAGAAGTTTTCAATTAGATTAATTTCTGATTCTTTGATAATTTGAAATCCACCTTGGCTATCTAATTTTTCAATGTTAATCGTTCTGCTCATTGTGCGAATTGGTAGGCTTATTATTATTATTAGCAATATCAGAATCAGTTTTTGGATCTCCAGTAGATGTTGGCGTTGTATTTTTGTTATCTGAAAAATATTTAAAATTGCGTTTAATTCTTGAAGGATGGATATTTCTACCTCTTTTGTCTTTATATGTATTATTTTTAGCCTCAACTTGGATTTTTGGTATATTTACTTTTATCTTTGTGGCGAACTGCATCTGGGTTTTCAATAAGTAGTTCGACTTTATCTCTAAATTCAAATTTTTTTCGATTTTTATTTAATTTTTCTATATGGAGTTTCTTTTTATTTTCGAGTTTTTGTTTGATTATATTTAGATCAGGTATTTTATTATTTAGGAAATCTATTGGTTTTACTTCTGTTACCGAATGGATAGTGCTATTGTACTTTTCTGTGGCTAATAGAACTCGTTCTATTGGAGTTAGTTCCAACTTTTGAGTATCGAATATACGTAAATGTTCACAGAGAGTTCCATGAACTCTTTCGATAGGAGAATTACCAGTATGAGATCTGGGAGAAGTGAAGTGTACTTCAATATTCTCTTGTCGTAAAAATTCTTTCATATTAATACTATTGAATTCATTATCAAAAACTATTTTTCTTGGTTTTCCAAAGGTAGCGAATCTATTTCTTAATAACCCTATAATAGTGATTGCGTTACGCTCGTTCAATCTTTGAGTCATTAAGTGTTTTGAAAACTTATCTATAAGGGTAAGAAAAACCTCTTTATAACAGAAAAATAAATCACCATGTAAAATTTCGTTAGGTTCGCTGGGGGTTTCGCTTAATTCGAATTTATATTTGTTTGGGTTTCGATCGTACTTCGCGGCGTTACATATGTCGCAATTATTTATATATTTGTGGATGATTTCTTTCAATTTTGGAAAGAACAGAACATCTTTAATTTCGTTATAGTTTTCGATAATACCTCTATGATTACTTTCACAGTGAATTTTTTCTATATTTTTTAAAGCTTCATCTTCATTTTCTAAACCGATAGCTATTTTTGTACATTTTACAAATTTAATTTTTTTATCATTGGAAAAGAGTTGGAGAAGTTTGTTTTGAAGTATATTGTATTTTGAATCTTCTAATTCAGAGAAAATACCTGTCGTACCTTTTTTTATAAATCTTCTTAATAAATCGTTTAAATAAGTATCGTTATATAAGTCATTTTCCGCGATATAAATTTGTCTAAAGCTTTTATATACAGTTTTAAATTCTTGTTGTTTTATATTTACTAGATAAATTTGGGTGAGATATTTATTTATTATAATTTCTTTAATAGGTATATGGTTACCAAGATCTTCAATAGCACTGTGGATTGTGGCTAATTCCGAATCGTTTCTATCGGCGTGATTAATTTCATTTTTAACGTGATTTATACGGCTTAGGAAATCGGCAACCTTATTTTCCTTACCTTTTACATATTCTATATCAAAGTCATATTCATTGAGTTTTATACGCCATCTTTGTAATTTCGCGTTAGGCTCTTTCAATGAGCTTAACCACTTTAATGGTTGGTGATCCGTTTTGACCGTAAACTTATTTCCGAATAGGTAAGGTCGGAAATATTTCGTAGCCCAAATTATCGCGAGAAGCTCTTTTTCTATTGTTGAGTAACGTGTTTCGTGGTCATTCAACGTTCTACTTGCGAAACAGATAGGGTGTCCTTCTTGCGAAAGGACTGCTCCAATAGCAAAATTTGAAGCGTCTGTTGTAAGAACGAATCGTTTTTTGAATTCTGGGTATTTTAGTATTGGATAACTCGTAATACAAAAGTGTGTCCATTACTGCAAATTTAATGAAAAAATTTCTGCAAGAAATCATGAATAATATTAATGGAGCATACATTTAAAGAAAAAAAACGAATGTACTTTTCATTTTTCATTATTCAATAATTATTTAATAATAAATTAAAAAATGTCATAAATTAAAAATGTACGAATACGGATTTTGCATACTGTAGATAAAATATAAATTTTTTTTCTATCCATTTATTTCTATACGCACTTATGGATTTTTGTAATATGAATGTAATCTATTATTTTTCAGAATTTTCAGTTTTCTTTCTATGTTTTGTTTTGTGGTGAGAGAATTTTTTTGCTTATTTTTTTTATGAGAAAAAATAAAAATTGGGTATCCCATCTTTATTTCTAAACATGAAAACATGAATTTGTTTTCAATTGTAAAGGTAGCTATGGGTAATGACGATTGTGAGGCGACAGACGAAAATTTTCAGAAGTGGTGGCATTATTATGTTCAATTTCCATTGGTTCCGAATTGGGTTGGTTAGTATTAGTATGTCTATTGCTAGAATATCTATTAGAAAATGTTCCAGAGTTGTGATTACTATTGTTAAATCTATTGTTATACCTAAAATTTCCAGAATTTGGAATAAAACGTTGGTTTTGATTACGATAAAAATTATTGTTACTATTATAGTTTTGGGTATGACTTTGGTGGGATTGCCTGAATCTATTATCGTTTTGATTGATTTTTTCTTTTTGTTGACCAAATTGTTTTTGTTTAAATTGATTAGGATATTTTATTGAGTCTTTGTCATTTTTTAAGGTAATACCAGTACTAACTAGAGCTTGATAAGCTTCCTCAAGGGTTTGAAGGTTACTTGTTCGAATAAACATAGCATCGACGCGATTTATTTTGTTTAGAAATTTATTTAATATTGACTTTTCATTATTTATTGGTTTAAATTCTTCAGGTTTATCATTATCAAGTAAATATTTTAAATTAAGCTTATCTAATATTAACATTAAATTAGAATACAATTGACTTACATTTCGATATTGTAGTTGGTCAGCTTCCTCTTTCAGGTCTAGATATTTTTCATTAACACCAAATGATTTAATTAATTGCTGTTTTACTCTGGTCCAATTAGTGTCTTCGAGTCTACGAATTGCTGCTGCTGCATTACCTTGTATTTTTGAATATAATATTCGATAAATATATTCTTTTGAGTTTTCTTCTGTCACCATTGCTGCGAGGGTCTCGACTTCTCTGATAAATGATGACAACGAGTAAGAATCTCTGCCAGTAAAAGCTGGAACGGCTCTGGCTTCACTAATAACATCTCTAATTGTGATACTTTGCATTGCCATTACTTGGTCAAATTCTTCTTGGATCGTTTCTAATTTTTTTATATATTCAATTTTTTGTGCCTTAGTAGTCATATATCTTATTTATTTATTTTTATTATATGTTTTTTTTATTTATATATTATTGTATATAGACTATTATCTATTAAATTTTTTTGTAATTTATTTATAGACTTTTATTTATTTATTTAAATTCGTTATAGATGTTTTTTTTTTTTTTTTTTTTTTTTTTTAAATTAATATATTACTGTTCTATTATAAGTTAACAACAAAAAAAAATCTATTTGTTATGTCACTTTTAATCTTTTGAGTTCTAAATTTTTTTTTTTTTTTTTGCAGGTTCGTTTTATTTTATTATTAAACAGATATCGATTTTAACACTTTAAAAAAAGAATCACTGTAACATTTGACTTTTAAATTAATACTTTTATGTATTATATTATTTAAAAAAAATTAATGTCACAATGTCGATATCCTACCGACTGCGCCAGAATTGTTTTAATATTTTTTCACTCATAAAAAAATATAAAATAATTATAAATAAAAATAAAACAATCACCTTTTTTTTATTAGAACAAAAAGATTATTTATTACCTTATTAAGATTATTAATTTTGGTTTTATTAACTTATTAAGTAATTAATAATTTTAGAATTCAACTTATCGACACAAGTAACAGACTAAGACTGATTTACAAAAATTGAAGTAAGAAATTATTACTATTATGTAAAACTATTATAAATTAGAATTTCCGAATAAAAATATGTTTTTTTATTAAAAAGTTCAAATTTGCGAATTTGACAATAATTATACTGTGGGAAAGGAAATGGAAGTATTTTTGGTTAAAGACAAGCTAGACAAGCTAGGATATATGATCCGCGTGCCACTTAATTGCGTCTTTGTCGCATGCTTTTTTAACTAAGTACAGTATGCAAAATCCGTATTCGTACACCCTTATTTTAAAGACAAAAGTGTGTCCATTACTGCAAATTTAATGAAAAAATTTCTGCAAGAAATCATGAATAATATTAATGGAGCATACATTTAAAGAAAAAAAACGAATGTACTTTTCATTTTTCATTATTCAATAATTATTTAATAATAAATTAAAAAATGTCATAAATTAAAAATGTACGAATACGGATTTTGCATACTGTAGATAAAATATAAATTTTTTTTCTATCCATTTATTTCTATACGCACTTATGGATTTTTGTAATATGAATGTAATCTATTATTTTTCAGAATTTTCAGTTTTCTTTCTATGTTTTGTTTTGTGGTGAGAGAATTTTTTTGCTTATTTTTTTATGAGAAAAAATAAAAATTGGGTATCCCATCTTTATTTCTAAACATGACAATTTCATTGTTCGTGGTAGTTTGTCTTATTATAAATAGTTTCTGGTTTTAGCCACTGTCAGCAATAGTAAGGGTAAGCAGACCTCCTTAAATGGTATTAATTCTGATAAAGTCTACTTTCCCTTACTATTGCTGACAGTGGCTAAAAGTCAACGGGAAAGTACATTGATGTGGTATTATTTGCTTGTTTATTACTTTTTAGTTGAATATTTCTTTAAGGGAAAGTATTTTTAAAAAACTTTTTTTTATTTATATTTTTTATTTTACACTTTTTAGTCGGTCAAATATTTATTCATTTGACCGACTAAAAATATTTAAATAATTTTACAACTTGGGAATGATTTGTTTGAGTTCCTCATGGCCCACGATTTGGAATTCCACATGTGTCCGATGTTTTGGGCCTTCCATGGTCCCCGGTGCCCCACATGTTTTTTTGTATAATTGGCTCCACATGACCCAGGGTACTGCTCGGACTACTCTTCAAGACCTTTCATTTGATGCCCCACATGATTTTTTTATGATGGGCCCCCACATGACACAGGTTTTGGGCCCTAACATGAATTACGAAGCCCAACGGACTGCGCAACGAGATGTATTCTTCAATACCTTTTATTTGATACCTCTCATGTCTTTTTGCATTATGGGTCCCACAAGACCCAGAGTAAATCTCGGAGTAATCAATATATATATATATATATATACTGTGTGTATTCATAAAAGGGAAAATAAAATAGAAAAAAATATTATTAAATTTTACTACTGAAATAGAAAAAGTTCTTATGACATAATTTATACGAATACTAGAGAATAATAGAAAACATCAAACTTGGATAGGGCAACTAAAAGTCCAAATGACTCTTATGTTTATACTCTATCAAACTGTACAGGGAAAATTTAATTTTCATATTGATATTTGATATATTTTCAAATAGTTTTACCTTAAAATTCCTTCTCTTTATTTAGGAGCTCGTATTTTAATCAAATCTTGTTTATAGTTAACTTTTATAGAAACCTCACTCCGAAAAAAAGAGTTTACAGTTTATACATATGTAAATTTAAATATTATATATTTACAATATATAATAATAATTTGTAACACCAATATTATGTATATAACTCTTTGTGGACATACAAAAAAAAACATGAGGAAAATATGAACAGCAAAACTGCCTACAGCAAAACTTTTTTTCTATTTTTTAATATAATTTTGTAAAATAAAAAACAGCGCACTACAGAAAACAACCTTAGTTATAGCCCCATAACATTAAAATAAAATATGCCTTTTTTATTATATTATTAGAATATTATTATAAATTATTATATTAAAAATAAAGCACGAAGTATTATTACATTCTTATTTCATATTATATCGCGGTGTTAATTTATGGATAATAAAAATAAATAATCAAATAATCGATTCAAAACAATGGGCGTTATGGATCGAAAGTAAATCAAAATTTATGGTATAAAAAAATAAGCGCACACCTTTTTCAGTTCCTATAATTCCATTTTATACTGAATGAATATAATTTTTACTACAATTATTTTAAGTACAAAAGTTTTTCATTACTATAATAATAAAACATGGAAAACAAATCCCGGGTTTGTCAAAAGCACATTTCCTTAAAATCGCCTCATGTACAACTATGGTCTATTCTAAACCAAATGAAATTCCCCCATAGTATAGTATATTTTAGAAAATATGTATATGAAATGATAATAAATTTTAAAAAAGGTGTCCCTGTTCGATTTTATTATATTTTTTTTAGTTTTATTAATTCATTTAAGTTTTCTCTAATTTTGCTTTTAATTGAACATAATATAATATATCCTAATATGCAATTTATATATAGCACCTAAAAATATGCAAAAGATTCGTTTTTTGCAAGATCATATATAATTAAGAATTTTGATTAATTATAAGAGTGAGGCATATGATTTTAATTTATTAATTAATGCCCTTAAAAGAAATATTTCGTTTCAGCCTTCCATAATAAGTCGTTTGGAAAATACTGGGTGGTAAAATTAAAAAAATGAATGTGAAGATAATGGTATTTTTATACAACAATGATATTTTATATAATTTGTAAATTTTATGAAAATGATAAAATATTTTACTATCTTATAGTTTTTACAGACCTCAAACAATTTAATTTGTTTAAAAGTTATTAGATGTTCAATATTGGCAATTTTCGAACTTAGGGGGGTATAAGAAATTTATGTACTACTGGACATAATAGCTGTGTTTTTTTCAAACGGGTCAGGGTCAAGGTTTGAAAAAAACAATAAGGATCATATATTCGGGTTTCATAAATTTGAACTTAAATGGGTGCATACATAATTATACTTCGTTAATAGTCAGTGTTCAAAAAAATAAATTCTGCTATAATAATTTTTTATTCGTATATATGAACAGTTTTAGAAAAGCCTAATAACATCTTAGCAACATATATTTTAAATTTTTTTTATATTTTTACAGTATTTTTAAAAAAATAAATCACTAAAAAAAGATTTTTTCTCTAATTTTGTTTGTACCGCCATCTGTTTGTAAATTTCTACATTATATCTATTTGGGTCTCATTTTGCTGATCCAGATAAATGTTTGGGTTATGTTGTTGTTGTTTCTATATAAAAAATGAGACCTTGATACTGACCCGATTGAAAAAAACACAGCTATTATATTATATTATTATTCTCTATCTATGGTTAAAATTTTGATTATCTATCTTAATAGATGTAGAAATTTGTGTAAAAGCATGGACAGACAGGACACACAGAGTGAAACTAATAAACACATTTTTTTAACAATTTGGTTGGAAATGTGATAAATATTATAAAAATTTATTACTTTTACTTTTTTATATACATATATGTATATAATAATAATTGTAATAATATACGAAAAAATAAAATTTTTGGTAGTAATACTTAAATGGGTGCATACATAATTATACTTCGTTAATAGTCAGTGTTCAATTAATTTAAGCTGTAGTTACTTATTTAGATAATAAAAAATTATTAAATTTGAGGAACAAACACTGTATTAATTGAATATATAATATATAAATTATTCTAAAAATAATTTAAAAAAGTTAATTTTAAGTAACTGAATTGTTTCTGCTATAATAATTGCTATGATTGTTATTACTGTTATTAATAAAATCTTTTGTTTATTATTATACTTAATTAGTAATTTGTAAACACTTTTAAATTGGAATTTATAGCTAGTTAATTAATAGCTGTGTTTTTTTCAAATGGGTCTGGGTCAAGATTTGAAAAAAAACGATAAGGATCATTTATTCGGGTTTCATAAATTTGAACAGGTGGTTTGAAAAAAACACAGCTAATATTCTATTTTTGATATAGAATTAATATTTTTATTATATACATATTAGTATTGTATATATTTTAACTATATTTGATTGCTCGTAGTTACTATTTTAATTTTATATATTTTAAGAATTTGTAATTTTATATATTTTAAGAATATTGTAAGTTGTTTGATTTAAACACAAATAAATAAATAAATAAAAATATATTATTAAGCTTTTATTTTTATTTTAAAATTACAGTCATATGTATGTATATCTATATGTATAATAAAAATAATTTACAGAGGTCTTCCGTTTATTGTATACCAAAAACAAATGAACTTGAATCGTCTCAATAAAAGTTCAGTAAACTAGTAAAAGTTGATAACGATTATAATCATGTTTTCACTTTTACAAATATTGCAACATTGACTTTGGAAGCAACTTTTATTTATTCAATTATCATTTATCTGGCTGAAGGACTTTAAGAATTAATAGTTCAAATGCAAATCTGATTGAGATACATTTTTGTATATACGAAGTTTTAATTGATATTAAATTTTCAGTAGTTTTTCAGTAGAGTTGAACCTTATCCTTATGAAAATTATACTTACATATTTCAGTATGACAAAATAAATGTGTACTTGTACTCCACAGAATATGTGTATTAAGCTTTCGGAGAAAAAAAAAATAAACTCGGCAAAATATTTGGTGTAATGATAATGATAAATTTTGCGCATAAAATTATTTTGACATATATTAATAATTTTTTCAACGCCAGCATTGTGTTTGGGTGTCTGTAACCCTCCAGTTACAGTTAAAGCCACAGCCAAAGCTGGCATTGTGTTTCGCCCATAAATGCCTTACAGGTTGACCAACAAGTCATATGTATGCAACGAACTATATAATATAGAAGCCTAAAGAGGTTATGTTTTCATATAAATGATTGGTCCCAACATCTGACAGTGACGCTGGGGTAAAATGACAGTTGGCGGATATAAATTTAATAATTAAGCCATGTACCATTTGGTGTAATAATGGAAGTCGTGACGTCATTCAGGCTTGTCAAATTTTTTATTGCTTTCTAAGAACAAATTAAATATTATTTAAATTATAATTAATTATAAATTATAAATAAATAAATAAATTATGCAATAAAAATGATAAATTATACAATAAAAAATTTGAGAATAAAGAGTGACGTCACGACTTTCATTATTACACCAAATAGTACATGGCTTAATTATTAAATTTATATCCGCCAACTGTCATTTTACCCCAGCGTCACTGTCAGATGTTGGAACACGAATTCTAACCTCTTTCTTAAAGTGCCAGTCACAGTGATTTCGATTCGAACGACACGTTCGAATCGAAAATTTCAAATTTTAACAGCCCCATATATTTTATATGGAACGTGTCGAAACGAATTCATTCGAAAAGAGTTAAAAATATTTTAACTTTGCCGGATGGGTCGAATGACATAACCTATAAATTATACATTTGAAATTTAAGTTTTTTGAATTATTATGGGGGAGTTTATTGAAAATGTTAAGAAGCATCCAGTATTGTATAATAAATGCAAAAAATATTTATTTTAATACATAAAATAGAGATTAAACATATTTTTTTATATAAACGGAACGAATACATTGTGACTATAATTTCTTTTCGAAACGAACGGTTCGAATCGAATCGAACGTGCCGTTCGAATCGAAATCACTGTGACTGGCACTTAAGCCTTCTATATTATATAGTTCGTTGTATGTATGTATTTTCGCCAAAAATAATATTTTATGTTTATGGTGTAAGTTTTTCAAATAAAAATATAAATCGCTCTTACATTTGAATGTTCATAATTAATTATATATTTATTGAAAACTTTTGCGTATAGCCATACAAATTTCTTGTTTTATAATTTTTACATCCACAACTGAAGCAGTTCTAAAAATTATATATATCCATAAAATTTATCCTAAGTATAATTTATCTTTTTAAATAAAACAAAATCAATTGAAAATTGAATGTACTGTGACCAACAAAAAAGTTATACACTGTTTTATAACCTAAAAATATATTATAATAAATCTTCATAAAAAAAATTAATATTTTAAATCTGCTCGATCAGAGAATTATGAATCTCAATATAAAAATACAATATACATATGTTTTTTATAATGACATTTGAATGTCAAAAAGTTGAAATCGATTGAACTTTTCTGCGGCAAGCGCGTCCCGAAAACGGTAATTTTATTAGCTTCTATACATTTCCATACATTTGAACTTCTTTTTTTACATTTCAAAACTTCTGCGTCACACGCAACAGCGTCACGTGCGGCGAGAGTAACTGAGGGGTAGGTATAGTCAAAAGAAAAAAAACTTGTGGAAAAATTTATTAAAAGCTAAAATGTAATTTTATGTCCGGCTATAAACAACAAAATTGAAAAATGTAAAAGAAATAAGAAAATGTTGGTCAAATCTAAACCTTTTCTTTAAAAGTATTTGTATATTAAACTGGTTCATGTGTCTCCATTTGATTTTTTTATTATAAAGTAGATCACTCACTATACAATTTTTAAAGTTACATAAGAATTGTGTCCATAAAAAATTATATATGTAGATGGAATTACATATAATTTGGTGTTGAAAAATTGAATGTTCTGTTTTTTTTATTAATTCAAAATACTCAAATTACCATAATACACACCTAATTGCCTTTCTTATTTTGAATAATTTTGGACCTAAAGAATGTAGTTAATGTAGCCCTTGAGCTGTAAATAAATTTTTTTAATATAATTCTTCTTGTAAATAAATTAAATTTATGTTCAATTGTAATTGATAACAATAATAGAAGTATATGGAATGAAATTATATTATATATATATATATATACTAATATAAATATATATCTACATACATATATATATATATATATATATATATATATATATATATATATATATATATATATATATATATATATAATATATATACATATATTTATATATTGTATAATTAAAATTGAATATTAAATTATATAGAAATCAGTTTTTTAAAAATACCTTCTTCGAAAAAAAACAGTCTGAAGGGGATTTTTCCGGTCCGTCTGTCCATTTTAATATTTTCAACACCCTGTATTTCCCAAACGGCTTATTATGGAAGGCTGAAATTACCAAAGAGATATCTAAAAAATAACTAAAGTCTCTGAAGAAATTGTATCCGTATCTCCCCTTCCCTTTCTGTTGTGGTCCTTGGAAAATCAAAAAATTACATTTTTAATGTACTTGTAAATTTATAACTGAGAAAACTTACGAAAATCATATTTCTTTTAAGTTCATTAATTAATAAATTAAAATCATTTGCCTGCTGCTTTTTTTGTAGAATACCGGAATGTTATTTGATATTACATATTACATACTGAATTGGCATTCTCATTTGTTTGTATATGTTTACAGGTATTTTGAGTGCTGAATGAGCTGGTCGACCACCATTCAAAAATGTTGCGGTAATAGCCAATGCAATTTTTCTTTTTTGGACGTTTTTTTTGCTAATATTAATGAGTTGAGAAATATTTTGCCAGTACCGCCAGGAGATTCTAAGAAAAACTACCTTGTTCTGCAGCAACCGCATGCATGATCTTATAATAAATTCTTTTTTGTTCTGCTAATAATTTGGGTGCATTTGTCTGCACATATCCATTTAATTCATTAACATATACCATCTTACGCCATCTACCGGGTCCAAAATATAAAAAAAACCATCGAAGAGCTCGATGGTGTAAATCTTAGCTCGATAGCTCTTATGGTTCCGGAGATCATTCGTTAGAAACAAATGCACCAACGATTTTATATATAAAGAAAATAATGTATATACAGTATGTAAAAAAATTATGCACACCCCTATGCAAGCTTATTTTAAACTGAAATATCTTGAAATAAAACAGCAATTTTTCAAAAATTATAGAATATATATTTCTTATACTAATAAAGCTACGAAATAAAAAGAATGTATTTCAATTATTGATTCAACATAAGAATAAAATTAAAAAAGACTTATAGCCTTATTCATAAACCGACTTGTTATCTTGTTAAGCTCTTAAATCGTTATTTAACAAGCAAAATTGAAAATAGCTATTCACAAATTGTTAACAAAATTGTTAAGAAAATTACAATTCCTTCAGTATGAACTGTCATTGTTATTTAACAAGTTGCTATATTATAAAAATTCACAATGTCAAAAATTTGTATGAAAACATTCACAATATTGATAAAAATTCACCACGGCTTGTTAAAATCGCTATTCAGAAATTGTTAAGATAATTGTTAAGTTGTTAAATTTCTTTTTTGACACTTGGTATTTAAGAACCAGATTTGAGTGGTTGTTATTTAACAATTCCATATATAAAAGTGATTTTTTTTAATAAAAAGTTGTTTGAAAAAAATTTAAGAGTATTTTTATTTAAATTTTTTAGATGATTATAGGTATCAATTATGAAATATTGAAAATTTATTTTTGTAGTTGAAAATTAGAATTTTTTTTTAAATTGGCAGTAAATAGTAGTTTTACATACAATATATGTATATATTGTATGTATATATATGTATATTATTATCAATTATGAAATATGAAAAATATATATAGAATTAATTATTATATATAGTGAGATATATATATATATATATATATTATATATACATAATAATATACATATACATACACACATATACATACATTTTTTTTCAAATTTCTACTGACTCTATGAGATTACCAAAATGAAACATTTCAATTTTATCCTTCTATAGAATTATTCATATTATAATCATTTTCATTTAGGGGTTTTTGCAATTACTTGCATTATATACAAATAAATATTTTTAAATATTTTTAATATATATAATTGAAAAATGTATTTTTGTAGTTGAAAATTTTATGAATTTTTGTAAAAACTGGCAGTAAATTTAAATTGTAGTCTTACATACAATATATGTATTATATATATATATATATATTATATATATATTTTCTTTGTTCCATCATAAAATTTTTGGAAAATTTTTTTTTGTTATAAATATAAATATAATTATGTAAAATGTACATAATTATATTTATATTTATATATATATATAATATATATATAGTGACTTTTGTTATCTAGTAGGTATATAAACCATAATATATATATATATATATATAAATACAATATATATATTGTATTTACAACTACTAAATTCATAACATTTTCAACTACAAAAATACATTTTTCAATTCAAATAAAAAAAAGTTACAAAATTTCTGTTTTAGAAACCGTTTTTTTAGAAAATTTATTCACAATTTGATGATTTTTCATTCACATTTTAACAAGCAAAATTCACCTCATAATTTTTAACAAGTGCATATTCACCATTTTTGTGAATAGCATTTTTACGCTTGCTTGTTATGGCACTTGTTTGTTATTAATTTTTAACAAGTGTCAAATCAGTTGTTACGTTGTTAATTTGTGAATAGGTCTATTAGTATTGGTAACAAAATTCACCAACAAATATATACACCCCTCATTATTTTTTTTTGTTTAATAATCAGTATGTCCGCCTTTTGCAACAATAACGGCCTGGCAATGTCGTGGCATTGATTCAACAAGGTTTTGGATATACATATATTGGTTCTATTTTCTCCCATTCCATTTTAATAGCATCCTTGAGATTAGACAAGTTACTTGGATTTTGGTGTTTGACTTTGATTTTAAGGAAGGACCATATATATTAAATCGGGTTTAGGTCCGGAGACTGCGCAGGCCAATCCAGAACCTTGATCTTGGAATCTTTAAACCATTTACCTACTAGTTTTAATGTGTACTTAGGTGGGTCTCCGTCTTGCTGAAAAATAAAATCTCTAGGAAGTCCTATTATACGGGCACTTGAATGCAGCTTACGCTGTAATATTTCTAGGTATACCTCTTTGGTCATGATACCATCTATAAATTTAAGCTCTCCTCAGTCTCCCCATACAATTAGGCCCCGTTAAAAAATAATATTATTATATTTGTTGAAAATTTATTACAAAATGTTCACCTCCATTATGTTTGACAGTTGGTCGCAAGTATGTACTCAGATTTCATTCGTTACCCAGGTTTTCTCCAAATTCTGATTATGCCATCCAAGACAAATAAAGATATTTTAGTTTCATCTGACCATAAAACTTTTTTGCAGCGAGATAAAGTCCAGGTGACATACTACGGAGCCCAATTTATTCGACGTTGAATATTTTTTTATGACTATGATATGATGCTTATTTATATTTTTGTATGACTATGATATGATGCTTATAGACTATGATGCTTATTGATCAGTTTTTTTAATTCCAAGCTCTATCTACTTTTTTTACCCATTTGATATCATAAATGAACCCTATCACCCATTTAAAAAAGACGTGGGGTAAATTTTTTATATGAAAACGACAGGCATCTATTAATGTACTTAAAGGAAAAATATACATAAATTCGAAAGTTTTCCCAATGTTTACTTTTAAAAGTAGAAAAATGCTACAAAATTACAAGGTAAGTAAAAATGTATAAATAAGGAAACAGTTTCTTTGAAGTTTCTATAGATATCTCTTTAGTACATAAATCTCGGGCTTCCATAATAAGCCGTTTGGAAAATACAGGATGTTAAAAAAATTAAAAAAAACTTGAGTTAAGATAACGATATTTAATCTAATGGTAAGGGAAGAAGATAATTAAGCATTAATTAAAGATCAAACTATCTTATAGCTTAAAAGTTGTCAGATATTGAATATTGGCAACTTTCGGTCTTTGAGACAGTATAACTAGAAGAGGGAAAGAGATTGAAGAATATTATATTCTACCGCCCCTATTATTTTATTATTATTTATAAAATTTTGATTCTTTGTTGTGCGAAATGTACAAGTTTGTGTAAACGGACGGACAGACAGAGAGACGGATTGACAGACAGAGTGAAATTAATATTCACATTTTTTGCCAATTTGGTTGGAAATGTGCTAAAAAGTTATTTTCGAAGGAAATCAATATTAGTATATGTTACCAACTATTTCATTTTTCGATAACCATAAATAAATCGCAAGCGCAGCTCAGCCATAAAAGTGGCCGAGTTTTACCTTCATTTGGATGTTTTTCGCATTGGCAGCATAACATGGCACAGCGGAATTTGTATGTCTTTGCCCCAGTCCCCAGTATAAAAAAAGCTGCCAAGTTGGAAAAGTGCTTTTTTTGATCCACCAAGGATTTAATGAAAACGAAGATTTGAATAAAAGTTATAATTTTTACAAAACTCCCAATGTTGTACAACTTAAAATTACAATCAAGTTTTAATAAATCAGTATCAGTTATACCCGTACTATATTATATACTAAATACTCGAAATTTAATGTAATATTATGTTTTTATTTTTTAAATGTCGAAATTTTTGCCCCTGTAAAATGAAGAGGGTTGAGTTGAAGCTCCTATAAAATGAAGAGGGTACGTGTCTCATTTTTGTATACAAGGTGTAGAATAGTATTATTAAGAAACTTATTTTTCATTTTTTTAATATAGTACCCCGCAGACGGGTTATAGCTACTTTAATTAATACACCCCCTCCTCTACTTAAATGGGATGGTGGTTTATAATTTTTAGTGATTTCAGCAGGTTTGAATCTAGTATACCTTGCTTAGAAGGTACAAGGTCGTATCAAAAACCTGGCCGATTATTAGAGCCCTTTTAATTTTTAAAAATAGATTTTTTATGCAACATGTATTAATTTTGAAAATATAGAAATTCAAATTAAAATAACAATGGGATTAATGGGATGGTACTAGTTTTTTTCGCATAATGTGTAAAATTTTATTATTACAAAACTATTTTTTCTTTTCTTTTTTTTTACTTAGCCCCCCGCGGAAGGTATGTAGCATGTTTCTTAAATATACCCCTCCTCCACCTAATGCATCTAATTTTTAAGTTGGAAATTGTAATTTTTTTAAACTATAATTGTATAGTCATTTTAAGTTCCAAATATTTCTAAGTGATGTAGAATGGAGGGGATTGCTGGTAGGTAAATAAAGGGGTGGGTGTGAAATAGTATTTTTAAGAAAATAATTTCTCATTTTTTCAATACAGTCCCCCGCGGAGCTGTTGCAGCCTGTTTAATAGATATATCCCTTCACCTATATAAAAAGGGAAACGGGTGAAAATTTTTAATGATTGTGAAAGACACCAACCTATTATACCTAACTTAAAAGATATAAGGCCCTATCTGAAATATAAACATTTTAAATCCCAAAATTCAATTTTAATATAGTCCCACAAAAAATTTTTCACCTGTAAAATGAAGAAGGGTAAAGGTGTGAGGTTGATTTTAATGCAGAATGTGTAAAATAGTATATTTAAGAACATACTTTCTCATTTTTTCAATCCATTTAACCGCATAAGCCCCCTCACCCAAATCGAAATGCACTTACTTGCTGTATCTACATATGTTAGAAGTAACAAAGTTTCATATAAGATCAAACTGGTTATATAGCTTATAAATTTCAAAATCTTTTATAGTTATAAATTTCAAAATTTTTGTTTTAATATTACTATAAAATATGGGTGCGAGGACTTAGGGCTCCAAATTTTTCTATTCTTCTTTATATAGCGTCCATACATGTACATGTGAAACAATGTAAACATCCGATTATATTTAGGGGTATTTTTTTGAAGTGCACAAAATTGTGCATTTTCAACGCTCCGCTAGGGGGGGTTGCAGGGAAACTATTCAAAAAAGGATACCATACACATAAATTTCCATCCTTACTTTATATATGTTGCAATTTTTGTACAAATCGCACGAGTGCTTATACTATCTCTAAGCGTTTAAAAAAGTGTATTTTTACTTTGCGTACGGCGTACGGCGGACACGGATTTTTTTTTTGCTGAATCTGATTCCCTGACATCTAAAACGTCAAGAAAAATCAAAATCTCGAAAAAAAAATTTCGAAATTTAGACCGCGCCAGAAAGCTTCATATATTTATAATAGCCCTATTTTTTTGTAGACGCGTATATTGTATTTGAAAACAACAATTTGACGGCAAAAAAAAATGAGAATTACAGTAGTTATTTATATATTGCAAATGAATTGTAATGGATAAATAGTTAATAATATGACATGTAGATGGCTCTGTTGTTAATACATATTTCGTTTCATTTCATTTCATTTATTTCAACAAATACATTGGCCAAAAAGGCATAGCCTATGTTTTTTTTACATTAAAAAATGGCAATTTATTAAAGAAAAAAATCAAATTTTGAATTTTTTAATGATATTTATTGATTTTTTTTACGTTTATAAAACTCAAAGTTAATGTAATTTAAAAAAAAAAATATCAGCTGATAAATTCAATTGTGATTCCAATAAAAAAAATTGTCGCTTCCTATGTTCAGTGAATCGTTTTTTTGCAAAAATTTTGCAATACAATATACGCGTCTACAAAAAAACAGGGCTAATATGTATATGAAACAAAACAGAAAACATAGTTTCTTCGAGAGTGTTTTTCTCGGATTAAAATTTATCATTTAGTTTTTTGTCATCTTGCAGTCAAAGTTTTTAAATCCTGGTCCAATAAGATAAAATAGCGGATTTAAACGTCACCATTTCTCCAATGTTGACACCGAAATTTTTATAAAAAATGTTTCTATAACATAACAAATATTTTTAATAAAGCCCAAGAAATCTATTATCAATATTATAGTCTCTATAGTGCATATTATAATGACGCGGTCACTGATAAAGTTCGATGACAATTATAACCATTCAGTTATAAATTATATTTTTTATCCCTTGATACTTCAACATTTTCAAGAAAATGGCATTCTAATTTATGCAAAAACTTTTATATAATTTCTTGTTTCTTGTAAATATGTTTTTGTCTTTTTTAGATTAATTGAAATTTCTTTTTTATATAATATTTTTTGACTCATGTGAGTAATAAAAATGACAATCATATAAATTTCTTAATTTATTTTTAGTATCTATTTCAATTCTCCCATAATTTTAAAAAACCTTTTAAAGCTAAAAAAAGTGTTTTGACCTTTGAAACAATTGCATATAATATGTTAACTTATTTTGCATAATAAAATAAAAATTTTAGCTGATCATATTTAACATAATTTGATTTGTTAAAGGTCGTTTATCCAAAAAAGGTCGTAATAGACCTTTAATTTTTTTTTTAAAGTTAATTTGAAAAAAAAAACAAAAATATTTTGAAATACATTTAATTATAGTTAAATTTAATGTTAGCGAAAAAACAGTTAATAACAATAATGTTTGACATATCCTTAAACATGTATATTAGTATACATACATAAATACATATATGTTAAATATTTTTTATAATATGTAATTTAAATAATGACATTAATTTTTTTTGTTACAATGTGTAAGACATATTTCAATCAAATTTTTTTATGTTTTCTGTTGCTTTCAATTTCCTGTATAAAAGAAAAATATATTTTTTGTAATTTCGGAAGTTTTTAGTATCTATATCTATAATAAAGTAATTTTTTTGTAGTTATTTTTTGTTATCCTATAATTGTTTATTTGATGGATTTTCTTACGTTTACAAACAAGGTTAATGAAAAACTTTTGGTATTTCACTTGCCCAACAACAAATTTTCTTTGTTGTACTATTATTCTTAGGTTTTGTTTGTTGAAAATTTTACGTTTTTTCAATTGAAAGATTTAATTTTATTGATTGTCAGTTATTTTTTTCATGTTTTACACATTTTGTTAAATATTTTTTATTTGAAAAAAAAAATATAAAAATATATGAAAACTTATTGATTTAAAAAAGAATTTTTTTTTTAGGAAATGATTTAGAATTGAACTAATTTTTTTGTAGACATTTTTTGATTATAAAAATTAATTGTTAATAATTCTTTATTGTATTTAATTGTTTAATTTATATAGAATAAATAATTACTTGAATTAAATAGAATATTTTCAACAAGAACACGACTTTTTGTCAGAACGATTGTTTGTACCTCCAGTTTATGAAAAAAAAATAGATTAATTATTAGTTTAGAAAGTGTTAAGTCACATTCACATTCTTCTAAGGAAAGAAAATTTTAAACTTTGTGGGTAATTTACAAGTTATTTTATATGTGCTTTCAGTTTGTATAGTTATTCACATAAATAAATTTAAAATTACTTATAGGCTACTAGATTTATTAGCGGGCAGAATGACGAATAGACAACAACGCATCATTAATAATATCCTAATATCCACTAACTGGATAATCCACTAACTGGATAACAAGTTTTTAATTCCTTCACATGAATGGAAAATCCAGCCATAGAATATAAAGTCACCTGAACGCATATTTAACTAATATACATATATAGTGGGCGGTTAGGATTTCCTGTAAAATTAATTACTACAATTTAGAAACACCTTTAACTCATATTTCGGAAAAAAATAATTTAAACTCTTAATTTAAAGTTCAACATAAATAAAAACATATAGGTATCAAATCTTTTAAATTTTTTGACAAAATAGAGTGGTGCGATTTTATCATACAAAATATCTGAATTGCTGTATGTATGCAGAACAACAAAAAGATGCCAAAAGTAATCAATTTCAATTGAATACGAATTAATTCACCATTAAGATCAGATCAATATATTAGGCTTAACTATTTCCAAAACTTTGAATTGGAATTATTATATAAATACACATCTATCTAAAATAGATAATTGTCACAATTTTTGAAAATTATAATTTTAAATATCTCAAAAGCTTTAATTTTGTACATTTGAGGAGAGGAGAAATTGTATTGCTGATAAAATAGTGGTTAAAAATATTATATTTGAATCATCAGCACTTTTTTCTAATCTTAAAGATACAAAATTCTAAACTAGACATTAAATTTTCAAGTTATGAATATGTGAAACATTTTCAAAATTAAATATCCCAGTTCGTCAACTGTTCCAAATCCCAATATTCATCTTTATTGGCGTTTTAATGAAAAATTTCTAGAGCTCCCAACACCTAAAAATTCCTAGTTCTATCTAATGGAACACAATCTCTCAGATTCAGGTGTATTTGCTATAGTAAATTCAAATGGTAATGCAATTAGATATCATCTAGTGCTGCAATTTGTCTCCATTTATTTATAGGGCGCTTTCGTAAAGGTCAATTAATTGAAGTAGATTTGCAATCAATCTTTCTGTTTACCTTGAAGAGTGCAAAATTTACACGTAGTAGACGCAGCATACTTTCTTTAATTCGTGTCCGTAAATATCCAAAATTTGAAAAAGTATATTTGAAGGAAAATTAATACGAAAGTTTCGGCCATTACAATCATATTCCAAGGTATTTTGGAAACGTAAAATTTGACGTAAATTTTAGTTTTGCTTTACGTGTTCTAATAGTCTACTTTTTTCCAGTATGCACATAATAAACTGTTCGTAAAAGTAAAACATCAAGATTGACCACAGATTGACGTTTACGAATTCGTGGATATTATGTAAACAATTTGAACCGACATTTGTCTGAAGTGATGAAATTAGTCAATGAAGTTTTTTTATACGACTAAGAGCCTGTCTAATTTTGTTAATTTTGTTAAAGAATAAAAATAGAATTTATAAAATTTAGCAAAAAAATTTTTTTAGAATTTTACTTAATAAAAATAGAATTTTTCTTTACACCGTCTAAATTGATTAAAATTTTGACAATTCAAATTAAAAATTAAATTCAAGATGAGTACAATACAATCGTAAAAAATTATTTCCCAATATAACCATTTTATTGCAATATTTTAAAAACAATCAATGCCGATTTAAATATTTCCGCATTCACTTTAATTTACAATTTATGTTAATTGAAATATCGTCATTACCAGCGGCGGCTCGTCATATTGGGCAGGGTGGGCTAAGCCCAACCTGAATTTACAGGAAAATGCTACAAAATATTCATTTAAAATATATTATAAAAATGAGCAAAAAAAACTTAAAATTTTTTTTTAAATAAATGTCATATAATATACGTGTATATAATTTTTTCCATCGAAATTCGTACACCACCGCTGCGAAATATAATATGTATATAAAAATATAATCTAAAATCTAAATATGAATATGAACGCTAAAATACAAATAAATTACACTAACACTACATAACTTTTTCATTATAAAAATACAACTACTCTTTTCTCTTTACTTCAGGGGCTAATTGAAATTTGCCCACCTTATTATACTAATTTTATACAAAACAATTTTGCGTATGTGTTGAATTTTGTATGGATCAGGTTGGGCTAATTTAAACTAGCCCACGAAGACCACGTTTTCCCCATAGAAATGCGAAATATTTGTAATTGCTATAAGATTTTCAGAGTTTTATTATTTTTTCTATGGAAGAAAATTATTAGAATATTTCCATTATATGAGCAAGCAATGTCAATTTTCAAATATTTTAAACCAAAATACCAGGCGCGCATATTTTATAATCAACACTATTGAGTTGAGTTATTTCCTTCTCCTATATTAAAAAATTTATATTGAGAAAAATATATCATGTGATAGAAAATCTCTTGTCCATAGAAGAAATATTCCTATACTGAAAATTTGCATGAAATATTTTTCATTAAAAAAAAGAGAAATATATCATCGTGGGCTAGAAAATCGCAGCCCCTAGAACGAATAATTCCTTTGAGTAAAAATTTGCATGAAATATTTATTTCGTTATATAAATATTTTGTATTAAAAAATAAATAAATATATCTTCATGGGCTAGAAAATCGCAGCCCATAGCAATAATTGTTTCGCTTATATTTTAAATTCGGTAGACAAAATATTATTTAATTATAGCACACATTAGAACAAAATTTTTAAAATTAGTACCAGGCCATCATAAAATTCAGAAAGTAACAATTTTCTTCTTAGTTGAGAAAACTTAAGACAATTGCATTATTTTTTTTTATTCAAATATTTAAAATTATATATTTATATTTATTTGTTTATTCATTTACGAGCAGTACCACATGTATCATATGGTAGGAAAATTAATTTTTCAACTTGTTGAAAGCCAGCGCTGGCGTTTTTTTCGCCTAGCGTTAACTGCTGATGGTATTGTGCTCGCTTACATTGATTTCCATATGTTTTTTAAGTTTACACTATATATTAAAGCCCCAGTTGTGCGCCGGCCTTAATGATTTTTTTTTTCACTGAGAATAAAAATAGAAATTTTCTTTCAGTTTAAGAATTTTTTTACTTCGTTTACCGCCCGCACAAGCCATGGTACCACCGCACAGGCCATGGAAAAAAATTGAAAAAATTGGTTGTAAAATTCGCATTTGAATATATAATAATAAAGAATTCGCATGTAGAACAAATGCGAATTTTTCAATTTTTCTTTGCGGGTCATAACATTGGAACCCGTTCTCTCATTATATGCTTTACGTGTTCTAATAGTCAAGTCACCACCACCCTCAATAATACATATATTATTCTGAAATCTCTACATATTATTCTGAATATACATATATATTCTGAATATGCATATATATTATAATTATTCTATATACATATGCTATACATATTATTCTGAAATCTCTTAACCCTTTGAGTTGGTACACCATTGCGTACATCACTTTGTATGGCGCGTAAAATTGAAATTTGTTAAGGTTGAACTCATTCAAATTGGTCATTTTGTTCTTTGGAGTGTTCTCTATGAGGTCTTATACACATATACTCCAAAGAACAAATTACCAATACAAAATTACCAATGCGCCATACAAAGTGATGTACACAATTGTGTACGCGCCGACTCAAAGGGTTAAAAAATATTGTGTGACTCAAAATAACAAAAGGTATTGGGGCGAAAATTAACGCTTTGCATATTGAGGCAATATTAAGTGAATTGATCGCTATTTGCCTTAATTCCTGTGCCGGCAATTCATCGCTATTTGCCTTAATTCCTGTGCCGGCAATTCAGGGACCAGAATTCCGCCCGGGAATTTTGATAGGAACCGGCCCACTGTTGAGGCAATATTTTGAAATGCAAAAAATCCCAAGATAATATTTTCCATTGAAAAAATTCGGTACATAAATTTCAGCCTACCGTAGTAAGCCGTTTTAGAAATACAGGGTGTTAAAAAAACTTAAAAAAGTTAGTTGGAAATGTGCTAAAAATAACCAAATTAGTTGGAAATATCCTAAAAATAATTAAACTTAATAACATTTAAAAAAATAAATAATAATAAAATGATATATGTATATACATACTAACTTTAACTATTAGATATATATTTTTATAATTGAATATTATATAAATATTTTTTTCTAATTTTAAAACAAAATTAATATTTAGAATTATGTTTCTTTTTTCTTTTTTGTAAAAGCGCCATTATGGTCTGGGCTTAGTAACCCTGTGCGCTAAATTAAGATGATTTATCTTTTAATATTAACATTTTTGAAATAAATAAATAAAAAGATATATGTATTAATTAAATTATTAAAAATTTGATCCATTTAAATGTGTTTTAAACAATTTAATTTCCTTGTATTTATATCAGTTTCAATTTGTTAATGACTAGTTTGCATATGAAATGAATCAGGTATTAATGTGTCGAGTAAATTTATAAATTTGTCTTTATTTAAAACGAAATTCAAGGTAAATTTGAGATTACATTTTTAAAAGAGTTTTTGTAGTAATTTTGACTTAATTATAAATTTAATAAAAATTTGTGAAAAATGGAACGAGTTTTCCAAAGAATTGTGTTGTTGAACTAAATTGCATTTTATTGTAATTTAAAACTGTAATTAAGTTACATATTTATAATCGATAGTATAATAAATTTACTGTTCTTATATTTTGGATCAAAATATATTTTAATCACATATTCTTATCATAAATACTTTTTGATTATAAATTGATGATTATAATTTACTTTACGTTTTAGAAATATCGGTAATCATAAAGATAATTTACAAGATCTATCTATTCTAAACTGTATAAATTGACATAAATTGAGTTTGTTGTAGATAGATAAATTGAAAGAAAATTTATCACTTGCCAATTTCTATACCAAAGTCCTAAAACTTTATTTATAGTGAAACAATAATTATAAGTTTATCTATTTATTTATTTATAATATAATTTAATAGCTTTGGATAAAACTACAACAAATAAATAGTGACCGGATACTTAGTCCAAAATCACAAATGGTAAAAAATTAATTAAATCTTTAAAAAGTTAAGACATTAAAAAGTATGAAATAACAAAGTATTGGCAAATATATTGAGAGTTTCCATTGGAAAAATATTTTATTGAATTATAATTTACTATTTCAATCATTTATTTTTAATGCACTGCAAAATTATAAAATAAATAAAGTTTTTTTAATTTGTAAGTTTGGACAAAATTTCGAAAATCTGATATATATATATATATATATATATATATATATATATATATATATATATATATATATATATTATATATTATATATATAAAATATTGTAACTAATTCAACAAATTCTTAAAACTTTTGTAAAATAATATTTTGGGAAACTATAGCTTATAATTTGGTAATAAAATACATTTAACAAATGTAAAGATTATACAAGTATAATTATACAAGTGGTTTGGTGTAATAAATAGACTTGGTTATTGTCAATAAAACTAAAAATTGGACAAAATAATACAAAGTCTAGTGGTAAATGCTAATATATTATTTCTGTAAATAACTTTATCAAATGAATTTCTTTTAGTTTTTGGCACTTATTTCAATATATATTATATATATATATAATATTATATATATATATATATATATGTATATATAATTTCCTTTCAGATGTGAATTAACAGTTTATTAAAAAAAAATTTTCTGTATACTTAAATCTCATATGTGCTACTTATTAATGAGAATTAAGATTTTTGATAATTTTATTAATACATTTACATATTATATTTTACGATATACATTATAATCTTTAACTACACTTATGTATACAATTTATAAATTAATTTTGAATTGGCATAATAGAATATAACAAATGAAGTTTTATAATTATTTTGTTTAATTTCTTTATTAATTTTAATTAGCTAATCAGACCATCAAAATAATTTCTCATTAGTAGCTATCCAAATAGAAAAATGGAATGTGAATTAAACAATATTTATGAATTAAAAAAAAACTATGAATTAAACCTATATATGTAGATGTACCTACTTAATCTCTCACTTAATTTGTAATTTGAAAATTAAAACTGTAATTATGAAAAATACCAGCTCTCTAATATAGTATAAATCAATAAAAATTATTTCAAATAAAAAATAAAAAAAAACTTTATTGAAAAAACAAAATTTCATAAATACAAAAGAAATTTTATATTTCAAATAAACGACAAGGTCATCCGAAGCAAAAATTACAAATTATTTTTATTATTATTGAAAGATTTGTTAGTTATTTTTTATATAACCTAATTTCAATTTCTGTTTTAAGATAAATTTTTTAAAACAATAATATCTAAAAAATTATTCCACAACGAAAAGCACACACTTTTTCTTACTTACATATATGTATGTAAGTTTGTTTTTATTTCATAATCGACAACGAAGAATTAATGTTTTTGTCGAAATTAAGTTACGATAAGCTTTAAAGCACTTATTTTAATGGATGAATTGATATCGCAAAACAAAAATTTTAGAAGCTAAAAATTAAAAAAAATTATTAAATACAATTTTTATGGATTAATTTTTCTAGTTTGTTTATATTTAACTATTTATATGCCCTCTTACTATAAAAAAATGTTATTACCTTGCTCTTGGGCATAAAATTGACAATGTATAGATATTATTACAAAAAAATTGAGAGAATGAACATAATTATTAAGTATATTTCAAATTAATTTGTAACACTGTATAATATTTTTCATGAAATATAGTTAACACTAATTATTAATAGAGGAATTTTTATTGTGGAATTCGGCAGCGATCATATTTTTTTTATAAGTAACATTTTAAGATCAAATTAGTCTTTTTACAATTCAAATTGGTCTTCACAAAATAAAAACGGAAAAGGTCGATTTTATTTGCCGAAAAAAGAATTTGTTTTGTAAAAGGAATTGTACTAACATTAGATAGATACTATAATAGAAAGTCAATTATATTTGTAATTTGTATCCTATATAGTTAAAGATATGGTTATCCTTATGGTTTGGCAACTCCACTTCTCACTTCTTCAATAAATGAAGGCTATCAATTAAATTTATTTGCTTGTTCGGAAAAGGAATTAACGGCTCTGTTTGTTTTAAAAAAAGTCTGGTTCAACTGAGCATTGATCAGCTATCAGCAGGTGAGGTTTATTGATGTTACTACTTTCTTCCGTCGGGGCATGCGTACAGATTATGCTGATGTTATAGAATTTCGATTTAATATTGATTTTGCACAGTCTTTCGGTGATAGGTTCGAAACTAATGAGGTTTCAGTCCTGGAGGCGTCATTTCGAATCTTTGAAGATAACCCGGCAATCGCATAAAGTACCATCCAAGTAACTTTTGTCGATGTACTATCCACAAAAACAATAAAAACTGACGGAACGTACGCGCACGCGGCTTCAAAACGAGATATTATGGAGCCTTTTCATATTTCTCCGGTGGAATCCTTGAAGTTCTAAGACATCTATAGTGAAAAAACGCGCGATAAAGAATTTTCAACGAGACTTAATACGGAACATGAAAAGTTGAAGCTCCGTTGAGCGATATACTTGTAGTGCTAATATTTGCAATTAAGCATTATAATTCCAATTATTAATCGAATCATAAGGCAAAGGATATAAGCTTCAGTGCATCGCAGTATGGCAGCTGCTACATGTCCAAGGATTTAGAGAGGTTAAGAAGGTTTGTATATTTTCAACCGACTGGGATAACAAAATTATATTTTTTTAAGTACTTGAAAGCTTTAATTTATAGATTATCACTTTTGTCCGCAGGACAATAATTATCACCCTAAATTAGATTAATAAAATCAAATAAATTATTTTAAACGGAACAATGTTCTTTTATATATAATTTATGATTTTAATATTTTTTGTGTTAATCCAGTGTGTGGTTTAGGTACAAATGTATATATAAAGTAATCTATAATGTAATATATATATAATATACATAAAGTAATCTAGATCTTATTTTAATTATTATTAAATGATTATTTTTTGAATGAGCTATGAAAATAAAAAAAAACATATAATTCGAAATTATAGAAAAAATTATTGCAGTGCAAAATAATATTTCATATTTTTTATAATAACATTTTTGTATATCATATAAATAAAATTAAATTATTGCATCATAAAAAAATTTACCAATTAATTCAACATTTTTCGATTAAAATTTTTTGATATACATATGGGTACATACATATTTCATATATACCTATATATTTCTGATGGCAATGTAAAAAAATTATCCATAGATCGAGGCTATTTTCAATAGTATATATATATACTTAAAATTGCGTATATTTTTTCAGATTTGTCGAAAACTTAAATCCATCATCATCGTCAGAAAAAAACCTTAATTTTTTTCTTAGATACTATTATGAATGAAAAAGAGGTGAAAATTCGTTTTACTCCAATTTTTGTATATATTTAATTTTATTAACTGTGATAAATTGGAGGAAGGTCATGGTTAGAGGCCCAGCCCTACTTTGAAATTGACATATCTATTCTATTACCTTGTTTTTTTCCATAAATTGTTTTGTTATTTTTTTTTGTAACATAAATATTTAAGATATTTTCTTACATACATAGTTTTACTGCAAAACAAAAAATTTCGATTCGGAATCAATTGATTATATATAATTTCAATCCGATCACACACGAAAGTTGAATTTAAATTTAAAATGAAATAAAAAATGTTGAAATTATTTGAAAAAAAAAATAATTAGATTGCAGAGAGTGCATTCCAATTTAATTAGGATATTTTCAGTAAGGTTAGGTACCGCTAGCGAGAATATTTTATTTGATATTCATGTTATTACGAAAATGTAATAACTATTATAAATGTTGAAGGACAATAAGGTCAATAAGCACCACAAAATACTGTGCTTTCTTGGTTTGTCAGGCTGACAAATTGTATATGGCCTTTTTTGCTCCATATATTATAAATATATGAAGCTTTGTGGCGCGGTCGAAAATTTTTTAAATTTGAATTGGCTATAAAACCAGTAAGATTTTATATAAAATATTGTTACATTTTTTAGAAATTAACATGCATTTAAAATTTCGACTATTTATGTATTGAAATTTGGTTATAATTTCAATTTGTACAATATTGGAAGTTTTGCAAAACTTATAAAACTTTTAATTAAATCTTCGTTTTAATTAAATCCTAGGTGGATAAAAACGGGGATATGACGCACTCTTCCAACTTGGCAGCTTTTTTGGTATGTTTTCATACGGCCATATCAAATACTTTCCGTCATTAAAAAGCAGTTATTGTACGTATTCAATGCAGAAACATTAAATTAGAATATATTACTACATTATACGGTCAAAATATTTCTTAGCAAATTTATTTAACATAAAAAAATGTGGAATTCTAAAAAATGCAAAATGTTTTCTATTGAAAACTATTGAAAATAGCCTCGATGTTTTCAAAAAGCTCATGACTATTTATTGAGACGTGCTTTTACCTAACTGAGACTTTTTGTGATAATGCATCTAGCGATAATGCACTTTGTGATAATGCACTCTTCTTATATGGACAAACCTCTAAATGTAAAATTCACCAAATCAGCAATTGGTAATGAATGAGAAAATTTCAACAAGAAATTTGAATTTTCAAGAAATTAAAATCACTTTTCACATTCACATACATTTGATGTACATTTCATTGAAATTATATTGATAAAAAAAGTTCTAAACTATCGACACAGATTTTTTTGGAACTTAATACAAAGATTTTAACTATGTTTTTAAAATTATACTCTTACTATTATTATATTTTTTCACGCTTAATAAATACATATGTGATCGTAAATAAATAATTACGACATTCTTGTGTTCCAAATAATATTGAAATTGAAAGAATATCTTCAATGTTTTATAATTATTTTTACGAAAAATTAAAACCAATCAAGTGCAATGGCATGAGTATTGTAAAAGTAAATCACTCTAGTTAATGAATTGGATTATTATTTCTACACTCTTAAATGATATTATTTATAGAAATTATGGGATTGGTTATAGTGGAAAGGATTTTTCCCTATATATGATACAAATCTTATCTTTTCTGTACTGAAATATTGAGAATGGGTCAAAATTTTATGTATATGTATAATTTCTTATTCTTGGTATAATCAAATTACCTAAATATACAAGGAAATGGCTAAGCAATTATTAAATTTTTCTGATTATAGTTATGCAATGGCAACGTTTGGAGGTTGTAGGATCATTTCCCCACTAACTATTGAAAATATATTTAAGGTGTGGTTGTTAAAAATGTTTTCTAATATCATTTCTTAAATTATAAATTGATTAACATCTCTGTAACCATAAGAAAACGTATTAATCTTAATGTAATTTATGTTTCAAAATACTAAATATGTTAAATTTTAATCGAAATATTAGATGAAAGAACATTTAATGTAATAAAAATAATACACGAATCAATTAAAAAAAGAGTTGAAATTAGTATACTAAAATTTTGCAATTAAAATGTTATAACTTTTTCTTTCGCCTTACGTTATGTCAAACTCAGCTTGAAATAAGGGTAAATTAATTATTTATGCTATATTGAAAATAATTAAATAAGATTCAAATTTTTATGTAATCGATAATTAATTTCCAAAAAAATGGACTTGAAATCTTTTGTTTCATATGAATTTCCAAGTGTGAATACATGTTTATTTTTCTTTAACAGCTGTTTTTAAAGCTTGAATAGAAAGGTTTTTTAGCCCAAATTAGGTATACAATTGAATATTATTAATAATATTATTTCAAAATTGTTGAGTTGCTGAAAATGTGTGGTTATTAATGAATGCTTGATAAATTGAATTGAACACGAGTGTTACGTGACGCACAATTAACTTATTGCAATTGCATTTTGATAATTAATATTAAATTCAGTTTGTCAGGAAGTTTTATTAGACGACATTCGCTTTCCAAAAAAGAATTAAGCTAATTTTTTTTGTTAATTATTTAAACAATTATTTAAAGCAGACAAACGTTTTGAGACAATTAAACTTTAGTTTTAGATTGAGACTAGTTTTAGATTGATTTTTTAAACTATCTGATTTATTTTAATTTGTGGTATTGAATAATAAATTATGTTGTTTAGTATGTTTTATATATTATAAATGGAATGAAATGAGATTGTGCGCCATGGCAGATGACACCAAAAATTTCGTATGAATTTGGTATAGCAACATTGCGCCTTAACGTTTAAAAAAATCACAAGTAAAACAAAAACATTCAGTTTAATCTTTGCATAAGAGATAAGAAATATATATACAGATATGAATATGATATCAATATTTGTAATTTTTCCGATATGAGGATTGGAAGCAATATGTAGAAACAAAGTTTCTACTAGTCTTGCTCGTAAGTTAAATCAAGTTTTTATTCACTATGCTACAGATTTTAAACCTTAAAATCTTAGAAACAAAAATTGAAAAATTGAACAAAAAAGTATTTTTATACTCGAAAAATTAATTGTAGGATTCTAAACCTCAAGTATATATTTGTTATTTTTTCATCTAGAATTTAATGACAAAATTGTTTCATAAATATTATTCCGATAAATCGAAAATCGTTACAGAATTTTAACTAAAAAATTAAATCTCTATTTTACTTTCCCTTTTATGAATTCACACTTCCAGTATATATATGTATATATATATCTCCTCACCTGGCCATAACTCTTAAACGGCTTGACCGATTGAGCTCAAATTTGGAAGTTGAGCTCGTGCCATCAAAGGCTTGGTACCCTAGAAATGATGAGGGCCCGTTTAATTTTTGAATGTACCAAAAAACCATGTGGGGTATCAAATGAAAGGTCTTGACGAGTACATCTCATTGGACGGTAGTCCGGTGGGCGCCGTGGGTCATGTCGGGCCCAAAACGGGGGAAATGTAGGGTCCCATCATACAAAAATCATGTGGGGTATCAAACGAAAGGTCTTCAACAGTACATCTCAATGGGGAGTAATCCGGAGGGCGCCTGGAGTCATCTCGGGCCCAAAACGGGGTAATGTGGGGCACCAGCATACAAAAAATCATGTGGGGTATCAAATGAAAGCTCTGGAAGAGGACATCTGGTTGAGTACTCCGAGAGGTACTCTGGGTCTTGTGGGGCCCATAATGTAAAAAGACATGAGATGTATCAAATAAAAGGTATTGAAGAATACATCTCGTTTCGCAGTCCGTTGGGCTTCGTAATTCATGTTAGGGCCCAAAACCTGTGCCATGTGGGGGCCCATCATAAGAAAATCATGTGGGGCATCAAATGAATGGTCTTGAAGAGTATTCCGAGCAGTATCCTGCGTCATGTGGAGCCAATTATACAAAAAAAAAACATGTGCGGAACAGGGGGCCATGCAAGGCCCAAAAGATCGGCCACATGTGGAATTCCAAATCGTGGGCCATGAGGAGCTCAAAGAAATCATTCCCAAGTTGTCAAAGTATTTAAATATTTTTAGTCGGTCAAATGAATAAATATTTGACCGACTAAAAAGTGTAAAATAAAAAATATAAATAAAAAAGTTTTTTAAAAATACCTTCCCTTAAAGAAATATTCAACTAAAAAGTAATAAACAAGCAAAAAATAGCACATATATGTACTTTCCCGTTGAGTTTAAGCCACTGCCAGCAATAGTAAGGGAAAGTAGACCTTATCAGAATTAAGGCCATTATAAGGAGGTCTGCTTACCCTTACTATTGCTGACAGGGGCTCAAACTCAACGGGAGGGAAAGTACATTGATGTGCTATTATTTGCTTGTTTATTACTTTGTAGTTGAATATTTCTTTGAGGGAAAGTATTTTTAAAAAACTTTTTTTTATTTATATTTTTAAAAAATATATTTAACTTCCGCTATTTTTTATGTATTCGTACATAAGAAAATAAAATAAAATAATCATGTTTATTTATTTAGAAATTTAATAAATATTTATATCATTTTGCTTCGAAAACATTGAAAATTCTTGTTAATTGTGAATTATTATTTTTTTCATAATAACAACAAAATTTCTGTTTTTTTTTTTTATAATGTCGAAATCTTTTTAAACAATTCACAAACATACAGCAGTATGAAAGAAATCGTGCAGTGATTCAATTATATTTCATTATTTTTTTACCTAGATATATAATAACATACGAAAATTGTTATGTGCTCTAATTTTTAGAGAAAAAACCGGAAAACCGCAGCAAAAAAAAATTTTCCCGCGAAGAAACCTGTTAGTATAGTGTGCAGTGGGCTTATATGTATGTATGCACCTCAACCAACCAATTCTTTTTCAAAAAAATTTTTTCTTAAGAATGGCAAACAAATTTTTTTCGAAGGTCATTTCAGTCAAATTGATTTTTTTACATTAATACATAAAATAAAAATATTTTTTTGAACTAATTTTTTTTTTAAAAAAAATAAAAAAGAAACTTTATGTTTATTCTTACAAGGCTGGGCAAAAATTTTTGAGTAACCACATTATCCATCAAACAAAATTCTTACCCATAATTTTAAAATTTTAAGTATGAAATAGTTATTAAATAATATTTTTTTGTTTCATATATTTATTTAAAGTGCGCTAGCAAATATATCAAAAATTCGTATATTTTCTACGAACGCCACAACGCTACCGCCCGCTGCCTTACTTACTTCGTTGTTGATTGCACAGCAGTAGGCAAAAAATACAAAAAAATTGTTTTATAATTAATATTAAAATTGATAATTATATTTTTTAGCTGTGAACGCACAAAAATATCGATCAAAAAATATACTTAAGTAATTATGGCAATCACGCCCAGTTCCCAAGGACGGATAAAAAACAAGCGGCAGTGGTGTATGTAACGATAGAAGGACAGATAAAATTATGTTATACATAGTTGCTATGAAATTGGGTAATTGTATAGATTTTGATTTCCAATAATGTTTTTGTTTTCTGAAAAAAAATTTTTGAACATTAATTTTAAATTCTGATTATTTTAAAAATAATTTTTAATTAAATTACCATTTGTGTTGAAAGTCAAATGCCGGATTGCCGCAGGTAGGTGCAAGGTGTAACAATAACTTACAAGAATATTTAATTTTTTCACGTAACTTACAAGAATATTTAATTTTTTTGGGTCTGAATAAAAGATTTAAATTTCTAATAATTATTAATAATACAATTAACTTCTAGCTTGTACATAAAAATAAATGAATTTATATTTTTAGGGTTTTTTAAAAAAAAAATCGGTTATGTTAAGCTTTTCGTTTTCTGTCCGTATGTCCGATGTAAACAATAAAAACCAGTTATTTGTATTTCACATAGTTAGTGTACACACAAGTTTATGATAGACACACAATAGAAAGCTTGATTTATTTAGAACCAGATGTAATTGATAGAATTTTAAAATTCGGCCGGTAAGCATCACTATTCACATTTTGCTAAAACACCTTGTTGCGAATAAAACTGTAATTTTATATAGTAAATGTGCACCAAAAATTAAGTGTGACAATTTGTCGGAAAGGTAATTAAAAGTAGAATACGATGCCGGTAACCGTATTTTAAATTTTAAATGGCTTTAAAACCAGTTTTATTTCATATAAAACATTGTTACTTCTAACATAGATACAGCAGGTAAGTGCATTTCGATTTCATATAAAAAATTTACCACCAACTTCTTTAAGTGGGGGAGGGGGCTTATGTATGAAAAAATCTACACGTCTTCATCGGGGAAATGGATTGAAAAAACGAGAAATTATGTTCTTAAATATACTATGTTACACATTCTGCATAAAAATCAGCTTCATACCTCTACCCCCCTTCCGTTTACAGGTGAAAGAATTTTTATGGGACCATTAAAATTGAATTTTTGGTATTTAAAATGGTCATAAGATATGCGAGATTTCAGATAGGATCTTGAATCTTGTAAGTTAGGTATAATAAGCTGGAGTCTTTCAAAATCATTCAAAATTTTCACTTTTTTTCAAATTTTCAAATTTTCGCTAGTATGTTTAAGGAACATGCTTCATACCTTCGGGATCTAATTTAAAAAAATGAAAAAATAGTTTTCTAATAATAAAATTTTACACCTTGTACGAAAAAAATTAGCACCATCCCATTAACCCCCTCTATAACCCGTCTCCGGGCTACTATATTAAAAAAATGAAAAATAAGTTTCTTAATAATACTATTCTACACCTTGTATACAAAAATGAGACCCTCTTCATTTTACAGGGGCAAAAATTTCGACATTTATAGAATAAAAAATGAAACACTCCTCCAACTTGGCAGCTTTTAAATATACCGTACCAGATAAAAAAAATTCAAAACCTGATTAATTTTATCTTTATCTGATATTTCAAACATCTGTTAATTCTATTATTTATTAACTCTATTTATACATTTTTACCAGAAGTTTTAAACTTCTGGAGTATATTATATGTATATATAAAATATATTTATTATATAAAAATCAAACATATTTGATATATCAGAAACATATATCAGAAGTTACATATATCAGAAGTTCTGATATATAAACATATATCAGAAGTTTTAACTAGTTTCTTTTATTGATATTTCATCATAAAAAAAAACATTTTTAATTAAATTTTATAGTTTTTCATAAATTTCCATCATTAAATATGAAATTCTCATCATTTTTTAATCAACTTTTTTAGGGTATAATTTGTATGTTTTAGACAAATGCTTAGGATTCATTTTTAATTAATTGAAGCTTTTTAAATTATTATTTATTAATTATTTGGTAAATTATAAATTACCAGAAATTTTAACTAGTTTCTTTTATTTCTATAATGGATTTATAAAATCTGTCGAAATATTATGGACACTTGAAGGATAAAGTTTAGGTTTTTTATATCAATAAAATTCTAATGATTTCTTATTATTAAAAATATTTAAATAAATAATAATGTGCACGAAATCGTCATTAATTTTATATATGTGGTTCACATATATATAATGGGTGTGTTACAAAAAATTAAAAAAAAGTTATTAGGAAGTTATTATTGTTTAACATCTAAATATGAACAGAAATAATTTAAAAATTTTTATTTCCGTTTAAAATTTATTTAAAAATAATCTAAATAATGATAAATAAATATAGAAACTTAAATAATGGCAAGACAAGATTACTAATATCGAAGATTACTTAGCATGTTTTTAGTCGGATGTAGACTTTGCCAATATAGTTTCCGACTTGAAAGATCACCAGTACAGCAAATATAGATTTAAATCATATATCTTCTGTTTAATGTTACTGAAATTATATTTTTTAAATATGTACATTAATTTAGTGTTAAATTAGAAGCATAGTGTATACATTTATATTTTCAATTTTTTATAATTTAATACTTATTTATTATTAATGTCGTTTTTAATTAGGTAAGAATCTGGTAAACGATAGGGTGAACAAGTTGTATCATAACATGACATTGAAAACTATAAAATAAATATTTGAAGAAATATTAAAATCGGAATAACTGCTAATATTAATATATAGCATTTTCGATATGTAATCAAATTACACTTTTTAAAGACTAATTTCAATTTGGTTGAAAAAAGGCAAATGATTTTGAAAAAGACAAATTTGATTTTTTTATTTTCCCTTTTACGAATTCACACTTCCAGTATACTCGTATATATTTCTCCTCACCTTGCCATAACTCTTAAACGGCTTGCTTGACCGTGAACTCTTAAACGGCTTGAAAGGTCTTCAAGAGTACATCTCAATGGGAGGTAGTCCGGCGGGCGCCGGGGTCACTCGGGCCCCAAAACGGGACATTGTAAGACCCTATCATAAAAAAATCATGTGGGCTATCAAATGAAAGGTTATGAAGATTATATCCCGTTGTGTAGTCCGAGAGGCACCCTGGGTCATGTGTGGCCCAAAAATGGGATTTATAAAATCTGAACAAACAAACAAATAAATTATACAAACAAACAAGTGGGGTATCAAATGAAAAGTATTGAAGAGTATATCCTATTGGATAGCCCGAGTAACACCTAGGGGCATGTGGGGCCCAAAAGAGGGTCATGTGGGCCAATCATACAAAAAAATCATGTGGGGCATCAAATGGAAGCTCTTGAAGAGTATGTCCCCTTGGGTAGTCCGAAAATAACATATTTTGAATTTCAGCGCCTCTAGTGGCAGAACTTTTAACTAATGAAACTGCCGTCGTATTTTGCTCTTTATTAGCTTTTCATCGAATGGCCACACTCCATTTTCTGTGGACATTTATTTAAAAGCGTTAACAGATGCGTGAGTGATTTTTTTTAAAGCACTACAAATGTAAATATGGTAAATATAATGTAAAATAATAAAGCACTCTTAATATTTGAAATAAAAATATTTCTAAAAAAAAGAAATAATTTTTACTGAAAAACTATTAGTTTTTACTGAAAGAATTGTCATATTTGTTAACAATTTTTCACAAACGGAAATGATTGACTAAATAAAATAAGATAAACACGATAAATGATTCGTCAAAAAAAGATTCGTAATTAATTTACTAAATATATAATTAAATAAGTATAAAAAAGAAAGACGAATATATAAAATACAAACAAAAGGATAGAAAAATATATGTGAAGTAGGAAATGATTCAGAAATATATATGTATATACTTATATGAGTCTATTTCTATTTTTATATGTTTTAACAAAAAATTAGGATTTATATTAGGAATTTTATATTTTATGAATATAATTATGAATATATGTATATAGAAGCAAAAATCATATATGTATAGTATTATATAAAGTTTTGTTTTTTCACAAGGATTCTAAATAAGGGCAGTATGTTGTAATTTTTTAAGTTGTAAATTTTTTTCGTTTGCATATTCAGTAAAATTTAGAAATAAATTACACAACTCAACAATGTTTGTTTATTACAAAGCTATCTATAACAATTAATTGTGTATGTTCATATATCTTTTGAACAAATTCGATTTATCTGAATCACCCTAAAATTTTAATCTAAAAAAATATGTTACCCAAAATTAAAAATAAGTAAATATTAACAACAACATAGGTATAAGTATATTTAATCTATAATGCTCTACATCTACACAACGATATAGAAGATATATAAATTTGAAGCCACGCCGGGTATATATAATTGTCTCTTTTTTTGCTAGCCGAATTGTCAAAATATAAAAATGAGAAATTAGGGGCGGATTAGGTTTTTTTTAATTCGGGCATCAATTTTTAAGGAGATAATTTTTTTTTTTGAAAAATACAAGTAAAGATCATCCTAAGGAATATTTTAGGTAATTATACAAATGGAAAGTAAACGATAATTATACAAATGGCGTGGTAAAATAGATTAATTTGTTTAGCTAGTTAATATTGTTAATTTATATTGAGACTCTTAAACTTAAAAAAATAAGCCAGCCCTGTAAATCTAAAATCAGCTATTATAATATTTTTCATATTATTAATTTGACACTTCGTCGAGCAAAAGGAAAGAGAACTACCAAAATCGTGGCTTCATAAACAATTTTTCAATATATTAAAGTTTTAATGTGTTAAAAAGAGAGGGAACATTTATGCCACTTCCATATATTTCTTATTCGTAGGCTCTACATACATTTATTTCATTGTTGAAAATTACACATTAATTTGTTAATTTATATTGATGTGTATGTATACTGTATCATAAATACCTATATCGTTATAATGTCGGTGATATTTGATTGTTCATTTATTAAATTTTTGAACTAACAGAAATATAGAAAATGTCTACAATTTTATTTCTATATTTCAATTGCTTTTAACTATTTTAATGTGCCGCGCTAAGCAACAACACTAAAATTTGTACAATATTATATCATAAATAGACATAGTCAAAAATATTCGTCCTTGCAGAACAGCAAATCTGGTCACGATTTTAGTTCCGCCCTCAATTGAAAGTGACTGGTTGTTATATTTTCTTTTCAACTTTTTTAAATGATTAAACATAAAAAATTAACAATTTTTCTATAGTTTTGCGCTTTAATTCATTTTAATTAAGCAATGCTTTTTCTAAATTTTTATCTTATTTTGTCACTTATAAAATCTTGTTGGCTCACAATCAAGCCAAATGATTTTTAAATTAATATTTTATGGAAGATATTTTAGTTTATTAATTTCAATTTTCTTTTAAAGTTTATTTTTGATACATTTTCCAATTTATTATTTTTCCGGTATATTGAAAAAATTGTTGCCCAATATAAAATGCCTGATTAAGGTGAGGTATTTTTAAATTTACGTATATACCAAATGACGGAATAATACAAAAAACTAAACGGAATGAATAAATTTTGTATACTTTTTTTGTGTTCAGATACAATTGACATAAAAGATATATAAAAATAAAAATATTACATTAATACATACATATGTATATATATGTAAGTATAAAATTATGTATTATTTTATATATGTATATAGAAAAATATGTAGAGCATTATTTTATGTATTTCAATATGCATATTTATATTTATACATATTTATGCTTTAATAAATTTTTTAAACAAAAAATAACCAGAATAAAATATGCAAATAAGCATAAAATATTTGGCAATTATTTTACAAGTATACATATTTTACTTAATATTTTAATTATGTATTAGTTTCAGTTTTTTTCTACTTTTTTTATTTTAGTATTCATTAACACAATATATAAAATTGAATAAAATACTTAGTTTAATGAAAACCAAAATTATAAATCTAATTTTTATATTTGAACAATGTTATTTGTTAATTTTCCAGCTTGTTAAAGATATTTTTTACTTTCCCTTTATTGAATTTACAATTCTTATTTTTATTTATATGTATGTATATATCCTCGCCTTGCCATAACTTTTGATGTTGGGAAGAGGGCTGAGAGAATAAAAGAGGTTTTAATCTGAATGGGGGTAGTGTGCGGGACAGCATGCGTTATGTAGGGACCCAAAGCGTAAATAAGTGTGGGCCCAAACAATAATAATGTGGAGCATCAAATGAGAGGTCTTGAAGAGTACAGCTGGTTGGATAGTCCGTGGGGCACCGTGGAACAAATGGATCAAGCTGGTCCCAAAACCTGTCCCATGTTGAGGTCCATAATAAAAAAATCATGTAGGGTATCAAGTGAAAATTCTTGAGAAGAACATCTACAAAAACATATTGGTTACTCCGTGGGGTACCGTCAGAGCTGGGTAATACTCGAGTTATTTTACGAAATGTATTTCATTTGCATAATGTTCAAATACAAGTATGTTACTTGAATTTTTATTTCAAATACTTACTTACTTACTCGGCACAACAGCCTTAGTGGTCCAAGGCCGAGGAAATAGAGTTTTTTCAGAGGACTCTGTCCTGCGCAGCATTCCTCCAGCTTCCGGATATGTTCAGCATCCCCACGTCCGCTTCCACACCATCCTTCCACCGGAGACTTGGTCGTCCTCTCCTGCGCCTATCCTCAGGTTTGGAGTCAAAGCAAGCTTTGGCCGGAGCTGTATCATCCATTCTAACTACATGACCTAGCCAGCGGAGCCTTTGTATGAGGCACTTTTTTTACTAGGTCTGTATCCTGATACAGCTCATATAGCTCGTGGTTAAAGCGAATTCTCCAAATCCCATTAATGTTGAAAGGGCCAAAGATATAACGAAGAAATTTCCTCTCGAAAGACCCTAAGAGCTGTTCATCGCTACTAGAGATGGTCCAGTACTCTGCTCCAAACAGTAGCACCGGTACGATGAGTGCCTTATAAAGTGTGATCTTGGTCTTTCGGGTAAGCAATTTGGATCTCATTTGTTTACTCAAGCCATAATAACACCGGTTGGCAAGTAAGATTCTTCGTTTTATCTCCAGGCTGGTGTTATTGCCTTCTGATATCACCATACAACGGAGATATAAAAACTCTTTGACCGTCTCAAAGTTGTATTCCCCCACGGCGACATTTTCACCTAATCGGTGGCTGAGGGTGTCGTTGGATAAAACCAGCATGTATTTGGTCTTAGCCCCGTTTATTTGCAGACCTATCCTACTTGCGTTTTGTTCAACAGCTGCGAAGGCTTCACTGACGTTTCTTTGCGTTCTACCGATGATATCCAGATCATAAGCATAGGCAAGGGTCTGAGTCGACTTGTTGTATATTGTTCCGCTTGACTCGATCCCAGATTAACGCACCACCTTTTCAAGTGCGATATTAAACAGAACGCACGAAAGTACATCGCCTTGCCTGGTCTGATGTAGACTTTCCAGGTCTGAAACCACATTGGTATCATACGCAAGCAAATCACCGAGGACAGGCTTTTGTACACTACATTCAAGATGCTGATTACTCGATAATTGGAGCAATCAAATCTATCGCCTTTTTTGAATATAGGACAAATTAGGCCGACGTTCCACTCAGTGAGCATTCTTTCTTCCGTCCAAATTTTTGTTATAATTTGGTGAAACCAAATGTTTCGAGACCTATTATGAAATCATTCTATATCCAGAATTAAAGAATATTTTATAATAATATTATCTATTCAAGATTGTTTTTATTTATTTTACTTAGTTTTACTTAAATATTAATTTGAGTGTAAAAAATGTAAAAAATAAGTTGAAAATGTTTTGAAAATCTTACTTGATGAATATTTTATTATGTACTACCTACATATATGAAATGCTATATGATCTTTATTATTCTGTAATGTAAAAGTTATAATTTAACAGTTTTTTTCTTAAATCAAAATATTATTTTATTAGTTTGAATTAAGTATGAAAACTGCATAATTTATGTAATCTTAAGGCTGATTTTCATTACCATGAAATTCAATTTTCATTACTATGAATTTGCAGATGTCGACCAGAACGAGATACAAAATTCATATTTTCCTGTTGTTTAATAGAGAGAGAAACACATCTGCAAAATTTGACATTCACGTCTTTTTATAGTAAATATTTTGACATTGGCATCTTTTTATAGCCAATATTTTGACATTGGCGTCTTTTTATAGGAAAAGATGTCGCGTTTCATCTTTTCCTATAAAAAGATGTGAATGCCAAAAAATGTCAAAAATAAATCTGTTATTATTTGTTTTTTTGAAAATTTTTTTAATATCATTGCCTACTGAATGTATTGAATATTCTAAAGAAAATTTTTTAAAAAAAAATAAGAAAATTTCTATTTAATTCAATGTTGAAAATTTATGTCAAAATCTTTACCATAAAATTTTCCATAAATATTTTTAAATACTAGAGTTGTCCCTTTTTCTCTTACATATGTTTTTTATATCTATCTCGTTTTAGTTTTCTGAAACTTCATGGTAATGAAAATCACTTCATGGTAATGAAAATCAGCCTTTATTGTTTTTTTAGTAAGATTAACTATAAATTATAACAAATAACTTAGGCATAATTTTTTTAAGGGTACTTAAATAATTCGTGTGTTAATTTAATGTAGTTCATTAAACATTTTAAGTAATCAGTTTAAAATAAAGAAATAGTTTAAATGTTAAGTGTATATTGTGCATAAAACGTATAAAACCCGGATCTATTTATTTGAAAATTACATACATATGTATATGATAATGTTATTAATATATATTTAATGTAGGTGTACATTTACTATAGCTGGATAATTTTCAGTGCATTGGGAATTATTCGAAAAATTCAATACATATACATACTTAAATTTTCGAATTTATAGAATCATATATCTAAATTTCTTTTAAAAGTTTATTAACTTTATTTCTTAAGTATAATTAGATTATAAATCTTCAAAATAATATTTTAAATATATTGTGTTATATTAAAAACTAACCATACAAATTATATTTCAATATTGTATCTTAATCTTTAATTAACACGTGAAGTTTTTCAAAACAAAGATTTCTTAATATTTGCTTGCCAAAAAAATACTACTCATCTAATATATATATTATATATATCATCTCATCATACACAATTAAAATCATCAATTTTTTATTTTGTTATCTTTATTTGGACTAGACACAAAAAAACGAAAGATTTCTCTTTAAATCTAATTTGCATTTACTCTTAATTTTTGTCTAAACATAATATAATATTGTACCAATACCATAGTGAGAGTTTTTGCATTAAAGTACGTATTTATTATTATAAATTCACCAATAAATAAATTTACGAGTGATTCTATTCAATTCAAATTTCTGTCTCAACAATATTTCCCCACTTAACATATGTAATATAAAAACCATATTCATTGTTGAACATTTTTGTCTCTACCATATTTTACTAAACAATAGCTTTCAGCTTACTACAGCCGCCACGCCGCGATCAATATAGCAAAACTACTTATCTTACCAGTTTCTTATACATAGTATACTAACCAAACATCAATAGGCAATAAACTTTTAAATTATTAAATTTTCATTTTCATTTTCATGAAATTAACATGAACCACAAAACCCCAACAACCAGTAACAACTGTGAACCAAAAAAATATGATATTGGTATAGTCGCAGTTTTGCATTAACTTGAACGGTTATCGTGGCTCAGTGTAAGAAAAGTGCTCGTCAGTTCAGCACATATGACCGGAGTAAAAGACGGCAATATTTAGAAAACATTAAATAAAAGAAGTATAACATTTTCTTTTTGATTTTATAATAGCAAATTTTTTAACTTATTTTCATATTTTTTTGTTTTAAAAATTGTATAATTTTTTTTTAATAATATTGTAATTTCTGTGTCGTATTGTAAATAAACATAAAAAGTAATAATTTAACAAATAATTAAAGTGACAGTTTCTTATCATCTCTTTAGAGATTTTTTTTTTAAATATCAGATGCATTTTTAACGAAATATTCATTTAATTAATTAAAATTTGTGTATTGTTACTGCTGATTTAATTTAATCATAGACCAGCAAAAAAGGCATTTGGAAAAAGATTTTGTTTAAAAAAATATTAAGAATAAAATAATTTCGAATATAAAAATCTGGATAAAATAAATAAATATAAGTGAAAAAACAAAGCTCGCATTCAAAGAAAATTGGAAATTCAGTGAAATTGGCTGATTTGGAAAATAAAAGAAAATATTATAAGAAAAATTAATAAAATATTGTTGATATTTGTAATTTAATACAATTTTTTTTTGTGAACGTTGATTTTGAAAGAAAAAGTGATTCTTCTCTGAAAGTGCTTACTATTTTTAAAAGTGTGTTTATTTTGGTTCCCTAACTGACATTTTTTTATTTTTCGTTGTAATAAGTAAAAAAATATCAATTTTTAATATTTTTTGAGAAATACTAATTTGAAGGATTTTTAAATTTTTGAGAACACAGAGAATAGCAAAATTAAAACAATTGAAATCATGGGACTACCCAGAGGGATTCTTTGGTTACTTGGAATATTTACAATTATATTAAATTCAGGTATATAAATATTAAATTATAATATAAATGTTAGTTGCAGTTTATTTGGTGTTAATTAATGATTAGAAAGAAAATAAACACACATAACAATTTATTGCATTAGAAAACGAAAATGTTAAGCCAGTAACTCGATTTAAAAGAAATTGAAAAAAATTTGTAAGTCAGTAACCTGATTTTTCTTCTATTTTTAGTAATTAAAAAAAAACAATTTCTTATGAGATTTTTAAATATTTATTTTATATGTTTTATGTTAAATTATAAATTATAATTTTATATAGATTTAATTTAACTGGCTTATTGACCTTAGTTTTATGGTTTAGTATAATAGATTTGATGTTTTTTTTGCAAAAAATTGATGACTTAAGAAAGTCTGAAAATATAATTTTACACATTAGGGAATTTAACATATTATATATGTATATTAGAGGAAATAATATCTCATAGTTTCCCTAAATTAAGTAAATTGCATAAAAATAATAATAAAAAACTAATTAATTATTAAGTTATTCAAAATATTTTCGTAATTAACAAATTAGTGAAATTTCTATTTAAAAAACCTGAATTACAATCAAGGTGAAACATTTTTTTTTTATTACATTACAAAAATCAAGATTTATTATTGAAAAATCTTAAAACAGAAACATAAAATATATATTTTTCGGAAATTATTTGTCAAAAAAATATTAAATAAATTATTCTTTAAACTTGATTTTTTTTTAAAGATAAGTAAATATGAATAAGGAAACTAGTTGCCAAATTAAGTAATAAATTATCAATTTCCGAAAAAAATCTTAAAAATTAATAATATCAATTTATTTTTAATTATGTTTATATTACTTTGTAGTAAAGATGCATTTCCTTGTAGTATATATATTACGGATATTAGTTTTATGTTGGATTAGATTCGATCAGTAGCTGGCTCCATCCATATGTACCTTATCACTGCGACTACTCATAGTGATCTTTTGTGATATCCCCTATATATTACGTAGACCTATGCCTTTGTACAAGTTTAATAGATCTTTTAGTAATAACAAACTCGCAAGGATGATATCAGCCATACCCAGATGGTGGAATTTGCGCTCGAAATTTTCACAACCCAAAGAATGTGCCCAGTGGCGTCATCCCCGTTTTCAGAAATTCTACATGCGTTGATTTCAATTAACTCTTTTTAGTTTTAGGTTAAAAAATAAATGAAAAATTACATTTCATTATCTAAATTTTTTTACAAATAATTTATCATACCTTATATATTAATATTAAATGTTCCTGTACTTTTTTTAATAATGAGATTTTTTTTATTAATATTACATATGTATATATACATACATATTTCTGTAAAGGTTCAATATAATCAGTTCAATACGTATTTATTTGTTAATTTGTAATTAAATACAATATTATATCTTTTTTTATTTCTCTATATAATTAACAACGATACTGATTAAATAATTATTCACACACAGAAAAATACGAAACCATAGAATGTAGAAATCAAAAGTGTTATGACAGTAGCTTTATTTGTGTTTAGTTCATTGAATTTTATTTATTTTTGTGTACAAGTCAATAAATTGAAGGGAATTAGTTTTAAATATTAATTTTTGTATTTAAATTTTTTAATTTTTTTAATTTTCCCATACATATACAAATGTAAATTATAATCCTGAAATCTTTTATAAATAAAGAAAAATATATTAACTTTTTGTTAAAAAAAAATACTTATAAAATGAAATATTTTACCATTAAATTAAGATTTTTTTATGGAAAATTTCACACCCTCATCTATAAAATTTAATTTTGTGTTGTTATTTATTTTAAAATTCTAATTTATTTTTATGCTTTAAACATGCGCACGAAATTTTTCTGTATTTAAGACAAAGAATTAAGAAATTTCTTTCACGATATACATATTAATATTTTTTTTCAATTTTTCATCATAAAATTCAAATTTTAAAAGTTTGTTGTCTGATTATTATGATTTATATATGTTATGTATTAAATTTTATAAGAAATACAAAATACAACCAAAAATATTTGAACAAAACTATTCAAGCAAAATAAATTTCCTTGCTATACTATTTTAAATACATATAATATAATATATATTCACTTTTTTTCAAAGTAGGACAAAAATTTCTATTTCATAACAAAACAAACCTTATATAGTTTTAATATGTGTCTATACTCTATAACTTCTACTGTTATGTAAATTTTAGCATGATTAATCATATACTGTACACTGTACTATACCATATGTAACATAAAAGTACATAATAATATATAGTTTTACAATAAATATATATAAATCTAGGAAAAATAATTCGAATCAATAGTTTTTAATAATAATAAAAATGAAAAAAAAACAAAATACATACATATGTGTAAAGGAAAAATTAGTTAATTTATTTTTTACTCTACCCTACAATTAAACAACACATGAATTATTATTGCTAAATATTGTTTTTTAGCTTTAATTTCAGTATTTTTGTAGGCACGCACCTTGAAAATGATTTTATTTTGTTGGTTAAGAAAAATATAATTATAATTGTATAAAGATTTTGATTCGTAGAAATTATGAAATTTTAGTTTTTATTTGATATAAATTCGGAATTAAAACTATGATATGCCTTTATCAATTAAATTGAGCTATTGTTTAGTTTTTCAAAGTTTTATGAATATTTTTAATTGTTAGCTAAATTATTACAATTGATATTGATTTGAAGAATTGGATTGAAATACTTATAACTTTTATCTTTCCTACAAACCTTAGAATTTACTTCTTTAATTAATTATGTTAAGAATATTATATTCTTAATAATTTTGAGGAACAGCAATTCGTAATATTTGTATTAATAATTCATTCATCTGGTCTACCATCCAATCTTTTGAGTATATTTAGATTACTGTGGACAAAGATCTTTGCTGTTGGTCAGGTTTTCTTATTCAGGAAAACCAAGGAAATAGAAGGAATATTTGAAGAAAACTGAATCTTCTTTTTTTAGAAATTTGGTTAAGTTAAAATAAGTGTAATATGAATAAGTTATAATATGCGATATATTCAAAGAATTAGAATATGTCAATTGAAATATGCCTCATACATAAACAGTATTAAATAAAATATAAAATAATAACAAAATTGATTAAAAGATAGACGAATTTGTTATTTTTCGAAAAACGTTATTTAAACGAAAAACGAAAATTTGCTAAAAAGTCTGCAAATTATCATTTGGAAAAAAAAAAATTTCAACTTGGGAATTCTATAGTATACGTATTATATATAAAAAAACCAAAAAATTAATAAATAATCTAATATATACATATGACATTTGTTGTAGGCATCTTTGCAATTTTAATAAAATTGTAACCCACTTTATCTGGGACTCAAAACTAGTATAACTAATTAATATATATACATACAACGATACAACATATATATTGCTTTTATTTTAAATATGGTTAATTGACACCCAACTGGTTTCTTTTTAATTTTTTTTGTAGTGTCATTTTTTCAGAAAATAAAACAAAATAAATTTATATTATGGTCATCGTATTATTAATACTTAATTAATGATCACATTTTTTTAATGATTATATAACAGCACTATATATTCTTAATTTCTTGTGGTAGTAAACACTAATTAATTCTAACAAAAGTTTGTTTAAAAAATGATTAGTAATTTTGCATAAGATTTAAAAATGATTAATTATTTTGTTAAACAATAACTATTTGCTGCGGTTTATTAAATTATATAATTCAATTAACAACTATATGATTTAGCATTTAATTATTTTTACATATTTCTAGATATTTTATGTAACTAACTATTTTATTTTTAGGTATATTATTATTCATCAATATACATATTTTGGTTAAAAATAATAAAACAAACTTTTAATTGGTTTGGGAAAAAAGTTAATTGAATCGAATGTTGCAGAAGAATAAGTTCATAAAAAATGATTGCAAAAGTTTCTTTTAAAACAATATATTGGCTTTGATTTAATTATTATTCTGTAGTTTTTATACACAGATATATTGGATAATCAATTTGTCATTTTAACCAGAAATTATTACTAAATAAAATTTATTTCGGTAAAGTACATAAAATTTTATACTTTCGCCATTTTATTTAAAAATATCAAAACACATAATTTTCAGAACATTCTCATTTTAAATTAAAAAATTTTAATTAAAAATTTTGGTATTATTTCATTTTTGCTTGACCTAGTTAATTTGATCCAGAAAAAAACGTTTTATATACTTATATACCTATATACATTTTATTGCAATGACCTAGAGATTTTATATTTAATCTTTTCTTGGTAAAATTACCATTTAATTTACTAAGCAATAAACAACCCAAAAAACATCATAACCGGTATAAAACTAAAGAGAAAAAAACCATGCAAATTTGTGGTATGTTAATAATTTGTGTAATGAATCTTTTGAATAAATTACCAATTCGAAGATGATACAAATTTTTATTATTATTATTATTACGAAATTTTCCTTTAGTGATCTTCACTGATCTTCAATATTTTCGGTTGTTTACCTTGAAATATTTGCAGATAATTATCTGATGATAATTCAGGTATCATCAATATAACTGGTTATCACAAATTTTAATGAATAATCAAGGATCTTAGAAAATGTATTTAAATGATTTGTGTTATTAATTAAACTACAAAAACAAAAGTTAATAAATATTTAATATATGGCTGTAAAGATTTAATTATGTTATTAATCATCGAGATAAAAGGAAATATATACAATTAAATAAATCCACTACCTCTCATCATTGTCAAATTTGATTAATATATATTTAAAAGATATTTTTATAAAATTTGGCTGGAACTGGAATAAGTTGTATTTATCTTTCATTGGATCTATAATAAGTTTCATTTATCGGTCATTGTATCTATATATCTTTTAAATTACTTAAAAAAAAGTCATGTTAAAATTTTCTAAATGTAAATCAATTTTTAATTATGTAACATGCTGCTGAAAGAAATATTAATTTTTGCAAAAGTTATTTTAAAAATAAATTTTTATATGGAATTTATGGTATAATTTGTTGGGTATGGTTCAAAAGTTTAGAAAATATATTTTCCTGTATAGTAATTAAAAAAAATTTAATGTGTAGATAAAAAAATTTACATTTGCATATAAATTAGTCCTGCTTAAAATTATTTTATAATAATTAAGAAAATATAAAATTATAATTAAATCAGTATATTAAATATATGTATATGTCTGCGTATCTCTTTGTGTTCTAAACTATTTCAGAAAAAAAAAAATTTGCAATTACGATTTATAAAAATTTCATAAAAATGCAATTTAATTATCTTGAAAAAGTCGTTTTCGGTTTTCTTCATAAAACCAATAATATGTATATAAAATAGTAAAATGTGTGGCGATATACATCAAGGTGATCTACATTTCCAATTTAAAACATAAATCAGGTATATAAAATAATAAAATATGTATATTTTATTTTACTTACATTATATTTTATCGGATAATTAGCATACCTTTAATAATTTAATAAAATTTAAAATATGCTAGTTTTTATTATATTCGTTTCTACATAATATGTTGGAATTAATTATAAAATTTTACCGTAAGTTCATAAATATTTTTTTGGGATAAACTATTATTCCATAATTACGAAAACTTTTTTTTTAATTAATATTTAATAAGGACGATTATTAGATTTTGGTAATTGCATTTTTATGCTTTTAAAAGTCTGAAACTATTTTATTTTATATTATCCATAGTTTAGACACGATTTATCTTACAAATAAAGTTCTTGTTTTGTCTGTTGTTACATATATTGATATTAAACCGTCATTAAAATACACACTTTATCGACTACACAAACTATTTAGCTTAGTTAATTTTAAAATTCCTTTTTTCATTTTGTTCTCTTTTTCTATAAGTTAAAAACTTCGTAATAAATTTTTATAAATCTAAATGTAATCACTTTTAATATACAGACTCATTCTTATTAACATTTTATAACAAATTTCAAGCCTGATTATAGTAAAGACTACAAAATATAATTTTATTAAGAATATATTTGTTTACTGCTTATAAAAACATATTTAACTTCAAATTTCAAAATTTGCTGATATCTTTTTATTACAATATAGAAATGTGTATCATTATATAAAAATTAATTCATAACATCGCCTTTTTTTTGTTGAGGAAAGTAAATTTAATGAACTCTCTTGGAATTATCAATTATGTGTCCACAATAAATTCAGATTTAATAAAGAAAATTATATGTTTTATTGTTATTAAAAATCTTATATAAAAAAAATTTAAACATAAAATTTGTTTACTAGATAAAAATTTCACTTTTATTTAAGAACTCATTTTCTTATTTAATAAATTTGAGCTCTTTATTAATTAAGCCTTTTAAGGGATTAACAATTTAATTTAGAGTAAACAATAAAATAAAAATATTATTACAAATTATTGGAGTTAAAATAATTTATTACAAAAGAAAAGCTGTGTTCATTATTCCAAATTTGTAAAATTTGAAAATCACTTTTGTATAATAATTTTAATAGGGAAACTGAAGTCTTGAATAATAAAAGAGTTAATAGAAAATAATTTAAATAGTTTTTGAATTTATTCAAGGTCCGATATGGGCATAATATTTAAATACAAATTACATTTTTTGGTATCTAGAATACCAACTGAGATTACGTAAATAAAGTTATAAGGCAATTTCTTCACGAAATTTATGTAATTGAATAATCAAAATTGCTTTATAATTTAAATAAATAAATGAAATCACAGACTTTTTTGTTAAATTTTAATTTCAATTTGAAAATTTCAATAAAAATTTAAATTTTTGTTAAACACATTATAGTGAAATTTATTTAGTTGATTATATTAAAATTTAAAATTTGTAATTGTGTATAAAAGTTATAATAAATTTTGGGCTATAATTTATATTCAGAATGTAAAATATCTCAAAATTTAAGAAACTGCGGATCAAATCAATTTATAAATTAAATACCATAAAATTAAATTTTGTTGTCTCATTTTTTGAAAAATTTACTTGAATAATATTAAAACTTTTCTAATATCGCAAGAAATTGTAATTTTCACTTGTTTCTCCTGATTTAACACACAAAAATTTTCTATCAAATATTGTCCTCCAAATATAAAAACAATTGATTGAATATAACTCATTTTTAAAAGTACACTGGCCACCGGTTGATCCACCAATTCTAAATTCTGAGCTGAATAGGGAATTTTAAAAGGCAATTTTTCTTTTAAATATTTTTGTATTGCACTTTATAAAATTAATTTGTTTATGCAATGAATATTGCACATTTATAATTTTTTGTTAATTTTAATTTGCTTTCAAAATTAATAAATTTCCTTCACTAACAATAAAAAAATGCCCACCACATTTTTAAGTATACAAAGTCAAAGTTTTCTGAATAAATATTTACAAATTGTGTATAATTTAATTAGTGGAACACTGAAGTCTGCCAGTTCAAAAAATTAAAATTTTAAAAGTTATGCGAAAATTTAATATACTTATGTACAAGAAATTTTTGAAATATCACAGGCGAATATACTAACCCAAAAATGTATACCATATGTGGCTACTGCTACGCAACTGATCATATAATTTGAAACCTTATGGTTAGGCTAGAAGTGGAGCACAAGAAATCAATTATAGGGTTGCTTATATGTCTTATGCACAAAACTAAATAAAAATTAAATAACTTGTTTTTCTGCAAAATTTAATGCATATATGGGATACAAAGTAATTATGTAATAAAAATAAACATCACACAAAAACACATTTACAAATATAACATAAAAACATAAAAGATTTTCTTAAAAATTTATTATTTAATCAACTACTCAGAAATTATTTGATTGAATTTTGATATTTTATTAATAATAATTTAAATTATTCGATATCATATATGAATATTATAACATTTACACACAGAGTTATTTAAAATAGTCTCCAATTTAAAAGTTTTTAATAGGAAAAAAATTAATTGTTGATTATTAGTAACTGTTCTAATCACGAACATTACATCGCACATCCTTTTCGATTTCTAGCTCTTACTCTGAGAACCTACCCTACATTCCTACATATACTCCAATTTTTTCAATTTCTCTTTTACTGAAATTATGTGAGTGAGCCAAAAGCCAATGTATTTCCTATTCGTTTATTTTTATTGTAATTTGATCAGAACTGACTTATGAACCAATCTATTTGTGAACCTATATTAATTAAACTGGAGAAATGGAACCTAATGTTCTTTCAATGTATTATATACAGCAAAAAATATTTATTATTTTATGAAAAATATATTAATATTTTTTTTAATGCACTTTTATATTTCCCAGTTTCATTATAAAAATCAAATCAAGTCAAGTAGCTGTGTATATATAGTATTATTATAAAAACATATACGGTAGTAAATATCAAAATTCAAAATATAATACAATAGATGAAAAAATATATAAAAAATATAAAAACTAATTCATCTAAAAATTAAATTAATAGAAGTTTGAAAAAAAATCAAGTATCTTACACTTTAAGCATAAAAAAATAAGCTATGACCAAGCAATAAAATATTATGATAAATTATTTACATGGGGTATGAAGTTAAAATATTTAAAAATAAAGATTTATTATTCACTCTTGATAAAAGCTATTGGAAGGTTTACTAAATATGGACATGAGAATTACTATTTTATAAAACAAAAATCGCGAATCGTGTCTTAGATGATTTTCACTTCAAGGAAAACCAACTGATTATTATCGCACCGACAACAATCAAAGTTTTCAAAAATTTACTTACTCATATGTATATATACTTCTGAATAATTCAGCTATATTAAATACTACTTATAACCTGTAACTGAATCTATGAATCTAAAATATGCATGTTTGCAATTGCAATGTAAAATGATTACGATTTAGTTTTTTTTGTGCAAAATAATTAAAAGAGTTTAAACTTTTGAATACACATCGCGCAATACTAAAGTAAAGAAAATTTTTGTTGGCAACTGGCTCATCTTTCTTACTTTGAGATGTGAAACATTGAAGTTAATGAATATAGTATTTTGTATTTATATATTATATATATATATACCATCTTGAAAACAGGTAAATAATAATAATAATTTAAAATTTTGTCCGTTGCGCTGACATTGAATTTAAAAAATATTGTCTGTGTCTGTTGTGCAAATTAGAAAATTGTATTTTAAAAAACAACACAAGATTTTTGAATGAAAACTTAGCTCAGTTTAATTTAAAAACGATTAATATGTGGGAAATTTCATTTACATAAAAATATTTTTAGAAATAAAGTTAAAATATTTAAGTTGATTTTCCCATTTAAACATTTAAACTTTTTTTGTAATTTTTTGGGTTTTTTAATTTGAAATTTTTGTATTTTTCATAATGTTTTTTTAATAAAATTTATTTTTGATTATTTTGAATTCTTAAGTCGCCATTTGTCAGAATTATTACTTTGCATTTTTATGGTTTTTACATTATACCTTTTATAAAATAATTATTATACTAGTTTTAGCCATAATTTTCAATTAAACTTTAAAAATAAATATATGTATTATATATTATATATTAAAAACGTAGTCTATTAACTGGATTTGAAAAGGAAGTGAAATTTTTCAAAGTTTGAAAATAAAAATATGATTTGTTTTTGCGTTGTAATAAAGAAATAACTATATGCGCTAAAGTTCAAATTATTAAATTTTTTTTGAAAAATATATAAATAAAAAACATTCTACCGTTATTTTTACCTTTTATGAAAAATACATATATTTATGATTATGAGTAATCTTACCATAATACAAGACTTTGTGTTTGCAATAATAAAAACCATAGATAAATTCCAAATTTATTCTCAACTGAGAAAACTTTTGGATTCTTTTCTACAATTAAATATTTTGATGATCGATGGTAACACTTTACTCAGATGAGATGTAGTCAACGAATTAGAAATATATGGAAAATGGTCGTAATAAAAATTGAAGCCTGGATCTGGATATAGTAGTCTCTTTCTTTTCACCCACCGAACTGTGAAAATTAATAAATCGCAAATAAGAGCCGGACTAGGTTTTTTTTAATTCGGGTAGCAATTTTTAAGGAGATAAAATTTATTTTTTTATGAAAAAAACAATTAAAGGTCATCCTAAGGAATATTTTATGTCGCGCAACGATAATGGAAAAGTAAAATAGAGTATTTTTGTTTAGATGGTTAATATTTTCTCCGAAATATTTAGTAATTATTGTCTATGTTCGCTATAAAGTAGTTTATTTATACGGTACCTCATTCCACTTATTTTTCATCTCTAAATTATGATGAAATCTGTTAAAAAATTGCACAACATATTTTTGTTTTAATAAAGTAATGTATATTGAGACTCTTAAAATTAAAAAAAAAACCAACCCTGTAAATCTAAAATCAGCTGTTATAATATATTAATTTGACAGTTCGGTAGTGAAAAGAAAGAGAACTATCGAAATCATGGCTTCATAAACAATTTTTCAATATATTAAAATTTTAATGTGTTACAAAGAGAGGGAACATTTATGCTCCTTCCATATATTTCTAATTCGTTGGATGTAGTAAACTGTAAATATTTAAAAAATATTCACAGTATGTACATATACATTTTATATAATTTGTGCAAAAACCTCTACTATAATTATGGTACATATTTTAAAAATTATCGAATTGGATGCAGGAGTCTAAAATACCGATAATAAAAATTTTAAAGGGCAACAAAATTAGTACTCAGCATTACAAATGTTCCATAACAATATAATATCAATATGTATACATGTACATATCGCGAAACTAAAACAGGACGGCGAATTCTTAATTGCAAAGCAAATTAAACTAAATATTAATGTTATCTTACTTTTTAGTTATTAATTAAATATTATATCCTTCATATCTGTAATTGGCTTCACTGGTTAATTAGTTTCATTTGTCATATAGAGAGTACAAGTTTTAATCTTTTAACAAATTTATCCCAACATAAATTTTTGAACTTTTGAATACAAGAAGACTAATAATTCTACAAACCATAAATTTAATACAGATTATTTTTTTACTATAATTGAATTATGAAATTTTTTCAGTAATTTTTATCTTATAATTTATATACATATACATTAGTTTGTTAAATATTTTTTAAAGAGTGTCAATAATAATTGCCATAACATAATAATTTAGTCAAATTATGTATCTACACATTTACTCAAATTAAAATAATTAATTTTGATTTCATCATATACAAAAACTACAATTTTGGTGTTTAAAAATAAATGATTAATTTATACAAAAAAAAAATAAAATAAACAAAACTTTTAATCTATCATTTTTTGTCACTTGATAACTTATAGCAAAATTGCACAATTATTCGACAAGCTCTTAAAGCTCAAAAAATTCATAATTTCTTTTTATTTAATAATTTTACATTATTTTTTTTTTTATATTTCTTTTTGCCTGATTAAATATTTCTTAATAAATTTTTTTAAAAATTTTGTTTGACCTAAATCTATATTTTTCTACAAAACAAACAAAACTTTTTTTAATTTTTTTTAAAAAACATTAATGTTTTTTATTTTTAGCATAATTTCTGGTTTGTGTATACATATAATAATATGTACGAGTACATAATATATGTATAGCATTACTACTTTTTTCTGAATATACACCAAAATTAAATAACGGGGGCCCTAATATAAAATTACTAGGTGACATTAGGTACTTTGTTGTAATTTAATATTATTATAATTTTTTGTTTTATGATTATGTATTATGATCTTGTGGTGATTTTTATGGTGGAATTATACCTAACAAATTTAAACATCACAGTTCACAGTAAAAAAGAAAATTTCTTTAAAAAGCATTACATATAAGAAAATTTCTTACACTCTCTTCCCACTGCGTAAGTTTCTACCAAAAAATATTTAATTTTGTTGCTTGTTTGACTTGAGTATCTTATCTAATGAGATAATTTTAAATTGAATGGATAATTTGATCTTACTGTTATTAATATATTATTATGAATTTAAATTTTTTTTGTTATCAAGCTAAAAATAGAAATTACAAATTAACAAGAAATTTTGAGAAGATTAAATATACTATTGTATATTTCAGTCAGCTATTAATCAGCATCTTGTCAACACGATTTACTACACCAAATATTATTTGATGCAAATTTTAATTAATAGCTAGGTTTAATAATTTTTGAAAAATTCAATATTATAAAAAAATTCTTACTATTAAGTTTTAACATTTTTCTATTCATTCACCAATTATCTTGGCTCAACAGCTCGAAGCAGGAAATTGAGTATTCTATATATTTTGCAGTTTGACTTGATCACTAGAATTTTACTGTCTTTCTTAAAATTACATTTTACTGTAAATTGTACTTCTGGGTAGGTATAGTAATTTGAATCAAGAATATATGATATCGATGCTTCAGTAGTTCAGTAGAAAGCTGTAAATACCGAAAATTTCTTTTAACATATTTTTACCAAATTTAATTAAAACAAAACACACTGGAGCGAATTAAAAAAACGCGATTGGAATTGTAAGAATTAATGAACTTATTACACTATACATGCAGACCGTACCTACATGACTAAAAGATCTTATTTACTCTAAGTCAAAATATTATTTTGAAATTAACAAAGAAATATTTTAATCTGATTGCGGAAATTTTCTGCATACTTCTAAAAATTAAACCAAATATTTAATTATTTACTTTCCGATCTTAACTTTAAAATGTTTAACAAAAATATTTTGTATAATTATGAGCGTTTTCGTTAACGTCAAATGATCGCAGTACTGCGCAATATGTATTAATTCTTTTTATTGGTATTTTGACTATCGAGACAGTGAAAAATCGACATATTTAGCTTAACCACCAATGCTCCTTCTGTCAACTGGTTGCTATATCGTTGATTAAACTACCATAAAAACGAATAAAAACATTGCAGTTCTTAACGAAAACGGGCTATATTATTAGCAAATTTCAATATAAACAGAAACAGATGAATTTTAATTTGATCTCAATTAAATGGAATAAAATATATACTAAAAATAATCTTGTAGGTGATAAGTTGATTTTTTATATTTAAAAATTTATTTTTATTTTTATTGTGTATAAAATTTATTTGTCCACTAATTAAAATTTTTTTGTTGGATTATGAATAAATCTTTGGTGTGACCTTACTTATAAAGCTTTTTTTATTTTGGATAGATTTAAAAATGTTATTTTTGGTTAATTTGATATTATCTTTTAAAAGATATTTTAATATAATTAAAGTTTTATTTTAATGATTTTTAAATTGAAAACAATTAAAGTTGTTGATTAATTATTTTTTTTTGTTTTATTCAAATACATACTTAAAATGTTCATGTTTTTTTTGGAATTGGTATACATACATATAAATAAATTTTTTTAAAAAATACTTATTCATATTGTACATTTAACGATTTTGATTAAGAAATTTTTTTATTTATAATTTCATAATAATTTTACAAAATATAGCATGAACTTTTTAGTTCAGGTATTAAATTGTTAAGTTGTTAATTAACTTTCGTTAGAAAACATTATTTTCAAAGATTGTAACTGCTTTCTAAAAACACAAATAGCTCGATATATTGAGACATAATACGTTGTAGCATTAAAATTGAATTAAATTACTTTCTGGAAATAATAGTTGGTATAATTTATGACACTTTTTGGAAAATAATAAATAGAATAGGTATAAATTGCAGTTATTACCGTGAAATATGGGTATAAAATTTCAAAAATAATTTTGTAGAATTTTGTGACAATTTTATTGTTAACAATATAGTATAATTTCAAAATTTCGAACGTAAAATTTTACTATAGAAAATATCAAAATTAACATTCTCTTTATTATGAAAATTAAAAATATTTTGAAAGTAAGTTATATAGCCCATAGCGTTACTTTAAATGATATTACTTAAAAAATGCCAATTAAATTTTGAATAAAATTTGTTTCAAAGTCCTGATAGTCAGGGTCAATTTTATCAGATATTTTCAAAATAATTTGAAATTTATGATTATTTTTAGTTAATTGTGCCATATAAAATGAAATTAGAATGTTAACGATATTAATTGTAAATACATTTAATTTGTAAAAAATTAAATTGCAACCTTCGCAACAACAAAAGGTATGACAATATTTATGTATAATACAATGTCCAATTTTTTGGCAAACAATAAAACAAAAATTAATAAAAAATATAAACCTTAAATTAAAGGCCTTAATTATATATTAAAATTAACCATTAAAAATGTTAATGACCAATTATTTAATTTATTTCTCATTAAATTTCTTTTTAAATACGAAGTAAAAAAAAAGGTTAGCTCTTATTTCCAAAAAAATATAATTCACACGAACGTCACTGTGAGTATAATTTTTCCCTAATCAACCAAGTCCATTATTAGTAAAAAAGTTTTATCCGGTTTTGTGATAGTTAATAAAATTAAATACTGATACTCTTTGTTAAATAAATGTTTCTACTATTTAATAATAAAGTAATCATTAAGTTTACGTTGATTTTATTATTTATAAATATTGTAAACATCTTTCATTATTATTTCTCATATTTCGATTGAAAAAATACATTCGTTTTGATGAAAATTGCAATTTAATTGATATAAATTTAAAATTTTATGCATCGGTCGAAAGCAGCGTTGACAAAGTGGTATATTTTATACCACTTGTGGTATATTTTTTTTGAAAAAGCATAATATCAAAATTAAATTATGCCGGCATAAAAAGTGGTATAATTCAAAATTCATATAGCATAATTTGGCATATTTTAATTTTAAAGTTTTGTATTATCAAGAAATAAGTATTTTCATCATTTCTTAAATTTAAATCTGCAAAAGCAGCCTTCAACACAATAAAAACCTGAAAACTGCAACGTTTGCGACAAACTGCAACTGGAAAACGTCAATTCTCCTAATTTTGTAATGTACATGCAATTAAATATCCCTCAAAACACCCACTTTATTCAATATACGTGTAAAAAAAATTTAGCACTACACTTCCAGCGCTAGAAATTTTTTTTGAAATTATCTCGAAAATATATACTAAATAAACAAATTAAGCTCTGTTTTAGAGCTAAATTTGTATAATTATATTTTAATTATACTAACTAATTATATAGATTTTCAAGTTCATATAATATAATATGATATATCATATATGAAAAAAATTGAAAAATTCTAGCTCCTATTGCCTATTTTATACTATAACTAAACTATATTAATTCGAAATTGTTTCTTGAGTGAAAGAGATGAGGGATACAAGCTAGAGACTCAAAATATAAAGAAAAAATAACAATTTTTCCCTTAAATTTTGTTATTTATTTATAATTATAATATTTCTTGATGTATGATTTTACTATGCCACTTGGCATAATTTTGGAATCTGAGTGGCATAATTTAAAATTTAGTATTGGCAACGCTGGTCGAAAGCTCCTTGACATTGGTGTATTTGTTTTGACATTGGTGTATAAATTATAGAAATGTAACATTTAATGTTCTGATCAATTCTATGCGTTATGATCATTATATAGCACAGTAATATTCTGTTAAGCATTTTGATTTCAGAGTTAAAAATTTCGAATAAAATTATCTAAATGTTAAATGATAATTTAATTAGAAAAAACTCCCGAAAGTTATTTTAGGTCAAATTGAATTGGATAAAATTCAACTAGGATCAAATTCGAAAAAGGGCCATTCTTTATGATCTGATATTACTACCATTGACTAACATTTTGATCCACTCTGATTAATAAAAACAATTTTAAATAATTTTCTATTTAATTGGAACATATATTTAAAAAAATTAAGTAATTAAAATTAAAAAATTAATTAACAGGTTATTTAATAAGTGTATACCTGGCAGGGCTTGTAAAACACCAAAAAGGCTAATAAAATAAAGTTACAAGAATTCATTTTTTAATAAAGTTACAAGAATTCATTATTAATTAAATTGTTAGTTTCGTTTCGAATAATCCAACACAGTGTCCGACACGCTTCAAACCTATAAGATATAGATATAGAGTATAGTCTGTCTTTATTTTGACATAATGATATGTTTATATCATTTCACTGAAATTTCTTCTTGAAAAAAAAAACAAAACCAAAAAAATCATTATTATATTTTTTTCCGTCCACTCATGACAAAAATATTTATTTTGTTGAAATTTCATTTATACTACACCACGTTTTTCTTACTTTTCTTTACCATTGCGACATTAAACTATATAAGAGTTTCACTTTCATTTTGATTTGATTTTTATGGACATACAACATTGTTTTGTATTTTTCTTGTATAAATGTAAAAATACCAAGTTTGAATAAAAATATTAAAATTATTTTATCGAAAAAAAAATATTGTTATAAATCTAGACATACAATTTCAAGCTCATACAATTAAAATGAAAAATTATGGTATTTGGTAATCTAAATATTAAACGATTAAACTGAACTCACGTGCAAAGTACGCATCGTCATGATTTGAAAATAGAAAACAAAAAATGTCAATCAATTAGTTTAATCGAAAATATGAAATTATATGTGTATGTAATATAAAGGAAAAAAAGAATCGATCACGATATTACGAAAAACGTAGAAAAACTTTATTATTATGTTTAAAATAAATTATAACTTCCGTTTTACGATAGGTGTTTTTATAAATATCCGGAAACAAAAATTTTAATGAAGTTTATGTCAGCTGCAGTCGAAATAATAATTAATCATAAAAAACTCAGTGCCTGTCATTGGTTTTGACATTATTTTACCTAAATACATTTCCAATGTTTGCCAATATTTGATTATTCCCATAATTCTTTGAACATGCCCTTTGAATATGGCTGATTTTTTTTATTTTCCATAAAAAAGTTTTTTATAGTGCTATGAATTAAAAAAAATTATATCCCTCTGTTTCTTATATTTTTTTCGATTTAAAAAAAATATTCAAATGTTTTTAAATTTCAATAATTTTATTCAATATACATATATTATTAAAATATAATAAAACTATTTTTTTAATTTCAGGTAGGTAATTTCTATTTTTTAAATTAAGAAAGCTATCAAAGATTCTTGCATATAAACAAGAAGAGAAAAAATGAGGTAAGATGAGAAAATCACGTAAATCTGTGAGTGTTGAACTAAACTACATAAAATTTTGCGATAACCATATTAATATACTACATATATTTACTAATTTGAATATCTGAATACTTGAAATTTATATTTTCTAATTCTATTCATAACTTATTTTAATGTTTTCGGCATAGTTTGAGAATTTAAAACTAAGTTAATTCCCTAACAATGGAACCTTTAATAATTCGTGCTTAGTAATCCAAAAAAATAATTTGAATTTTCCAATTGTGTTGTTCTTTTTTAGGCAATTTTGAAGATTATTTTATCCTGAATATACTTAAATATTAAATAAACACTAAGCAAGCGAAATAATTGCACTATTTGATTTGTCTGTCTTTACACTCGCAGTCATCAGATATTTAAATTATGTTGAAATAGGAGTAAAATGTGCCTCTATATAGAAAGTTCACAGTGACTACTACACTTTCCATCCACTAATTCAAATCACTTTTTTTTAATATGGGCAAAAGTCTTTCTGATACTTCTGTTTGGCTTTTATTAATTTCTCCAAAATTACATTAAAAAATAATTCAAATCTTGAAAATTTTATGAATTTTTGAATATATTATTTTCTCACTTGTCACACCCTGCGACCGCGATTTGGTAACACCAATTAAGACTAAGAAATTTGCAAAACTTTATGGCCATTAACCGAAAATATAAATTAAGAAACAAAATCTGATTTTAATGAACCAAATCAACTATGTATATATAATTTTTTTTAATGAAAGCAAAAAAATTTACATTTTTGTACCACGGTCATTAATTCCAACACACAGCATTAACAGCAAAAGAGAGAACACAATAATAAAAAGTGATAGTGCAAGGTCATTGAAAGTAGAAGTTGAGCCCTTTACAAGAAAGTAATGCAATACATAAATAGACAATAAAAATAAATTAACATAATTTTGTTTTCTTTTGAATCTTTTGTTTTCGTAAAAACTTTAGTTTGTTTTAATATTCCAACTTCCGCATAAAATAACAAGATATTAATATAAGATTAACCAAAGCAAAAGTAACAAAACTAAAGCAAAGTTTATCTATGTAGCTGTGATGATATTCAAGAACACCAAAATGAAAACATAAAAATTACAACAACAAAAATTACAATAAAAAAGTAAAAGTCAAAAATGTAAACAAAGAAATATTATTCATCTGGATGAAAATTCCTGTTTCACACCTTCTATCATTTTTGTTGTTGTACGAGTATGTTAATTTCTACGGAACGTTCACCTTTTCTGATTCAAAAGAAAATAAAGATGTACAACAATAATGAATAAAAATAAATTAATTAAAATAAAAAATGAAATTTGAAAATAATTTTATCAATTAACAGAAGTTTTTCTTATTATGTATAAAATTGTCCATAAATAGCAAATCAAACCAACATAAAAATTAAACAGATACATTTTTCTTATTAAATTGTGATATAATGAAGGTTTCGAAATTGTGGAAACTTTAAACATACAAATTTCAATTTTCGGAACTAAATTTTTAATTTCCTGACATAATTTTTGTTATGTTAGGTTTATTTTGCTATAATGGAAACTTTTTCATTTCATATTATTATTATAACATTTTTTTTAATTTTTTGGGAGTTTTTTGTGTGGGATACAAAGTTGCATACTAAGTCCATTGGTCAACATAAAACTCAATAATAAAAAAACTATTTGCCAGAATTTTCAAAAAGAAAGTGTAACGATTTGTATTTCAACGAAATATTAATTGAATTATATGTATGTATGTATATAAGAAAAGGTGAAAATTTGGAATATATTAAAAACTATGAATATTATGATTATAAAAATCGTGTCGTCGTTTATGGGAATTTGGTGACAGTGAAATTGTTGATTTTTATTTGTTCAAAAATAATCAAAAATTAATAATATATTAATTTAAATCCCAATAAAATTAATGATTTATGCCAGAGTATATAAACTAAAAATTTAATTTAATATATTTTAGTATTTCGTACGATGCTATGAATTCGAAATAATTTTAGCTCTAAAATATTATATGTATTAGAATTAGCATGAATAATTCTGAAATTTCTATTATCGAACCATCTATCGAAATTACTTATGTATGTACATATATAAATCTCTTTATCTAAGAAAAATACATTCAATAAGTATATTACTAGCTACATATAGCGAATATAATTTGAACAACAAATTATTTCGTTACAAACTAGTGAAATGCTTTAAAGTAATTAAAATAATTAAACACTAATTTAAAGTAAGAAATTTGAATTTTTAACGGCTACCTATATAAGAAAAGTAATCTCTTTTTTTTTTTAAATAATTGTTGGCACGCTTGATTATTTTACTTGTTTAAAACCGTTATAAAATTGTATTTATGTTGACTTGCTTTTAAAGTTTCAATTCATTAAATGCAAAAAGAAAAACAAAAAACACAATTTAATTTTTCATCGAATATCTTTTCATTATTATCAAACCTCAAATATAAGAAAAACTAGTTTTTAATCTATGTCGCTGATAGCTTCCAAGTGTTAGTCCCATAATAATATTATCTGTGCAAAAAGATGATCAGCTAAATGTATTAAAATTAAAAATGTATGAGAAACCAGTAAAATTTTCACTATTTTATATCTAGTCTAGGAGAAAGTATAATTTGTTTATTTCAGTGATATATTGATGCAATAAATCTTATGTATAATTGACAACTCAGTATGAGAAAATAATTAAATATTAATTGTAAAAAAATTACTCAGTTTATCGAGTTTAATTAATAATATTATTATGTGAAATTGAAATTGATGTCCAACCTGGCTTATTACAGGACTGACAATTTTAGTCAGGTAAATTGTAATAGCAAAGATAACTATTTAATTTGAAGGAAAATTGCTTACTAGTTAGGGCACGATTAGGATTAATATGAGTTATCAAACTAAAATCTGGGGTTACCAATAAAAGAATTTGAATCAATTATGTATATGAATACTACGATGTGTAGAAAAGTTAGTATCTGTTAAGAGTATACATTGTAACTGAAATATGTGATAGCTTTAGTTTTGCATTAATCTTGTCGACTCTCGATGAATTACCTTAATGGCGTATTATGCTCTCCATAAAGGCAACTGCCTTGACATACAATAGGAACATTAGTATAATTTTTTCAACATTACAAAAAGACTACAAACGATTCTTATATATTTTTCCCTCCTGATGTAATGTGATTGGTTATGTTATACCGAGAAACCATTTGAATAGAAATTTTGTTTGTAATTTGTAATATACATACTTCCAAAATTATTCATTTAATAGATAATTATAGCAATTTTGTGACTAATAGTAGCAACAGGTTGATTCTCAAGTTGAACATTTCTAACGAGTCTGAAAATTATTTGAAATATTTTTCTTTAGAGTCGTACTAATATTATCTGTCTATTTCCATATGTTGTATTACTACATATTTTTAGATGTAGTAAATGTTGTTTTACTACATATATTCACATTTAATAATCTAAATTATGAATCAGACCAGGAAAACGTTTAATATTTCTAATATTTTAAATTCCATTAAATATTAAAACGCCTTTTCAAATTATTGTAGTTGTATTATAAATTTAATTATCTGTATATTAACCTATTTTTTTTATTATGTTCTAAATTAAACAACAATTTCAGAAGGTCATTAAAAAAATTTGATATATCATTTTTTTAATTATTCATTTCAATTAAAAAGCTAAAATTTTGGACGAAATTTTTCTACTTATTGTTTTAATTGTGTTAATTAAAAGTACATTTTTTATAAAAATATATTTGGCGGTAATTAATAGAAAACTACAGATTTGTTTATATAGTTTTTTAGTGAAATATGACACACCTCCTAAATATTTTATATATAAATATACAAAATAATTAATTTGTTGAAAATGAAAAGTGATTGATCTAATTAATATTCAGTTTTTTTCTCTAACAAAAACTGAAATTAAATTGTATAAATAAATAATAGTAAATTACATATAATTATTTATATTTGGAGCGGTAAGGAACTATTTAGTATCAAATATTAATAGTTTACCCGGAAACATTTTCTGGTTTAAATTTTTTTTATATTGTGTAATTACAATGAGTGTTTTGTTTCGAAGACAATTTATTTATCGATGACGTATGAGCAATACCGAATTTCTACAATATTTTTTTCGAATATTTTAAGACTATTGTAAGCCTATCTTATTTTTATTATTGATTTGAATCAAAAGTTTACTGTAACGTGTCATGGTCATTTTAAACTCATACTAAATTTTCATGAATTATTAACAGTTCAGAATTAATTTTTAGCCTTTTATTAATTTCAGAGTTCATTCTTTTTCTATAAAAATATTGAAATCAATAAAAATTATGTTGACAAATTAATGTTCATGTCACTTTCATTCTATTCAACAAGAACAAAACAATCTTTAATTTTTTTAGCTTTTATTTGCGCTTATTCATAATTTTTGTTCTGTTTTTCAAGGATTTTTGAATTTGATTTACATAAAATTATTAAATTTTACAATTCAATTTGAAGTCAAATAATATAATATCTGTGTAAACAATAGAATTAAAATTTATATTCAATTTTCAATATCAATGCAATCATTTTTATAAAAATATCTTTACTTAAATCCGTATTTGATGTTTATTGTTTGACTTGCTTGACCACTATTTTGGTTCTTTAGATAGAATAGTCATATTCGCCTTCCCTAACAACCCCACCACCCTACGAAGGTGAAAATTAATATGTTTGAAAAACCTGATTATCATTTATTTGGTAAAATATATTTGTATTATTAATTTTTGAATTATTAAAATTAAATAAATATTTTGAAAATATTTAAAACAAGTTTTTTTTAATTCATATAAGAAATTTGTAGTAAATATATAACAAAAACAAACAACTAAAAACATTTGTTAATGATTTTTAACTTATTTATGTAATAACAGTGTAATTAGTAATAAATACCATGGAAACAAATATTATTTATACCAGATACTACATATATTTATTTTCAAATATATTTGAATATGTATTTGAAAATTAATACATATTTAGAAATTTATTTATAAATTATTGAAATTTGTAAAATTTTGGAATAATATTTTAAAATAAAAATGTTTATGGATAAAATAAATGGACATAGTGAGAAAAATAAAAAAAATAGTATCTACTGAAGAAAGTCATAAAACACAAATGTATTAAAATAAATCTTTAATCTCTTCAGGCTTAAAACTTCTTAAAGAGGTCCACTATTTTTTATTCACATAATTTGATTATAATTTTTTTTCGCAGTTCGTTTTTCTTTTTTAAATTAAATGTTAATGAAACTAAAAGTCTATAAGCAAATACCTAATTGTTTCTAAGTTCTTTGCTATACATATGTATATGTGAACTAAGTAAAGATTGTTTACTGATGTTTACTTTGCTACCTCGCATATTTATTTGAATGGTTTTGCGAATGGAATTTGTAAGTAAATGTTTCTTGTTTGACTTGCCTTCCCAAATCTAAGCCAGGATACAATCTCGAATTATCCTTGTTGTACATAAATAGCTATAATATAAGTATATTTTAATATTTTAAAACAAAATTTGTTATTGCAAAGTGTAGAAAATAAAATTTTTAATTTGAATAGATTTTCTTTCTTTTATACTGTTCTAATAATATTTAATTCAGGAATTGTAGAACACCATTCAAAAATTTATCAAATTCATAAAATAAATATGACATTTTACTGGTCAACTGGAACCGGTCAGTGTTTAAATACTTGCTTTTTCCTGTTTTTCTATTAGCACTATACCATGAAAAAGGACCAAAAGATTTCTTTGAATGTCAATAATCAGAAATAAAAGAATTTTTTAAATAAAAATAGGAATATGCACATTATTTTTCGCACATTTAATGATTTAATTAGTTAATAAAAATAAATTAAAATGAAATATTTTTTGTATAAATTTGACTGAAATTGCTCAATTTCGTTTATTTGCCTCACTACAATATACTTTTGTTCAAAAGAATTGATAATTATTGTTCAATTTTGGGTTTGTTAATTTGTTGGTTTGAAAAACATTGAGAATATGTAATTAGTTTAACGTTTTGTTGTATATAATATAAAAACAAAAAAATATATTTTCAGATTCTCACTTTATTAGACGATGAAAATGGAAATTACTAATAAACTAATGAAAATCAATTTTAGTTTTTATCTAAAAAAAAGTTAAGTTTTATTCAAGCGGTTTAAAGTTTACAATTTCACTTAATTTCAAGTTCGATGTTATAATTAGGTTTATTAATATTATATAAATAAATAAACATTAATAATTGACATTAATTTATTTGTCTTACTGTCCTATAGTGTATCTGTATATAGTTACTTAATTTTATATAGCATTTCGTTTACATTTCTTGCTTTTAAATCAGGGCAAATGAAAACAAACCGTGAATAAATTTTATGTATAGTTCTTAATTTCTTTCAAAACTGTTTAAAAATTTATGTTAATACAAAAAATGTACATTTTTTATTAGAAAGTCTATAGAAAACTAAAACAATATTATTAAACTTAAATGTAAATGTTAATAGTACAGTAAAATTCACATGAAAATGGTACCTAATTTTTTATTTATCTGACCCTGTGAAAACCTGTAAAAAATAATGTCAACATGAACAATGTTAGCATTAATCTAACTACTTTCCCAAAAATAAAATAAATTTAAAATTTACGAATTTCTTAAAATTAAGTAATATTTTAATTTAAAGTTCTTATTTAGCTTTTCCTCTTAGCTTTTTTTAAAATGTTTTTGAAAATTTCTGACTCATGTATACTAACCTAGTTAGGCACATCAACAACAAACTGGAAACCTAACTATATATGAATATAAAGCTACAGAAAAATATTTAAGTATAAATAAGTACGAAAATGTATGAACTTTATAATTATCAACATTAAACATAAACTGAAAAGTATTTAGCGACAATTTTATTTATGGTAGCATCAAAAGCTAGTTTTATCCGAAAGTGCATCTTTAAACTATACTAATTTTTTATTACTTTTTAAATTTGTAGTCAAACTTTTATAATAACTTTGTTTTAATAACCAAACCAATTTGGTAGAAATGTATATATTAGTTTCACTCTGTCTGTCCGTCTGTTACAAAATTTTGACTCGTAGATAGCTAGTAATAAAATTATAGGTCCAGAAGAACAAAATTTTCTTCTATCCCTTGTAGTCCTTGGAAAATCAAAAAATAATTTGCCTCTCTTATAATTAAAATATTTTGCATAATTTTAGGTATATATGTGCCGGTGATTATGAAAGTGGTCTAAGTCATATATTTTGCGTTTCGAGATATTTAAAGATTTGTGTTTTGATAAATTGAAAAATACATATGATTTTGATAAACGAATCAAAAACTAAGTCAAGTTAACGGTTCGCTTTCTACGCAATCTTTCTGATTGTGCGTCAGATCACAATATTAGAGTATTCTTTACGCAAAATAAGCAAAAAATGAATTTTTTTGGATTCTTGACTTAGACCACTTTCATAATCAATGGCGCATATATAAATGGAATATTGGATATTATTAATATCACATTATATTCAATTAAAAGCAAAATTAGACAAAACTTAAATGACAAGTTTATATATGTATATATTTTTGCTGGAATAATAGCCTTGGAACTTGGAAGGAAAAAAAGTTAATAAAATCACACTTTTTACCTATATTTATCATTTTATATTTTTTCTAAAAAATACTGTAGGGGAATTTCCATTGGTTTAGAATAACTCATAGTTCTACATGAGGCGATTTTGAGGAAATGTGCTTTTGACAAACCCGGGGTTTGTTTTTCACAAACCCGGGGTTTGTTTTTAACATTTATATTTAATTTTAATAATTCATACTTTTCTTAACATTTAATATAATATGCTTATGGTACCACTCTCATAGTGTAAACCCAAAAATATGTGTGAATGTTGAAAATTTATATATAAAAGTTATTGCTAATTTTCATACAATGCACTTTTATCAGATGCAATTCAAAACTAAAATCTGATGGCATATTTAACCTTAACAATTTGGCTTTAAAAAATTAACAGAAAATAATAATTTCAATAAAAAAATTCAAGTTATTCTCTTTTGAAAATTTTTTGAACTGGAATTTTTTTGATGAGTTTCTCTCGCGTCATTATACGTATATTTAATTATGTATTATAACTTAATAAGTAATATTTATTTGTGAGTATGGAAAATTTCTTTTCACTTTACCTTTTAATTTTCAACCGAATAATTTGAAAATTTTATAATATTTTTTTTCTTGTATAATTATACAAACTTTTTTAGATTTCAGAAAATATTTGAAAGGTGTTGTTAAATTCTCATAAAATTTATGGCTTGTATTATTAATTACTCTTGCAAAAAAATAAAATATTTAAAAGGTAAAAATAACTCATGGAAAAATCTATATGTAAACAATGTAATAATGACCTTATAACTTTCAATTTTATATCATAATTTTCACCATGGATTTGCTAATTGAAGCATTTAATTAATTTTATTGTTTTTTCATAATTTTTTTTTAGTAGCAATTTTTAATGTAATTTCTTACTACACTTTGGTGTAGTTTATTTAATTTATTTTAAAATTAATTTATTTAAAAATTAATATACATAACAAAGAAGAATACAAGTTTACATAAAACGAGTTAATCCAAAACGAAGTCATCGAATGATCAATTCATCGTAATACTAGTTCATCGAAAAAATATTATTATTTAACTAGGACGAGTATAGGTCAGGCAAAATTAAGAATAATATATTTTTAAATTGTTAACTTTTATATACATATTTATTTATGTATATAAGACAAAACTATATATGTGTACTTACTAATTTTTTAATATTTTATCCGAAAATCCAATATGTTACAGTGTTCATCTTAAATAATATTTATTTGCGCCTATTGGTCAGAGTTACCCTGTGCGTAACCTAACCATATGTTTTAATATATTATATGTATTAAATCATACTAAAAATAAATAAATATGTAAATAATATTCTATTTCTTATTAAATATTGTTATGAGTTTAATTTAAATAAAATAACTTCATCATTAGAAAATAATTGTTTTAAACGTCGATTTAAATTTTTAAGGTTGATATTTTTTACCAAAATAGGAATAAAAAAATTAAAAATTTCAGTTGTTTTACTAAATTGCAATAAAATATCGGGAAACCATCTAAAAATTAGAGTCGTAGATTAGTTAGTTCTGTTTAGATTAGTTAGGTCTGTTGAAACAAGGGAACAAGAAGTTGTTTTACCAATATTATATTTTATTATAATGTTGGTTTAAAAATATTTTTTCGATGAAACACTAATTCGAAGAATTGTTCTTTCGATGAATTCGTTTTCGATGAAGACGTCGGTTACCAAGTTCGTGTTCGATGAACTTGTATTACTGTTTAGACTTTTAGAGGACTATATTTATTATAGAATCAAATAATTTTATAAAAGAAATATTAGCTAAACTTGATTCATACTTATGATTAAAAATATCATATAAGATAACTATAGTAACTGGGATTTAGCTTTAATTTGTATTACATTTGCAATATGGGGTCTAGTTAGTACGATAGCTATTTATCTATTTATATTCCATATGAGTTTTAAGATGTAATTTTAAAGAATCGTGACGTTTATAATAATAATAGATTTTTTAATAAATAAAACTATTAAATTTTCTCTAATTCCAATTCAATAAAATATGCTGGCATTAGCAATATATATAAAAACGAATCCTTTGTATATCTATTGTAAACTTTTGTATGGGACATCATATAAATCACAGTTTTTCTTCTAATACGGGCTTGCTCTAAAATTTTCTTCTAATACGGGCTTGCTCTAAAATTATGCAATTATTTTTAAATACTATGAAAAAAAATGATAGGGAAAAAATAGTGAGCATTGTTTGGTGAATATTATTATTTAGTGGAAAGTGAAAATTGTTATTTAGATTATGCCGGATTAAAAATATATTTTTTACCTGAAAAATATATAAAAACTATACTGGCAAAATTTAAAAATATTTATTCTTCCTTATTATTACAATTATTACAAGGATGAATAACAATATTTTTTACCTGGTTTAATGTTTTTTATATCTTACTTTTTTACCTCAACAATAGTAAATCAAAAAAAAATCTGACCCTGGCATGCAAATATCAGCTGATATAATTTCATCTGTTTATAATTTATACTAACACTTTACTTTGATATTGTGGCGACCTAAAGAAAGAGAAATACTTTTTTCTTGGCATCACAAACACTTTTTGAGAAATATTAATGTTTCAATGTGTTAGATACAGATAGCAAATTTATGCTCCATCCATCTATTACTAATTCGTTGATATAAATTTTACTGAAAATGATATAGAAAATTTAATTTTTCAAATTCCGCAACCAATGATCGTACTTGGTGACTTCAACAGTCGGCATCCTTCTTGGGGAGATAGTGTGACCAATTGATTTGGAACCATAGTAAATAACTGGTTAAATGAATCTGATTTAATTCTTCTAAATAAAGAATCTCCAACTCATTTATCGAACTTTTCCACACATACTAATATAGATTTAAGTTCTGCTTCTCCATCTTTAGCACTTAATTTTGAGTGACCACTTACCAATTCTTTTAAAACATCTATATCTATAGCAAATTTCAAAAGAATACCAAAATTCATAGAAAGCAACTCAAATTGGGATAAATTTCGAAATAGTATTACAACAGAATCTATATGTGTCGCCAAGCCCCAGCATCTCAAAATGTAAATAAAGAATCAGCTACAATAACTAAAATTATAGGGATTGCTGTTAGTGCGCTTCAATTCCTATTTCGAAACCAAAAAATTTATCAAAAACTAAGCAATCATTTTAGAAAAAAATTAAAAAGACTTAGCTGGGTACTGCAAAATGAATTTTAGACCAAATCGTGGAACCTAAACTCTTACTTTCGGTATATAAAGGTAAACATTTAAATAAAAGAATATTTATTTAAAAAATGAGATCCTCCAAAAAATGTGATGCAGTACAAACAATTAAACATATATTTTGTTAGAATGTAACAAATATGACACAATTTGGAATAAAATATAGGTTATAACAAAGCTAGAAATTTAGATGAATTTTTAAATCGTATGCAACATGGAAATTCAATCCTATTTAATTTTTTAAAAATAACATTTAAAAAATAAATTATAATAAAAAGGTTAACAATTAATGTTAACTATTAGATATATGTATGTATATTTTTATAATTGAATATTATCATTGTTTATATATCTTAGTTATCCAATAAAGTAATCAAGGCATTTTTTGAGTTGTTGCGAGATTTGAAAATTGTAGAGGGAGCACCATCGATTAGTATTGGGTGGAAAACTCGGCTATTGATTTCACACATGTCCTTTCAAAAGAGGTTTAGAACATTTACGCCTTAAATCAATATAAAAAAAATTTTTGAATTTAAAATTTTATTTTTGTTTTATCATCACTTAAATAATATATTATTTTTACATATTTGGAAAGGTTATTAATTTATCTATACAAAAGTAGAAGGTAGTATATTGTTTAATTTCATATTTTATTAAACACACCTTTCCAAATATCCATATAAAATTTTATATATATGAAAGCTTTTCTTTTTTTACGCATTAAAAAAAACGCGTAATATTTTTTTTTGCTTTGTTTTCGCATAAGTTTGTTTGTATCAATAGATGAGTTTTCCATCCAATACTAATCGAGGGTACTCCCTCTACAATTTTCAAATCTCGGAGCAACAACTCAAAAAATGCCTTGATTGGACAACTATAAGATATATATTAACAATTATATTATGTAAATAGGTTTTTTTAAATTTAAAACAAAATTAATATTTAGAATTATACATTTTGTATATTTTTTTTTGTTTTTTTTTGTAAAAGCGCCATTATGATCTTAGTAACCCTGTGCGTTAAATTAAAAATGTTTTAAATTTATATATATTAATATTTTTAAATAAATAAATAAATAAAATTATAATTTAAAAAAGTATTTTAACTTACAAGAAGATATACTAATAGAAAGGTATTTAAAAGCTCTAAGAAGACATGGTAAACAAGAAAAAAATTTTAATAGTAAATTAAAAATAGTAGAGTAAAACTATTTTCTGACTATACGAGTATACTACAAACTACATAATTTAATATAGAAAAATTAAGGTAATTAATAAATTCCTTAAGTTCGAATAAAAATTAAATACTAATTAACGTGTTATCTGTATAAAATTGCATCTATTAACTGGAAAACTTTTCCAACCTTCAGAATAAATTTTAGAATGTTTGATTTTATGTTTATATTAATATTAGACTTCATGTTATTTATTTCAATTAAATATCACGTGGAAACTTTTCAAACTACAAAAATAAATAATTAAACCATTGCAATTATACCGTGAAACTCAGTCACTTTAAATAATTTTAAAGTTTAGCTTTAATTTTTTAATGGGTGTGTGTTTCTGTGTTCTAATTTTATAAATTTTTATAAAAAAAAATTAAACCATTTAATACTTTTTTTAAAAAAAAATTAATATTGAAAATATTAAATGTACTTATTTTTTATAAAAAAATTCTTCGATTTAAAAAAAAAATAAGCCGCCTTACCCTTTTTCTGCAAATACAGAGTGCTTGCAGTAAATCGATTTATTGCATGAATTATTGATATTGATTAGTGACTATTCATGTCTTTTGCACATTATACCTTATAACTCAATAAAATATTTGAAATATTAATCAGTAAAAAGTTATTTCCACAAAACTTCAATTTATTTTAATTGAAGTGAAAATGAATATATAAACTTTAAGAAAAAAAACTAAATTCAACAATTGGTATGGAACCTAAAAAATAATATATATGTACACCTAATTTCGTCACCCTATCTCTTGAAAAGTCTATTGAATTTCCACTACATGCTTCCACGAAAACACTACAATTTTTTTATATGTTACCAATTATTATTAACAATATTTTTTTGCAAGAACACAGTTTAAAATGGAAAATATCGAGCAAATTTTTTTTTCATATGATTTTGAAATAACAGATACTGCATAAAATATTAAAGTTACCAAGGTTGTAAAAAAGTGGAATTTAATAGAAATCGTGATTTTTTTTAAAGCTGTTTAAACGATAATACGTATATAAGTTTTTTGTTGCTTAGAAAACTAAATATACTAGATTCATATTCAGTGTAAAATTTATATTCAAAGTAAATACATATACTATGAATAAAGTTCCAAAAGTCTATATTATATTATAGTATAGCTAACAAAATGCTTTGGGTTGGGCTACTATGATTAAATATTATTTTCCAATTCAAGTTTTGTCTAACTAAAGCCAACTTTAAATGTTAAATAAAATTCAGTTTCAAATGGCAAAATTCAAACAAAGAAAATGGAAAATTTAAGTAAGTAAGTAGTGCTATTTGGGGTTCATTATGCATTTAAATACATCACAGTGTTGAAAATGTTTTTATACGATAGATAAAAATTAAGGGTGACGGCTTAATTTTTATCTAAGAAATAATTTATATGATTGAATATTAATTACTATTTCTATATAGTGAATGATTATTTAATTACTATAAGTACTATAGAAGTACTATAGCTTCTTTTAATAACAATAATTTACTTATTTTAATTTTTGGAAAATTATTGTTAAAATAATTTGTTATAAATCGTTTTTGGATAATCTCCTCTCGGCGAGTGTTGAATTGAAATTCGAAAAGGAAGAATAAAGTAGAGTTCAGAATTATGTAGTTTTTATTTTGACCTAGCGTTCCCATTGAAAATTACATGTATTTATATGTCCAAGCGGGATGGAAATTTTACACGACGACCTGAACGTGTGTGGATGTTTGTTCTGACTATTGGTTTGCCGTCTAATGATGGTGTATTGGTTGATTTCCTTAATGGTTCATCAATAACAATGGTTGGTGTTGAAATTTTAATAACAACAAACGCTGCTTTGAGACGATCGACTGTGACATTTGAAATTTTCCGTTAATCTCAATTTTAAAAAAATTGTCTCCTCTTTTGATGACTTTATACGGTCCGTTGTATGGTAGCTGTAATGGAGTGCGTTGACTATCGACTCTGACAAAAACAAACTCGCACGTCTTTAGTTCTTTTTGTATGAAAAATTTATTACCACCATGATGACTTGTTTGTAAAGGCCCGTTCTGGTTTATAATCTTTTTAAATTTGTTGATGAATTCTGGATCATTCGCATCAGTTTTTGATTCGTCCAAAAATTGTCCTGGAAGTGTCAGTGATTTACCGAGTCCGAGTGTAAGTTCTGCCGGTGTAACTTTAATATCCTCTTTTAAAGCAGAACGTAGTCCGAGCTGAGCTTTTCAGCTGAACTGAGCTTTTAGTGATTGTTTTAGTGACCGATGCCAACGCTCTATCATCCCGTTAGCCTGTGGGTGATAGGCTGTAGTGCGTAGATGATGTATGCCGAGCATTCTGTTCAAGGTGTCAAAAAGATTAGACTCAAATTGTCGACCTTGATCTGTCGTAATTTTTAATGGATCACCAAAACGAAAGATCCAACCTGAAAGAAGACATCTAGCGACAGTTTCTGCGGTGATATCAGACATAGGTATAGCTTCGGACCATCTAGTACTTCTTTCGAAAATTGTAAGTAAATAATTTTGACCGTGTGATGGTGGTAATGGACCAACAACGACAACATTGATGTGTTCGAATCTGTTGCTATCGCTGTTGTAATGTAAAAATGGAGCTTTTACATGTCGATGTATTTTAGAGCGTTGACATGCTATACAATGTTGAACAAAATTTTTGCAATCTTTACGCATATTAGGCCAAAAAAAACGTTCTTGGATTAATTTATAAGTTGCTCTAATACCTAGCCTAGATGACTCAAATTATGTAATTTTTCTATAACGAGAAAACCAAGATCATTAGTTACGTATGGTCAAATAATCTTACCTGAAACATCACAAAATAATTGTTTGTTACTGTTTGGTAATGTCATCATTTTTAGCTGTAATGATGTTTCGTTTGATTTAAGAATTTTGTGCAATTGTTGATCTGTTTTTTGATTATATTTCAAATGCGTTCATTTCTAAAATGGGTAAAACCCATTTTTTTTAAATTTTTTAAAAAATTTAAAAAATTTTAAATGGGAAAAACCCATTTTTTTCAAAATCAACGGCTTATGTAAAATTATGAATTATGTAAAATATCTATAATTGAGCCAAACATGCATTAAACTCAATCTTAAAGGCAAAATATGTACCAAAATATATTTATTAATACATAAGTAGAAATAAATATATTTTGGTACATATTACATACTTTTTTAGTTTCCAACTCTCGTTTTGTTTTAGAGACTTGTCTTAATGAGCATTTACGTTCTCAATTGTCAACAAAATGAATAGCTAATTTGCCTGGGAGTTATAGCAAATATTTGATTATCTAAATATACTTTTAAAATATGTTATTACATTACATTACATCCCACCCCATTATTAAATAATAAATATTCATGTTACTTGCTAAAAAATTTTGTTTCTAAATTAAAATATATGAAAAACAAAAACCGGGTTTGTCTAAAGCACTTTTGCCTCATGTTGAACTATGAGCTATTCTAAACCAAAGGAAATTCCCGCTTACAGCTTTAAAAAAAATCACGATTTCTTTTTTTAAAAAATATTAAATGATAAATATAGCTGAAAAAAATTGCCCCTAAAATTATGCATAATATTGGTTTTTTGCAAAGTTTTACATGAATCAGCATTTTGATTAATTACAAGATGAGGCAAATGATTTTAATTTCGTAATAAAAGAAATTCGATTTTCGAAAGTTTTGTTTTAAAAATATTGTGGAGTTATAAATTTACAAGTAAATTATAAATGTAGTTTTTTTGTTTTCAAAGGACCACAACGGAAAGGGGTAGGGAGATACGGATACAATTTCTTCAGAGACACTAGTTATTTTTTTGATAGCTCTTTGGTACATAAATTTCAGCCTTCCATAATAAGCCGTTTGAGAAATACAGGGTGTTAAAAAAACTAAAAAAAGTTATATAAAGATAACGGTATTTTTATACAACAATGAGTTAAATTTTATATAATTTGTTAATTTCACAATTAAGATAAAAGATTTTCCTATCTTATAGCTTTTACAGACCTCAAAATGTTTTTGGTTTAAAAGTTATTACATGTTCAATATGGGCAATTTTCAAAATTGGAAGGGGAATAATTCAGACGGGAAAAGAGATATAAGATAATTTTTTTCTACTGGACTTATTATTTTATTACTACCTATCTATATTGAAAATTTCGATACTCTATCTTAATAGATGTAGAAGTGTGTGTAAACGGACGGACGGAGAGATGGACAGACGGACGACAGTGAAACTTACACAAAAAGGAAAAATAAAAAAATGTATAATTAAAAAGAACCCTAGATGCCTCAGTTATAATACTTAGGCAACCGGGACCAGGGCCCTATTTCACCAACCAGTTTTCACTTTTCGCTTTGCAACTTTTCAATTTTACTTTACAATTTCGGTTTCACCAAACGCCACAAGCAAGCTTTGTACATTACGTTTGGAATTGTGCGAAATTTGTTAATAATATGCAAAGAGAATTTTTCATTACCAATAGCAATATTTAGTTTAAAGTGATAAGTTGTTTAAATTTTAAATATTATAAAAAAATAAAATGAACCGATTCGAATTACTTTTTGAAGATGAACCTTTAGAAAGAGTTATTAAATTCAGAATAAATTTTGAAATTGGAAATAATTTTTCTACAATAGAAAGTTTCCTAATTAACTAATTTAATAGCCAAAGAAATTATTGTTTAAGTCCATTGCAACAACTCTTATGCACACTACATTGGTTTGGAAATGGAGCTCAGTACCATGGTATCGCAACAATGCATGGTGTAAGTAAAGCTACAGTTTGCAGAGTAATCCCTCGAGTTGCAGAAGCTATAATAGATGAATTTATTGCAACCACCATTTGTTGGCCAGAAAATTCATCAGAAATAAAACACAGTTTTCAATCAAGATGGTTTTCCTCGAGTAGCTGGGTGTGTTTTAAATTATTGAACTATTAGAATTCTTACACAATTCAATAAATTTAACCTAAGCAATTGTTTCAATAATTTCAAAGAACATACGATAAACAAAAACTTTTCAAATTTGATGTAAAATGCAAAGTTCTCATTTTAATTGGTGAAACACTCTTACTTTGCACTTTTCAAAAAAGTTACAAAATATGCAAAGTGCAAAGTTTAGTAAACTTTGCATTTTTATTAAAACACTTTGCACTTTTACTTTGCAGAAAATTACTTCTTTGAAAAGTTGCAAAGCGAAAAGTGAAAAGTGGTTGGTGAAATAGGGCCCTGTTTATAAGTTTTGTCTGCACTAAAAAATTTAATTTTGAACCATATAATACGCCTTCATAGTAATTTTTAGATAATTTTTTTCAATCATAACAAAAGACGTCGGAATACGCCCATCAGTTAGACCAAAAATTATGTTAAAAATTATATAAAAATTATAACATAATTTTTGGTTAGACGTTCAGCAATTCAATAAGGAATTTTGACGTCAAAAAAGCGCTATTGGAATAAAGAACATACATATATCCAAATAATATGTACGTGCCAAATCCATTTGGCACGTACATATTATGCCAAATTTATAAATAAGTGTTATGGAAGTCGCATACACATATATTAAGATATTATGTATATATGTATTTCGATTATTGTTTTAAACTTCTCAAGCGAAAATATTGTATGTATATGTATGTAGGTAGGTACATATTATTTATTTGACATTATCATTTATTTTAAAAATTCAGATTTAATATGCTCAATGATACCACGACATTTGACTCCTGCTGTGCCAGATCTAAAATCCCGTTTTTTAGAATGTACGATTATACAACTTTTGTCTTGGACTTTTCAAATGACCTTTAAAAATACAAGAAAAAATAATTATAATCGATGGAAACTATTTTTTCAAAATAACGACGATTGTGACGTTTTGGGTAATGGGGTTTTTTTACTATATTATTTCTTTATATTTATACAAATATCATATATTAAATATATTAAATAGGTATATTAAATTTAAATATTTGAATGCAAAATCAAGACAACAAAACACAAGGTATAATTAAATTTCTCATGATCCATTGTCATTACTAGTTTTTTAAACTTGTATAATTGAACTAAATTTAAGTAGGTACTACTTAAATATAAGGAAGCAATTAATAACACTGAAAAATACCTTGTGAAATCAAAGTTTTTATGTTGACATAATTAAATTATTATTTTTATAATTATCTATAACTAGTTGGAGTAAAATACAATATAAGCTTTTTTTAATCTAAAAAATGAATACATTTTGGAATTATAAATATCATTTTAATAAAATTATGGTATAATTTGAAAATGTTGAAAATATTTTACCAGTATATGATTACATCAAACGTTTTCTGAAATACGTTTTCTGAAATAAGCAAATTCGAAAAGTCCGAAAAAAATTCACTGTGAGCAAATAATCTTTGTCTACCTCGACTGTACAAAACTTTAAGTTTAGATAACGGCCATGTTTAGGTATTTTGTAACAATGAAGACCTGGTAGACTTGAAATATTGGGCTATATCTCGTTATAGACTACAACACCTTGGGCAAAATCTTCCATGCCCGGTGAATAAAGAATTTTATATTCAGTCTTTTTAAATACTCCAATAGACCAATTAATCACAGCACTAATCTTTTGATTTATTGGTACCAACAACCTATTCTATATATTCTGATGTCAATAAACTATAATTTTATACCTTCTGCCATTGTTCTTTAATATACCTATTGCATTTTTATTACATTTTATGGATTTCCAACTTTTCATCCGCTACTCGAATAGAGAGATAAATAGGATCATCTACACTAAATTGTACAAGATATAATTGATGAATTTTGTACGAAATAGTAAAGTGCATATGGACGAAAATATATATTTATTTTAACACAAGTTTTGAAAATAATAATTCAGTTGTCCTGCTTTAAATCACTACTTTTTATCGCAAAATATAATTTATTAAACATTTCAGAACGCGTGGTTTATATAGCAAGCGTACAAGTATGTATATATAAATTATGTCATGTATGTATTTGCTTAACTATGATAACTACCATCCCGTTTACTACCAAAATAATGAGCTTAAAATTAATTTAAAAATATAAAAAAAAATCAAAACAAGAAAACAATATTGCATATTGCACGACAAAGATTAACAAAAAATTTTAGACATCTTAAATGTATAGCGGGCGACTGTAGAATTACGCGTAGGATTATTTTACTATAAATTCTATTTTACATTTTATTTAAATAAAATAAAATTATGATCACTTTAATAAATTTTATCGTACATTTAAATGAAAAATTGTCAACACGAACGATGCAAAGAAAAATCAAAGGTCAAATCTTTTGATGGCTAGAGGTCGAAAATGGTAAAATATGTTGTCGCATGTTAAGCAATCAAAATAATTTATGTTTTCATTAAATTGATATGCATATGGATTTATATTGTACATTGAAATACATATTTAAATTATTGTTTTGAACAAAATTATTTATGTATAAGACGAAGGACATTAAATTTAAAAGTTAAAAGATTTATTTGTTTTAATATGATGACGGACGGCTTTATAATTTATTATTTTTGTCCTGAAGTGACTGAAATCAGTTCGCACTTTAACTAAAATATATAAGTGGAAAAAATCTGAACACAATTCTATAAATTTTTGACATTTTCGAAATATTATAAATTAAAACTACATATAAGTAGGTTTAAACCTCAAAAAATGTTTTAAATTTAAAATAATTCTTTGTATAGGCTTGTAGAAATTGAATATATATGTATTTAGGACAAAAAAAAATATTTTCAAAGATATAAAAATATATTTGAAATGAGTGTAGGTTGTTAACTTCCATTATGATGGATCTAGTTCTGGCTTATATTCCTTTAAGTCTTATTTTACTTCTTTAACTATAGGCGTTGACTTGACTTAACTTATTTTTAGTAACCAGATTGCGTTTTTGAATAATATTTATAAACTAAGAACAAAATCCTTTTCAATCCCCGTGTTTCTCATTTCTCTACTAAATTTGTAATCTATTAGTAAGTTTTATTCACAGAATCAATCGTAATCTCATTTTCAATTTATCTGATTTACTAAATATATGTATGTTATGATGAATTTTATATAAACCTTGCATTACTTTTTTTCAAATTAAATTTACCTTAAAGCTTAATACAGACACAAAGTGAAAATGTCGTGAAAAAATTATTTAAAATTTGTACATTTAAACCTATTGAAAATTTTGACTGCAATTTGAAATTGATAAAATAAGAAAGAAAAGCCAAATTTAAGTCAAACATATTTATTGTAACTCATATTCGTCTAGCAACATTATCGTTCTCAATCATATATTGTCAAAACGTCAAAATATTAATTTTTCAGTTCAATAAATCATAAATGTAGAGATCATTACAGTATAGTCGTGAAAAATTTGATTTTTTTCAGGATCTTGATTTTATGTCAGGTGTGTACTATATTTCAAATAAATTTCCCGACTTTTTCACGACCTGAAAATTTATATGGAAAATCATCATTTCACTTTGTGTTTGTATTAAGCTTTAGTCTAAATTATAAATTATCAAGACAACAAAATTAATTATGTCGCATGCATACGTCAGTGAATATAAAAACAATATTTTATAAAAACTTTAAATTTTCAAAAAAAAAATTCTTCAGAAATATCAGAAGTCGTGATTGTAAAGTAATTAATAATACTAAAATATAATAAAATATAACTTATCTACTAGTCCAAGACAACATATAATTAATTATATTAATAGCCAAGATGTATTTACTTTTAATTTAACTCTAATTATATAACTTTCTTCAAATTGAATAACTTTTTAAATTGAAAAGTCACTTTATTGAATTATAATTACAAAAATTTACGAACTATTAATAATTATATTACTATTTTAATGACCTCTTGGATCGCAAATTTATATTATGTACTTGAAAATCAAATTTCTATTTTTCTGAAAAACATTATGGGTTCATTTTGGATAATCACATTACATTCAGTTTAAATTAATAATTTTAATTATTAAATGTTATTTTAAAGTATTGTCTGTTTTAATGAGATTATTCAATTGGCATGAAATTTTGTGGTTTTTATTAAAATAAATTTAACGGAAAAAATAGTTAATGCGAGTTTTGAATGTTTTTGTCCAAACTCTGAATTGCAATTTAATTAAATAATTTTTAATTTGAGTTTTATAAGGGAAATCATTTTTTTTATTATACGTATAATATATTGTTATATATGTATACATATAAAAATTTTCCTTGTATGTACTTTCGTTTGATATATGAAAGTTTAAAATAATTTATGTGGTTGGTGAGATTTATTTGAATAATATTGAACATTAATTTTTTATATTAAATGAAAATTACTGAAATTACCTAAAACGGTCAATAATATTTACAATTACCTCTTACTATTATATTAATTAATTAAAATTAAAAATTTGAAAAATTATTTGATTTTTTCAAAAACTTGAAATTGGAGACGAATAAAACTTTCTTTTATTGAATTGAATAAACAAAATTTAATTACTTCAAATTTAATTAGGTTAAAATAATTACGGGTATTATATCCAAAATAAACCCTTTAATCAAATAATTAATTAATTTCTCATAAATTAGATAAACAGCAAAAGTTTCTAGAATACATTCTAGGCAAAATATCATAAAAATCAAGGCCGAGATTTTTAGTTTAAGTTTGAGATTATATAGTATAAGGACAAACTTTAGATAATTACAGATTTGGTTTTACGACCTTGGTGGCAATATAGAATATTTCGAAACTCTTTATCATTAGACAAAGGAGGGTAAAGATCAAATAGTGAGGTTACCCAGTCATTGAGTTACCCTTGGTTTAAAAGAAATCGATTGCTGATGAACTTTAATTTGACTTTGTTATTCATATTCAAAATGCTGTAAGACGATAAAACCTTATTTAATAACGTATAAATTAAAAACGACGTTAAGTTAGGCAATATTTAATTTTGTTGACCGACATACATAAGTTTAAATTTAAATACAACTTTATATAATTTAAATTTTCTATCTTTTAAGTTTTTTTTAAATATTTTGCTTTATTTTATCCTTTTAATATTCAAGTCAACTTCATTTTAATTACGTGGCTTTAAAATAAAATATTAATTAAGAAGTGTATCAAAATCCAAATACATACATATAAATACAATCTACAGAAATATTTTAAATTTTCACCATTATTAGGTATTTACATATATGTATCAGCTACTATCTGCCAACAAACCGATAACATTGCCAATTCAATGAACATATTTACTATTTTAGAGTTGTTTTTTATTTTTTATGTAGATATTTATGCTTAATATGGAATGTAAAACTTGTAATGACTTAAACTTAAACTTTATTTAAAATAAAATTAAACTGAAATTGATCGTAAATAATTTCACTTTCAAATAAAAATAATTAACAACCTAAACTTGTTTAAGAGCATATAATATTTTTTAACAAAGAATAAGTTGAATATCAATGTAAATAAGAGTTTTGATATTATTGGTAATACTAATTTTGACAACTCTGTAAGCAGCATTACTATTCAAATATTTTTTCCTGAAAAGATTTTTTTATTACATATTAATAATTACTAAATTAAAAAGTTTTATTTAGCAATTCTTTTAAATATATGTTTAATAATATTCTACTTTTCATTATTGAAATTAAAAATTATTACAAATGGGCTTTTAAGGCCTAAACAGAACCAAAGATACAACGGCAACTACAAATACAAATATAATTGTCGCTGAGCGACATCGCTCTAAGTTAACACAATCAGATCGTCAACGCCCGGCTACAAAATATTGAATTTTTTGCAAAAAAAAAATTTTCTTAAAAAAAAATATTAATTTTTTATCAAAGTCACCCGGAACTGTATAAAATATTTTTTGCGCAACGACAAAATTTAAATTTTATCAATCTAAAACTAATTATTTTAAAATTAGAACTCTTTGTAAGTTTACATTTAATTTATTATTACTTTTATACAAGATTCAGTGTTACAATAAATTGAAAAATTTAATAAATCCAGGAAAATTTAAAATATATTTTTTCCTACAGTTCCCAAGTATATTTGTGTGAAAAAACTAAAAACCATCAATTCATATAATCTTGATTTAGTTCCTTTATTATTCAATTTAAAATGTACTACTTTCAATTTCCTGGAATTGTTTCTATTATCATTTCAAGTTAATTTTTTTTTTAATTACACATAATGTTCATATTTTGTTGCAAAAAATGAAATAAAACAGAAATATTTGCATCTGTTTTCCATTTATCATAAACTCGCATATAATAAATATCTTTTCAAATAAATCTACAAACTCTTTTAAAGACACGTTTTCACTTTTTGAATATTGTGAGTGAATGATGTGTGAAAAACGCATTTTATTCTATATCAATTTCTCTACTGATATACGAGAAAAAAAATTTATAATTATATAAAATTCAATTTTGATCTAATATGTAGTAATTTTCATACCAACAACGACGAATAAAATAAAAATTGTAATAGCACAATAATTTTCTCTAACATTAAAAATATGGAAAAGTAAAAAATAAAATTGCCTTATTTCTTTTTGGTTTAAAAAACTTTTACTTACTGTAGGCATTTTCACATCGATTGGTCTTTTTAGATTAAAATTAGTCTTTTTCATAATTTAAATTCGTCTTTCCCAAAACCAAATTGTCCTACTCTATATGTACATAGCTATATGGTAAAGCAAAATTAAAATTGTCTTAACGACTGCACCCTTATCCAAATGTTTTTGTTCATTTCAGAAAAAGACTAATTTGAATTATAAAAAACATTTATTAAATTATTTTGTTGTTTTCACAGAATACTGAAAATAATTACATATTTAACTTTTAGAAGTTTATTAGATCTTGTTTATCACAAAATGTCGAATGCACGACTTTAACTGTATACATATATACATATATACAACTTTGAAAAAGTTTCAACATATGAAAATCAATAGAAATAAGCACAATGCTGGCTGAGAAAAAAAGCCACTGCCGAGTTTCAGCAATGCTGAAAAATAACGCCAGCGCTAGAAAATTTATATGGCACTACTGGCAATTATAAGTCTTGGGGGCAATTTATTGTTAAATATATATTATGTATTATATTAAGGCAAATTGTGCGCATAAAATTATTTTGACATATATTAATAAATTTTTCAACGCCAGCATGGTGTTTGGGTCTAACTTTAACGCTACAGTCACAGTTAAAGCCACAGCCAAAGCTGGAATTGTGTTTCGGCCATAATAAATATTTAGCTTCTTAACAAGATAAATAATTTTGAACAAAATTTTCTTTGTTTAAGCATGTACTGTTTGTATTTACAAGCTTTTCAAAAAATGGCAAGAAGTCAAAAATATGTTATGATTATTTTTACAATTCAAGTGAAAATATGAAACAATAGCAACGACAACATTATTTTTTCGATTATATTGTTAAATTGTGTATTTAAAATATTTTCACGATGACTGACAGAACAGGTGTTATAAAATTACATATTTAACAGTGTAAAAATGCATAATGTTTGAAGAAAAAAAATTATGAAATTATCAATTTTTAAATTTTATTTACCTTTTGTAAATCGTAAAACATAAAATACTATAAAATATAAATATTTTTTTTTTGCATATGAGAATACGAGTATTTGATTATATTTTCAGTGAGAAATTTGTTGTAATATTTGTTGTTTTTTCTGCTGTTATATTAAATAGAAAACTTTGTTTTTCATTTTATAATAATAATTAACAATTGTTGTGGAAAATTGTTTTCGTTTAAGTTTTATAGTAAAATATTTCTTATGTTTATTTTTAAATATATGTATAAATGTATTACGACCGATAAATTATTTGATTTTAATTTGTATGTCGTACCTATGTGCTTATATTTTTTGGCTACAAATCAACTATAGCTAATATAAAATCAAAATGGCATGCATTTGAAATTGAATAAAACGAATTTAATACTCTCGAGAAAATACAAATGCTAATATGTAATTATAAAAGTTTTATATTTTATAGTAGTTACTATATTTGATTAATCAATAAATCATATACATACACTTACTAAACTGTCACAATTATTTACTAATTATTTACATATGTATATAAATTTTCATTCGATTTAACTATGTCTACAATTATTTTTTTGAATTAAAATTCAATATCCAAATGAGAAAAGGATCAACGTTTAAATAAAAAAAATATATGAAAATAATAAACATTGCACGTTATTCGATTAATTCTTCATTTTAAACTAATTCTTTATTTCAAACTTCTTTATACTTTTCGTTTACCTTGTTTGTGTAGTTATGAATATTATATTACTAAAATACAGCAATCTTATACAAATTCTCAATTCCTCGTTGAAAAGTTCTGCCATAAAATTAAATTTAATTGTTATCTAATTTATGTTTTAATTCCAAATTAAGTTTCCCAATTCGAGTTTATCTCTTATACTCTTTTCAATTAAGTAAATAAATAAATATACAGCCTTTGGTCAGGTTATCATATTGCTTTTGTTTTTGAAACAAATAAAAAATTAAATAAAAAAAAGTTTTTTAAATATTTCCCTTAACGTAATATTCAACTAAAAAGTAAGAAACCAGCAAATAATACCACATCAAGGTACTTTCCTGTGGAGCTTGGGTAACGGTCAACAATGGTAAGGGCAAGTAGACCTCCTTGTAAATACCATTAATTCTGATAAGGTTTTAAAAAAAATTGTTTGACAATCATATCATATCTTTTTTATGGCAAATAATTTAACATTCACATCTTTTTATAGTACAAATTTTGACATTGGCGTCTGTCTTTTTATAGAAAAGTATGTCGGCTGAGATACTTTCCTATAAAAAGATATGATTGTGAAATGTAAAAGATATGAATATCAAAAATATGAATGAATATATTTTTTTTTTAAATTCAAAAAAAGTACATATACTCAATTCCAAAAAATGCCGCGCAGCCGAACTACTGTTTTATAATCATGGGCTTATTTTACATTATCTACTGTAAATGCATATTTTGAGTATTATGTTGCACCCTCTAGTGGCAGAAACTAAAATTATAACAACTGTGATTTTATACTACTATTTACTACCTTTCAGATGCGACATTAAACTTAATTTTAGGGGCTAATTGACTATTGGAAATCACATTTTAAAAATTAACATTTTATATATTTTACCATTCAGCTCCTCTAGCGGTATAAATTTGAAATATGGTTACTGACATCGTACCTTTCCAACGAGTTATCAAACTTCATTTTTCGTACACATTTACTATATAAAATTACATTTTTATTCGGAAAAAGATGTTTTGGACAAATCTGAATAGCGCCGTCTACCGGCCGAATTTTAAAATTATATCAATTACACCTGGTTCGCAATAAATAAGGCTTGCTATTGGTGGGTCTATCATGAACTTGTTTGTACAGTAACATATATGAAATAACTGCTTTTTATTGTTTACATCGTCAGACGGACAGACGGACGGACAGACAGACGGACAGAAAAGCGTTAACATAAGGGATTTTTTTTTAAAAAAAGCCCTAAAAAGTATGATTTAGTGCGAATTGCAAAATTTTTTCCCCAAGTTGTTACTTTGTCATATTCACATAGTATAAAAACTGGTGGTTTGGATACCAAACAGATGTTTTCGGACAAAATTTTTTTTGAACATTTTTAATACATATGATAAATTTGTTCACAATTTTGCCAGCTTTTTTTTTGGAAGTAAATATTAAAGTAATTTAATTAAAAATTAATTTCCACAAAGTTTACGAAACTATTTTTTAATGAATATAAATAATTTTTATACTCTGTCAAATATTTCACCATACAGAGATTAGTGACATCTGATGGCTTAAAACAAAATTAGTGACGCTGTCTCGTTCTGCCTTATACAATATTTTTATAACTATCTCTTTCTAGTTTTCTAAATATTAAAATATTATAGTAATAAAAATTCGTTTTTTTTTATTTGCATTGCAATGAAAATAAGCCTGTAACCTGTAATATAAGGCAAATAAAATATTAAAAAAATGTTTGTCCATATGTAAATATTTTAATTCAGATAAACACAAATTTTTAACTATGTGAACTTTGTATATGATGCTTCTAAAACAACACAAAGAATAACATCCAATTGTTGCGTTGGCAGTATACAAATTATAAATAAACTCTGAATAATATTTTTTAATATTTAAACTGAATAATTTAAACAAGAACAAAAATTATTTTTAATATAAAAATAAATTTTCTTCCTTTTTGTTGATAGTATTTGCGTTACATTTTTTAGAACCAATTGTTGTTTATAGGTTATTTAATAGCAAGGCCCACGTCCATGTGCTAGTATAGATTCTGCATCGTTTATAAAGTTATAATAAAATATGAAAAAAAAAATTTGTAACCAGACTAAATGGACCATTAAAATTCAATTATGGATGTTTGTAACACTCTTTTATTTGTTCACATATTGTACATATATAAAATATAAATGACTAATGTTCTTACTTACATTATAATGCATTTAATGTAATATTTGTATTTTAAATAATGAATCTTTCATGTAAAAAACATGCAATGTCATTGAATTCTTAAATAAATCTATACTTTAAACACATTATTAGTCATTCCCACGATAAAATTTTAATTCGCTATTTTTTAATATTTAACTGAAGACTCTCAGTAATTATAATTAGAGGTAAAATAATGGAAAACTACTATTATATATTATATAAATAAATATACAATAATGTTTAAATGTTTAATAGTCTCGGAATGTTGAAGTAATAATTATGTTGCAAGTTCAAAGGAAAAAGTATATACATAATACTTAAAGTTTCATAAAAATTCCATAACAATTGTGACAGTTTAATGAACATATATTTTTTTGTTTAAAAATAGTTTCAAAATTTAATTGACTTTTGATTTTGATTGATAAAAAAGCAGGAAATATTAAAATGTTAATAAATTGAAAATAAGAAATACTCTAGGTCTAGGTAATAATAAATAAAAAACGTAAAAAAAATACATCAAAACATGGATTTCACAAAAATATAAATCAATTTTATGAAAAAATTGAATCCACAGAATAATACGTTATTATACTGAAATTTGGGGTCGAAAAAGCTAGTCTTGTTTCTTTAAATTGCATTTCTACTTAATTTCAATAATTATACAATAAAATTTAATTGTATTGTAATAAAATTTACAAATTTTAGATTGTCATTTTGAAATGGCTCGGACCCCCTTGGAACATCAATCCACCACTGAAATCTATGGTATTTCATATTTTACTAGAAATAATTTGGTTCATTAGAAAAAGTTAGAAAGATTTTGAAAAAATTATGATTTTTTCCTTAACACGTTAGTAAATGACAACTAAGATGTAAAAAAATCAATAAATGTGAGAAACAATCCTAGTGATTGTGAAAAGCACATTTCCTTAAAGTCTCATTTTGTAGGACTATGAGAATAAACCAAACATCGACCGAAGCAAATGTCCATTGGAAATACTTATATATTACTTTTTAAAATAAAAGAACACAAAATGAAATATGTAATTTAAATTAAATACAGTTAAACAAGTTCAGTAGCATCGTCTTCGAAAGGATACGATCAATCAGTCGCGTCTCATATTATTTGAGAATAACGAATTTTAAATAGTATATATTTTAATTTTTTGTAATATATACTTTTAATTTTTAATACAATTATCTAATATGGAAAATAGGAAAATATTACTTCAGTTAGGAGCTTTAACATTTTATTTTATACCAATATTAGGAAGGCCTCCAAAAATATAAAAAAATCTTTAACAATTTTTTTTTGATTAATTATATGAGTGAGGTAAATGATATTTTTTTAATTTAATTATTAAATGTTTTCTCAATATTTGATTTCGGAACATAGTCTGGTTGCAAAATTACTAGAGAATTTAAAAAAAAAGTTGAGAATGAGATTCCATGAGCCTTGTGACTTGTGATTTGCGAGTTTACCTTCATATTCGAAAACGGGAAATTTGTCAGACAACACTAGAGTTGTTAACTATTCTCATGTGCTATTTCATTATAGTCAGAAAAAACTCGCCATATAAAAAATCATTGTTGTTGTACCTTACTCTACCTACATAATTATCAAGAACAACATGTAGAGTAAGCGAAATTAATGGGAAATTATTAATTTTTAATATGGTAACTATAAATTTTAAACTTGTTGATTTAATAAAAATAATTACTGAGTTGAATGTTGAAAATTTGAATTCAAATTTAAACTTTGAAAATGTCAACAAAGTAAACGAAGATAAGTAAGCGAAGTTTTCAAATCAATTTTAAATCATAATTTCCCTTTGTTCCACATCGCTTTTTTATTCATTTTATATGCTATTATCATTCTGCTATTATCATTTTTACTTAATTTAAAAATTACTTAATTTATTATTTTGAATAAAAAACTATATATCAAAACAAAAACTTTAAACATAAGTTCAGTAGCATCGTCGTCAAATTGCCAGATTTCTAAATTATGGAGAAAACTCGCCACGCCAGGAATTTTGCGGAAAGTATTTGAAATTTGTATTTTTTTCCTTTTAAAAGACATCTCTCTGTCTTACTGTCTTACAGCGTTTACATAATTTGAAAATGCTATTGGTTTAAAAGTTATGTGAACTTACATATGTATACGAATACGAAGTTACATGAAATGTAATTTGACGAGGCGTTACTCAAAATGTAAGGGGAAAATTGTGTTCTACTGACTTTCAAATTATATTCATCTTATTTTAAAATTTTGATTTGCTATCTTAAGAGATGTATAATTGTGTGTAAACTGACGGACTGGATAGATACAGCGAAACAAGCATATTTATGCACATTTTTCCAATTTTGTTGGAAATGTGCTAAAAATATATATACAAAAATATTTAAATAAATTCCATTTGTTTTGAAAAAAAGAACCAGAAATGTTTTCAAAAATAATGAAAAAATTACTTTTTTATGACAAATTATTACTTTACTTTAATTATTTTTAAAACCGTAAAAAGTTATCATCAGTGTGGGTTATTTGTGATTTTCTTAATTCCGCTAAATATTTATTCATATTTAAATTTATTCTTATAATAAGCCAAAAAAAATTATAATCGCACTATTAAGTCCCACAATTTTTTTTAAATACATGTATTAATTTGACTGCAGATTGTGAAAAAGAATATTACAGATTCAAAATTTATGCATTCATAATTAATAGTTATTATAGTGTTTTTTATATATTATATATATGTACATATAACCAAACAACCTAATTTCATTTATTATATCTAATATTCTATATTCGGCTATAAACAAAGTGGGTGTGCCACCACAATTATTATTATACTTTTAAATTTTAAAGCTGCATCTAATTTGATTTAGCAAAAAACAAAAAGTTTGCAGTGCAATTTTTTGTATTTCGTTATATTGTTATGTAATTTAATAAATCAAATTTAAAAATTTTTATTTCTAAACATTTATTAAATTGTAATCTATAAAAATAAAAATTCTTCAAAACTTATACTGCATTAATTTTACAGTCTAATTTAATTATTAGATATTCTGTTAAAATTATATCAAATTACATTCAAGAACATGACCTCTATTTTCTCTATACAATCTTAAGATTTCCCTGTTTAGAAATAAATTATTATTGGTACTAGTTCAGTAAAGTATGGTAGCAACAAATTAATACAATTACCATCACAATATTTCTTATTATTAATATAGCTGCTGAATTCATAGTGTGAGGCATTATGAAGAAATCTTAGGAAATATATTTTTTGGTTAGCAAACAATTACAGGCTATATTAGATATATTGGTTTGAAGTTTGTTTTTGAAATATACATACTTAATAATAATTAAGGGAAATAATATTCAACAATTTTTTTTAAATATTTTCAAAAGTTGGAATTAGAACATTTTCTAATTTAGGTTATTTGGAAACAAAAATAGTGAGTATTGTTTGGTGAATATTGTTAAGTAGTGGAAAGTGAATATTGTTATTTAGATTATGCCGGATTATAAATTCTTCCTTATTATTACAATTATTACAACGGTGAATAACAATATTTTTTACCTGTTTAATGTTTTTTAAACCTTATCTTTTTTTACCTCAATAATGGTAAATCAAAACAAAAATCAGACCGTAGCATACAAATTAACAAATTATCAGCTGATAAGCCATGTACAACTTAAGTGGATTTTGCTTTTATGTCAGTTTTTGAAGTCTAATTTGTTTTTTTGTTTAACTGTAAAATTTCGACACGGAATGTGCGAATGAAATCGCATTTGCTTAAGCCAACGTAAGTTAACGAAATTTGACGAAACTGAGCAATAAGTCTGTATGGTCACACCATACATTTTACATTTACACTTCCCTAAGCTGTCTTAATCAAGCAAAAGTCTTCCATGGTTAGCCCTTTACACTTTGCTTTGACATTGTGGCGACCACTTTTTTTAGATATGTTAATGTTTCTATGTGTTAGATAGAGATAGAAAATGTATGATCCTTCCATCTATTACTAATTCGTTGGTTAGAAAGTTCAACTTTTGTCAACGTTTTTCTCTTTAATTCTCTTAAGTTTTTGCGGCATCGGCATCCCTTTTTATTACAAAAGAAATAGTGAGATGAGAAACAAATATAAATGTGGAACCAAAATAAGTATATTACGAATATACGCAACGGCAACGCGCTACAGCGCAACAGGGTTACAATTACTCTCAAAGTTCTGTTACAGCGCAACGGGGTTACAATTACTCTCAAAGTTCTGTTGCTGCGTTAATGCCATAGAACAGCTAATTTTTATTGAAATAAAAATTAATTTTTCTTGTGAATTTTGTGAAGTGAAAATTGTTAAATTAAAATATACGAGTTAGATGACTAAGTTTATTAATTTTTCATCGAAAGATTCCATGATGATTTCCCAAAAAAATTAAATTTAGTTGTCAAAAATCTGCGTTGGGCGCGTTTTTTTTTTTCAATTTTCTGAAATTCTTCTGCGTTGTGAATGTTTGCGTTGAGTTGAACTGCTCCCATACATTTTATATGGGATGAACTTTGCCGTTGTGTATGTTGAGAATAATACAGGGGTTATATTTTATATTCAAACTGAAAACATAAAGGAAAAAAATTCTATCAAGGGTGTAGTATTATTGATTTTATTTAAAATCAATAGTATTCTGATTCTACCTACATAAATGAGAAATTCACAAGGAAATATTGTAGATATATTTATATGTATATCTAAAATACCCTTCTGATTTTTTTAAAATATAGATAGATATTTATACCTGAATATGAAAACATTTTGGATAAATCAACTTCAAACGTATTTAATATGGAGGAATTATTACAATATGTCAAAATATTTCAAATATTTAAATAATTTAATATTTTTATTTTTAAATTAAAAAAGTAGGTAAAAAGTAACAAATAAACATTTTTGTCATTATATCGTAATATAAATTTCTTGCAGTTCTCTTCTGTGTTGCAATACAATATTTTATGTTCTTCTATGTTTTCTAGCATATAAAAAAATCTATTAATTTTATTGTGTTATATTTTTAGTTAAAGCAAATGCAATTAATGTAAAAACCCATTTTTAGCATATTTCCAACCAATTTGGTAGAAAAGTTTATATTAGTTTCACTCTGTCTATCCGTCTGTCCGTCCGTCCGTTTACACAAACTTCTACATCTATAAAGATAGAGCATCAAAATTTTGACCATAGATAATATAATAATAATAAAATTACTAAAATTACTATCTATCTAATTGTCTTCCATCTCTTCCCCCTTCTGAGTTATTCCCCTCCAATTTTTAAAATTGCCCATATTGAACACGCCGTAATAACTTTTAAACCAATAAAAAAATTTAAGGTCTGCAAAAGCTATAAGATAGGCATTTTAGGAAAATCTTTTATCTTAATTGTGAAATTAACAAATTATATAAAATTTAATTCATTGTTGTATAAAAATTCCGTTATCTTCATACAACTTTTTTTAGTTTATTTAACACCCTGTAATTCCCAAACGGCTTATTATGGAAGACTGAAATTTATGTACCAAAGAGATATACAAAAAAAATCTAGATTCTAAAGAAATTGTATCCGTATCTGCCCTTCCCTTTCCGTTGTGGACCTTCGAAAATCAAATAAATACATTTTTAATTTACTTGTAAAATTTTAACTGCACAATATTTTTAAAAACAAATACATATTGAGAAAATTTTCGAAAATCATATTTCTTTAAGTGCATAAATTAATAAATTATAATAATTTGCCTCACTCTTATAATTAATCAAAATGCTTATCCATGTAAAATTTAGCAAAAAACAAATATTTTGCATATTTTAAGGTGCTATATAAATGGAATATTGGATATTATTTCATATCACATTATGTTCGATTAAAAGCAAAATGAGAAAAAACTTAAATGAATTAATAAAACTCAAAAAAAATAATAAAATCGAACAGGGACATCTTTTTTAAAATTTATTATCATTTCATATATTTTCTAAAAAAATACTATGGGGGAATTTCATTTGGTTTAGAATAGCCCATAGTTGTACATGAGGCGATTTTAAGGAAATGTGCTGCCCGCACTTTGGAAAGTTTATATAATATTATTATTAAATACAAGAAAAAAATTAGAAATTTAAAGAATATATTAAAATTTATGAATTAAAAAAAAAAATTAATTCAAAAAATATTTTAAAAAAATCACAAACATAAAATTTTTTAAATGCTTTTTTAAACCTAAAAAAAATATTTACCTTATTATAGTTGTTAATTTAAATTGCCCCCTGTACCCCCCCTATTGGTGGAAATTCAAAAAACCAAATAATAATTCAACTTTGTTTTTTTGGCAATACAGTACGAGAATTCTACGGCGTGGTTGGTGTCCTTTAAATTTAACTTTATTGCTTTTTTGTATTTAAATTGAACTTTCTTGCTGTATTTACATTTAACTTTTCATTATAATTATCCGCACATAAAATTTAAATCAGAAAAAAATTGTTATATACGTATGTACCGTATATCTATATATATATTTTTTTTGTTCAAGTTATGCAAGTTGGTAAATAACTTATTGAAATATGTTAAATATGCAACGATGTGATGTCAATCATATTTTATATTAGTAAATTATTATAGCAGATTCCAATTTCTTAGGTTGAAAAAAGCAAAGGAAATTAATAAACCAAATAGTCCCTGGGCTAACTTCGCACACGGCTAACTTCGCACAATGTTCAAGCCGGCGCTGCTTTTGACAAACCCGTGAGTTGTTTTTCATATTTTTTGTAATAATAATAATTATTTATACTTATTTCAGTAGTACCTACTTAAAATATCATAAGATAACTAGATTAATATTATTGCTATATAATTAAAATATGTAAGAAGGTCTGGAAGCAAACTATGTTTTCAGACAGTATTCAAATTGTAAGTAAAAAGAATGCCGCGAAATATTACTAAATTAATAACTCCAAATAACTTACAAACGAGAATTTATACTTCTCGTTTATCGTAACAAGAAAAAAATATACAATTTAAAATATCTTTCATATCATAAATATACGATCAAGGACGTATAATCATGTTGAAGAGAAAGATAATAGCAAAGAATATTATAATAATAAAGAAGTCGCATGTAGAACAAATGCGAATTTTTTTTTCAATTTTACTTCGCGGGTCATAACCACAGTATAACATACAGTAGTGAAACGGCAGAACAAAGTGTACTTCGTCCCGCTAAAATTCCATGTTAGTGTGCGTTCAATACATAAAACTTTTTATTTGTCGCTATTTGTTAATTTACATCTGTATTGAGTAGAATAAATTAGGGTTGGGATAAATTATTTGATTTGCATTCCGGGCTAATGCATTTAATTTTCACCTTTTTTAACACTTAATTTAACTTTTTTAATATAAATTTTCATTTGTTTTTTTAAATAACTTAGTTTAAGCAAGGGGATACTTTAATAAATTTTTGAAAAAAAATTTTACTGTTAATTTAAATTAACTAAAATGTACTACTTAGTCGTAAGTTTTTATTTTATTTTATTTTATTTAACAATCATTTTGTATATGTCTGTAACAATCTTTATGGGGTCTGTGCCTGATTGGATTAATAATAAAGAAACATTAAACATTAAAAAAATTGTGTGCCTCAAAATAAGAAAATGTATTGGGTCGAGACGAGATTTATTGCTATTTGGCCTTAACTCCTGATTCTAAAAATAATTATTGCTATTTGGCCTTAACTCCTGTGGCGGCAATTCATAGTTCCAAATGAAAAAAATGAATTTTTTTCACTGAGAATAAAAAGGGAATTTTTCTTTCAGTTTGAGAATTTTTTTACTTTCTTTTCATAGCCGCCCTGCCCTTATGGACAAAAATTAAAAAAATTGGTCGCAAAATTCACATGCGACTTCTTTATTATTGTATATTCTTTGATAATAGTTTAATAATTTTTCGGGAATAACTTTTTTAAAGTTCTAAATGTCACAACCTATAATCAAAGAAATATTGAACTTTCAATATTGAAATATGTAGTGAAAGTTCAATATTTCTTCCTTTTATTACAAATCACCATATATGTAAGTCCGATCTCTTTTCCATTTTTCTTATATAACATGTTTACTAAAAACATAAAATTTAATTCAAAAAAATTTTTTTTTTGACTTCAACAAAATCGGATAAATAATTGCAATAACAATAAAATGGAACAAAATTTTATATTTTCGTTTGATCAAACAAAAAAATTATTAAAAAGGCTTGACTCTTTGTAGTTTGGCTTAACAAACAAAAAATGGTTTGCCTTGAGGAAAACCAAAGTTATTTTTAGTTGTTTACAATCTTATTTTACAAAAAAAATCTTAATTTAAAAATATAGAAAAAATTTTTTTTTTTTATTAGATTTTGTAGATTAATAAATATAACAAAAAGAAAACTTTAAGCTTTTTAAGATAAACTTTAATATTATGCATCAGGTATGCGGGTGGAGCTGTGCTATTGTGCTCTATATTTTATTTAAATGCTGAAAATAATTTTTTTAATTTTTAGCATTTGAAATTTCGTTGTAGACAGGTTTCTTTGTTACTTTGCTATTGATTTTTTTTGGTTCTTAATGTGAAGTTATTGAATGGAAAAATTATTTTTTATTGCATAATTTCAAATATTTTTTTGTAATAAAATTTTTGTTTTAAATTTTTTTTTTATATGTAGCGATAACAATTTTTATGTTACTATTGTTGAATTACATAGAGATTTTGAAAACAAATCGCTTTCAAAATGTTTAAAGAAATTTTAAAAAATATATAAAAATCGGTGGTATACTGTAAAACTAATGTTTATCTATCCCATAAGCTGTTGGTCTTGTGTTCTATGTTTTGAGAAGTTTCATGCATTTAAAATTAGGTGACAATGTTTTAAATTTAAATTTCAATTGTGACCCGCGAAGAAAAAAATAAATGTAAAGAGTAACTGGTCACTAAAACTAGTTCTAATTTTTAGTTTCACAATAAATATCACATTGAAGAAATCAATCAAGTTTCCACCCCTATTGACAAATTAAAATACCTTTAATAAATATCTATTATAATCTTAAAACGCAGTAAAAACCCCAATTTATATTGGAAGAAAATTGAAACAAAAATAATCCTATCTGAAAAGCTTGGAAATGTATACCTACTGTTTTTTATAAAAAGCGAAAGTAATTTCATAATTTTTGTGGCCAGAATGTATAATGATGGTTTCAAAACTATGTATTAAAATTCTGATTAAATATTATGTTGAAATAAACTTAATTATGAAATATTTTTTCTTTTTTTGTATTATCCGGAAGCGAATTCTTAACAAAGACTCGAACAAGCTTTAAACACCGGATACTTTACATAAATCATCTCAAACAATTTGTATATGTCGAATATTATTCAAAAATGTAAAATGACGAATATTATTCAAAAAATGGCATAATTTGTTTTTGCATTAAAATTTTAAGCTCTTACTGGACAAAAAAGTAATAAATTATTTGAAGTTTGGATATTTTACTAACCTTAATAGACATTAGACATAATTCAAAATAAATTTTTAACTTTTAAGTCTCATAAAGTTACTAAAATATGTTAACATAAACAAACAATAAAACCTCAAATATGTGTATGGATATGTATATATGATGAAAATAAATATCGACCGTGAAAATATTTTAGTAAGCTCTATACTTAACTCCTTCTCTATTATAATTTTCACGTCTATTTTACTGTAACTTTTACTTTTAATGTTTTGATTATAACAACAATCTGCAAAATACTATGAAAAAAAACCTGTGAGTAACTTAACTACAAAAGTTGTTGCAACAATAAACAGTCGCACGCGTTGGTAAATAATAAATGTATTTTTTAATAATACCTTTTGAAAGCTTGAATAGTTTTTCATAATTTTGGTATTTATTGTAGTCTAAAAGGTGTGGAAATTTGTCATTATATAAAAATCACTTTTATTTTCAATAAATTGCTATTATTCTATCAATCATAAACATTTGTAGCGTTGATTAAATAATTTTTTTTGTAAGCGAAACATATGTACTATTGCCAGTTGCCGACATGCGCCATTTTCTCCCACTGTGTATTAAATCTTGTTTTTATTTTATGAAATATTATTAACTTTCTTGTAACTATAATTTTATTTTTGCATAGACAAAAATGATTAAAAATTAGATAAATGATATATTTTTTAATATATACATATTTTTATTTTTATTACTGAAAAAAATACAATTGTATACATATAATACTAAAGATTAGAGTTTCTTATACAAAAACAATGTATAAAAACATTTTGAAATTGAATTGAATTTTAATCTGAAATGTTTGTTCAATGATTTTCAAAATGTACTTCTTAATTTCGGCATTGCATTACAATTAATATTTTAAGTGTAAAATTTATTTATTCAGTCTATATTAAATTTACAGACTATTGTAGATAATTATGATTATCATTATTAATTTTTAATTAATTTACATTTGTTTTAAAAATATAAAAAGTAATAATACATATAAATTTATTTTCAAGAATAGTTTTTTATTATTAATTTTTATAAAAATGAAGTTAAAACTTTTCAAACAGAACTCCCTTTCGTGGTGGAAATAAAAAAAGCTTCCAAGTGCTTCATATCCCCTTTTTGATCCACCAATGATTTAATGAAAACGAGGATTTAAAAATTTAAATATAAGTTATAATTCTTGCAAAAATCCGAATGTTCTACAATTTGAAATTATAACCAAGATTTAATAAATAAGTACTCGAATTTGTAATATATATAATATGTAATATAATAATACTGGAAGTGTAATACGTTATATACATCATATATGATTATGCTAAAAATGTTGAAATTTTTGGTCCTGTAAAATCAAGAACCTTGAAGTTACGGGTCTCATTTTTGTATACAAGATGTAGAATAGTATAATAAAAAAAACTATTTTTTTTAATATAGTACCCCGCAGACGGGTTATACGTTATAGCTTATTTAATTAATACACCCCCTCCTCTAAATAAATGGGATGGTAGTATCTAATTTCATATGATTTTAGAAGGTTTGAACCTATAGTATCTTGCTTAGAAGTTACAAAGTCGTATCAAAAAGCACCCAATTTATAAGTTTCAAGGTTATATATAAAATGTGGTTTATTTTATAGTCATTTTAAGTTCCAAATATTCAATTTTCATAAACTATATAATAAATTTTGAAATGTAACATTTCTAGGTGATATAGAATGGAGGGAGTTGCAGGTAGGGAAATAATTTTTTCGCACAAGGTGTAAAATAGTATTTTGTAGAAAATTACCTATTTCTCATTTTTTCAATCCAGTCCCGCCCGGAAGTATTGCAGCCTGTTTCCTAAACATACCCATCCAAAAAGCGAACATGAAAATTGTGAATGATTTCCAAAGCCCTATCTGAAATGTGGCATATCTGTATGTTATGACCATTTTAAATACCAACAATTCAATGTTTAATAGTCCCATAAAAATTCTTTCACCTGTAAAATGACGGCGAAAGGGATGTAAAGGTATTAGACTGATTTTTATGGAGAACGAATAAAATAGTATATTTAAGAAATTAATTTCTCATTTCTTCAATCCATTTGCCCTATGAGGATGTGTAGCTTGTTTCATACATAAGCCCCCTCACCCACTTAGAAAATGTGGAGCGTTATTTGTTATTGTGCGGTTTCATTATTAATCGAAAAAGAATACCATAAACATAAAATTCCATTCCAAACAATGCATTTCACAATTCTAAACAATTAATTCTGCCACCTAAATTATCATTAATAAACACGATCTTAGTAATTTTCCTTCTATTGGATAATAATTCTATACCTTAAAGTTTGTATCTAACACTAAGAAGCCTCATAACAAAATCCATATTTGCATAACGCATACCTATACTAAGATTTTTGTATTTTTTCCAAACGGTCTATATCTACATGAACTAAACAATTAGGAGGCCAAATTGTACTGCCATATTCAAGTAAAAACTTTAAATGTTTTTGATTTATAAGAACCAAATTGGTTACATATTGAAATCTATCATTGGGATTGGATTTTAATCCAACTTAGAAGCGTTGAATAAAAACCAAGCATTCCAAGTTTTACAACTAACAATTCAATTCAGACCTTGTCAAAAAAAGTTAAGTTTGTTGTGGTGTATCTATCAGACATAATAAAATCATGTTGAAATGGACTAAACCATGTTGAATTGTATTCCATTGATATTTTAGAAATTCGTAGTCCACCAAGATTGACATTCTCCAAGATGGGCGAATCATAAGAATAAATTACAGGAACTAAAAGGAACAAGTTGTAAATTATTACAATTAACGTGTAATCTTCTTTGCTATCTTTTTTGAAAGGAGAGACAATTTTACATGAATTCCTATAGGCTAGAAAGTTGGCATGAGGGTTAGTTCGAACAGCCCAATATGTACATCCATTTTAAATCAAAGAAAATTATAACTGCCCTACCATAGCATGATTATCCAATCCATTATACTGCAAATTAGCCGCCTGGCGCCTATAATCCCCAAATCACCCGGAAATTGTGTCGCTTTTCGTTTTATCAGATTTTACGGCAAATTCGGGGTTGATGTCAATATAGCGAATTTGCGGGATAATAAATATGAATTAAATTATTATCCCTACACTCACAAAAATAAATGGTTAAATTTTGACTATTTACAATAGTCAAGTGCTACTTTTAATAAAATTACTATTTTCTTCCTAAATATAGGTCCAAATATTTAAAAAATAGTTACAAATAATTTAAAAATAGTTATAACCATTTTAATACTTATAAAATAGTTAGTTATGACAATTTAAAATAGTCAATTTTAAAAATTATTAATATTTACTATTCTTGTTGTCCTTTATTTGATTATTATTTTAAAATAGTCAGTTACTAATTAATAGTTATTTATTATTATGAAATAGTCAACAGCTGGAAAAAAATTATATTCATTTCATTTTACAATACAAATAGTTATTTCTTACTATAAAATGGTAATTACAGTAAGCATTTGACTATTTTTCAGTAAAAATTGATTATTATTTGTATATGACTATTTGCCTTCTTAAGAAAAACGGTAAAGAAGAACTTAACTTCATCTTCATTATATTTGTTTTTCTTCAAAAGTAAATGTGTCGGTCGCAAGTACAATTTAATGTTAAAATTATTAAAATTAATTATTGTGATGTGATTGAATTCTTGTAGTGCGTATTTAAAGATTTAAAATGTATATAAATATTATTATACCTATTATCACAAACTAATAAACTGTATACAGACGATTATATTAGAATATCATTTTTGTCTACAATTTTCTGGCTCCACAAAGAGAGAAAATGATATATTCTGGAAAAATGTAGAAAATGTAGAACAAAAAGTAAAGAGAGCGACGAATTTCTCTACTTTTCATTCTACATTTTCCCAGAATATATCATTTTTCTCTTTATGGAGCCAGAAAATTGTAGACAAAAATAGTATTCTAATATAATCGTCTGTATACAGTTTATTAGTTTGTGCTATTATATACAATATAAAAGTAATTTCATTTTCAATAATTTAAGAGTAAATTGTCAATATTTGAAACTTATTAAATATTTAATTATAGTTTTTTCTCTGGAAAACCGTGTGCCTTTTTAACTTTATTTTGTTGAATTGAACTGGTTCTTCTAATTATTTTGCCAATAATTGTATAAAGTTAAAAAGGCACACGCTTTTCCAGAGAAAAAACTATAAAATTAAATATTTAATAAGTTTCAAATATTGACAATTTACTCTTAAATTATTGAAAATGAAATTAAAATGAAATTAACTATAAAATTAATTTATTTATAATCCGATATTTTATTTAAAGTTAAAATATATATTTGTAGTTCATATAAAAGTTTTTTTCAACAAAAGTGTTAAGACACAAAAAACACAAAAGTGTTATATATGTAGTTCATATAAAAGACAAAATTTCAACAAAAGTGTTAAGAAAGGGAAATTATATCAAAACATCTTTATTATTATTATAAATGAACCAAGATATTAATTTTGTGAGTGAAGGTGAAAAACCGGTGGAAATTGCGGTGACGGAGCATGGAAATTTATTTTTTAATTACATCGAAGCTATCCCTTCCCTGGTAGCAGTAATCAGGAGTTTAACCAAAATATTTTAGCGACATATAATGAAGGCGTAGTTTCAGAATCTGATCCATTATTAGATATATTATCAAAATGCAATTTGTCGCATTTATATGATAAATTTATATGTATGTATTATATTTTTATTTTTATAAATTTAGCAGCAAATTGACGATGTCATAGGCATAAGTGCACATTCCCTATAAAATAAACATCAGAGTGGGCGAATTTATTGTAGTATGTGTAATCATCCTGCTATGGCAGGGCAGTTGGGTTGAAATATTAATATCTCTCCTTACAAGAAGATAACAAGTAACAAGATTTTTAGTTATGCAAAGTTTGGATGACACAAAATTTATCAGATGTTCAGCCTTTATATCAGTTTTTATATGGGATACATGTAGCCATTTTAGCTCTCTATAATTTTAGCTGTGTACTGCGTAGTAGCTGCATAATTGATAATTACTTCGCTGTGGATTTAGATAAAGAAGCTGCAATTAATGCTTTAATTATCTTGGATTTCTTTTTAGATTTCATCATAGGTTTTTTAATATTACTAGGATGTTAACTAGTACCAGGAATTATTCTGTAAATTAAGTTTAGTATTCATTAATTCATCAATTTTATTTGTCAAGCATAATCCAATAGATGAAAGTTTGTTATTAACTTCATTGCGAAATAAATCAAATTTTTTGGAATGACTCAGGTCCAAAGGAAAACACCATTCGCTATTCTCCATTTATCAAAAGATACACAGTTAACTGGACACAACCATAAATTCTTTTTCGCCAGTGTCGTGAATAAGTCACATTAGGCATCAGTTATACCTAAACATTCATAATGATACCATAATGTTCAGATAATCCTTCACAATAGAGTGACTTAGAATTTCTACAAACTAATTTATTGCACTCAGCACATAATTCAATAGATTCAACTGGTGAGTCGATATTATCGTCGTTCAGCAACAACTTTAACTACTTCCATTAAAGCTGATTTGACAGAACTATGAAAAGCCTTGTTTAAATTTATTTTGATGATAAAAAGTTTTTATGTTTGAAATAAAATATAAATTAAATTAATAAAACATTAGTATTAAAAATTTAAAAACAAATACCTGAGTATAAAATTAATTGTAAGAAATGAGTTTAGATATAGTACCAAATTTGTTATACATATTTATTTCGTTTCAATAAATTACCTTTAGCAAAACGTACTTTGCAAAAAATATAAGCATCATGGAAGGTCAACAAATTTGTTGTGGAAATTTTTTGAAAAATTTAATGTTTTAAATTTAATGTTGTGAAAATTTAATGCTATAATTATAATAATTTTTTTCCGGTAATTTTTCTTTTAGCTTTCAATGTTGTTAAATTTATTATGTATTCGAAATTTATAATTTACAAGAGAAAAAAATTAATGAGCGAAACGGTTAAATGCATCAGCTCTTTGTATTCTACAATTTTTGATTCTTGAAAAATCAGAAAATTTCAAATTATTTAGCTTGCAAATTGGTAAAATTTCAAAGTCCATTATTTTAGCTTCAGCAAATTGGTAAAAAAAATTCCACAATAAATTATAAAAATATAAGTTCAAAGCTGACATTTTTAGTTGTAAGATTGGAACAGTAATTGAGGGGGAACGAGCAATCAATGTAAAATTTTCAACCAATTAATGAAAGAACATTTTAACATTTTTAATTGTTAAAATTTGTTGATAAATGAAATTAAAATTTCAAACTAATTTCAAAAAGAAATAAGATTTAAATTGATGTAAATTATTTTTTATTATTTATTCCATAAGTTTTGTCCAACGCTCCCCCAACAATAATAATATGTATATTTTAATAGAACTATGGTTGGGTTGGTATATTACTTTTTATTTTATAAAATATTATTTTAAATAGGTACAATGTGGTTCGAGTTTAAAAGGCCATTTTACTTATATAACAACAATTAACTGGTTTAGTTACATTTACCAATAAAAATAATACATACATATTTGTTATTTTTTATGTTATTACATTACTAGCACGAACTAATTTTTTTTTATATTATGCTTTTACCCACAAGTCATTTCGATATTTTGTAATAATTATCCAATTCGGAATGCAATTTCAAACATTATACATTAACCAATTTAACTAAACTGTAACCATAAAAAAATTGAAAAAAAATTGTTAACTAAAGTAATTTTTTAGTCAAGAAATTTAGATACATATTTTATTTTTAAAAATTTTGTAATTACTAGTATAGTAGTTTTGTGGTACGGAAATCTGTCGATCATGGCCGGCAAAACAGCAAATTATATATTCATACTGATTTATATTTATTTTCAAAAGTACATTTGTATGCTTGCGCGGATTCAAAGAGAAATAATAAAAACAAGAAAAATTAGCGTGATTTGTGTAATTAATAAAAATAAGAAAAAAAATGCTGCACATTAATATTTTTTATAATTATATTTATAGTCTAATAATGCCTTGTGTGTTGTCATACTTTCAATTTTTTTTTTATACTTTTAATTTGTTGGTTATTTTCAAGATTGTATTGTAGCAATATATTTAAATTTATTTTCTACTGTAATTTTAAGGCATAAGTTTTTCATATAAATTATTCCTATTTTTTCTATTTTTAAATACATATACCGTATTAATAAATCCACAAATTTGCAGTGATATAGATAATACAGTCCATTAAACGTAATTGCGTTTTGCAGAATAGCAAAAATTAAAATACGACCGTATTTCAAATACACCGTTTTGTACAATAACCCCCATTATTACTTCTTCGATATTAGTGTCAAGTATTAAGAATTGAAAATCCCCTTTAGTTATTTAGTTAAATTACTCTAACTTGTATATAATCGTTAATTATTTCAATTTTCAATTGAATAAAACTAAATTATTTTCAATTGTATAAAACTAAAGGATCCTATTTTTAGCACATTTCCAACCAATTTGGTAGAAATGTGTATATTAGTATCACTCTGTCTATCCGTCTGTCCGTCCGTCCATTTACACAAACTTCTACATCTATAAAGATAGAGCATCAAAATTTTGACCATAGATAATATAATAAAATTTGACCATAGATAATAATAATAATAATAAAATTACTACTAATTTTCTTCCATCTCTTCCCCCTTCTGAGTTATTCCCCTCCAATTTTGAAAATTGCCCATATTGAACACGTAATAACTTTTAAACCAATAAAAAATTTAAGGTCTGCAAAAGCTATAAGATAGGAAAATCTTTTATCTTAATTGTGAAATTATCAAATTATATAAAATTTAATTCATTGTTGTATAAAAATACCGTTATTTTCATACAACTTTTTTTAGTTTTTTTTAACACCGTGTATTTCCCAAACCGCTTATTATGGAAGGCTGAAATTTATGTATAAAGAGATATCCGAAAAATAACTAGAGTCTGTGAAGAAATTCTATCCGTATCTGCCCTCGCCTTTCCGTTGTGCCTGGGAAAATCAAAAAATTACATTTTTAATTTACTTGTAAAATTATAACCGTACAATATTTTTAAAAACAAATGTTGAGAAAACTTGCGAAAATCATATTTCTTTTTAGTGCATTAATTAATAAATTATAATCATTTGCCTCACTCTTATAATTAATCAAAATACTTAATCATGTAAAATTTAGTAAAAAACAAATATTTTGCATATTATATAAATGGAATATTGGATATTATTTCATATCACATTATGTTCAATTAAAAGCAAAATTAGAGAAAACTTAAATGAATTAATAAAATTCAAAAAAATTAATAAAATCGAACAGGGACACATTTTTTACCTATATATTTATTTTTTCATATATTTTCTAAAAAATACTATGTGGAAATTGCCTTTGGTTTAGAATAGAATAGCAAATAGCTCATAGTTCTACATAAGGCGATTTTGAGGATTTGTGCTTTTGACAAAATTTCATATTTTTTAAATTTTAAATAATCTTTTTCTATTCTATATAAATCCTAATTTCCTAAACTGCGTAAAATTGTTGCAAATTGAATTTCTCCAAGAAGTTTATAAAAACTTTCAATAAAAAAGAATTAGTTATTTTGCTTTTTTCATACTTAATTTTATAGTACATTATTATAAATAAAATTTATCAGTTTTACATACATATGTAAGTATACGAGTATGATCAAACAAGAAAAAAACAAACATTACATACATTCATAGATAAACTTAAAATGAAATTATAAATTATTGAGTCAAAATATATAAAAAAACAAATTCAATTTATATTACAAACTTTGAATCTATTAACTATTAAAAACTTTTACTTTTCGTTTCGAATTTGTTCGTTTTTTTTTTACATCGTCAAGAAATGCAACCACCTGTTTGCCTCGCTGATTTTTTGCTCTTTAGTTATTATACCTGCATGGAAATTTATAATTTTTTTCCACCTTTTTGAATATTCAATATATTTTATGTAGAAAAAAAAATGGAGCAAACATGTTAAATATTATTATTATGGAAAACTTTCTCGAATATAATATTAATTTCAATTTTTTATATAAAAACTCAAATACAATTTTTTATCAGACTGTTGGTTGAATTTCTTTTACATAAATTTTTTTTAATTATATTATGCATAAGTTTAAAGTTTACTTTAAGTTGTATTATAAAAATTTGATAAATTATCCTTTCCCACTCTGTTAGACATAATATGAAAAGCAAAATATGGAAATTCCGTGTATATGTTTGAAAAATATATAAAATGTGTCATTTGTCTAACAGATGTGCCAATCAATATTTTAAAACTTCAATATATTACCTAAAACTAACATCTAAGCCGTATATACTATATAGTTTCCTATCAATAGGCCTTAAACACCTATTAGTTTGCTTATCAGTTTTCATGAAACTTCAAGTGTTTAATTTAATTTTTCTCTTGCCTTGCACTTTGCACTTTTAATTTATTATATGTATATTTTTTATTCGGAAACTTCAATGAAAGTAATTTTTAAATTTTCTTTTTCATTGGTTATAAAATAGAGTAAGTAAAAAAAATACAAGAAATTAGAAGATTAGAACAGCCAGAATTAAAATATTCCGAATGATAATTTCGTAAATTTAAAAATTTAACTGGAACAATAATAATATAAAAAGCTACATGTACATAAAATCAAGTCAAGAAATTTAAAACATGATGTAAGCGTGTTTTAAATTTCTTGTAGTCAAGAAATTTAAAACACATTTACAATTCTTATATCTATTACAACTTCAATATTTTGTTACTCCAATATGAAGCATTAATAGATGTACATATATAAAATATAATTTACCTAATTAAAAATAATTAACCAAAACTAAAACCCTAATAGCGATTAAATTCACAGGAAGAATAATGAAAATCTCGTTATTAATATAACAAAAATAATTGCAGCTGTCTTGTTTGTTATTGATATCAAAAAACTAGATTGAAATTTTTCATCTGTTCAAAATTTTATCTGACTTTTTGTTTGCTTCAAAACATTGTTTACATTACTTTGATATGCAATTCAGCTGTTCTGCAAAATTTAAGTTACTGTAACAGGTTTAACAAAAAAAACTATTGCTAATAAAAAAAAACCTTTAAATTGCTTAATCGTCTCTTTCTATATAGGGAATGCCATTAGCCCATAATCATAGATTGTACCATGGCGACGCGACGACAACTTCTCAACTGAACTCATTCACCTGTATTCTAAGCCTTACATATTTGCTTTATAGGTTGTGACAAAATAATAGTATAAATTCCAAAAGCAAAAATTGTATCTTGTACATGTACAAAAAGATATCTCAATTAAATAATTATGTATGTTCTTTCATATAATTAAATCTATAGCGCTTTAAAGATTTTTCTTTAAACAAAAATTAAAACTATATTATAAAAAATATATACAACAATTTTTTGGTTTAGTAAACTTTGGGCTTAACTCTTTTAGCCAGTGTAAAAATAATAACTTGAAAAGTTTAAGCCACAAGAAATTTTTAAAATAACTTATAATTAAAATATGATATGTTGAAGCAATCTTAATGATATACCACACTCTTTGTATCTCGAAAGTTACGCTGTAATAAATTCAAGTATTTTTTTGTTTTTGGTATATGCGACTTAATATTACTGAATTATACTTAATTAATTAGATTAACGAAACTGGTAATCAGTTTTTTGTTTGTTTGTTTATAAAGCGACACGCTGCTCTGTTTAATGTATTCATGTTGTTTTTGTTGTTGTTGAAAAGGACAGTAGGGGTTTGTGTATTCTGTTTTATTTTTAACATTATATTCTTCAAAAAATATATTGAATGGAATGTCGACGGCTGGCTGAACTATGGGTTGGCTATCTCCTCTTGGGTAAATTGATATTTCATACATTTGCAAAAAATATATAAATTAAATTTATACTTTCGGTTTCATTTCGATGAATTGTTATGCAACTTTACGTATTAAAAGTTAACCGCATAATTATTTTATATATTTTTATATATAGATTTTTATTATGGTTTTAATTTGTGGTTAAAAAATAAATAATTTTGTAGAATTGAATTATTAAGTAAAAAAAATTTATGATTCCCACATAAAAAACAATTAGGTAATTCATTTTTTATGTGCCATATAAAGTGTAGACATTAGACAACGTAAATTTATAGCAATTAAAAACTGAAAATAAAATATTAAAAGGGTAAAAAAACTTCTGAAATAATAAATTTCCATATTTTGACGAAACGAAACGATCAAAAAAACTTCTAAATTTCACTAATGAAATTTAATATGATATTTAAATATATTTAATAGTTTATTGAACTTTTATCTCATTTTGAAACTAAAAATCATCTATGGCAACTTAAAAATATAAATATTTTACGAGATATCGACAATAATACATCAAAAATAAGTTTGATTTTTTTTTATTAATTAACATAAATCTTTTCATACTGGTATTTCCTGTCTATGTCGTCTAGTCAAATTATTTATAAAAAATGATCTATATAAAATTTTTTTTTAAATATACACACTATCATTATCAAAAATGAAAATAATTATAAATAATATTTAACCTTTTAGATTTAGACGATAGTAAATAGTAAATTAAATTAGTAAAGATAGTAAGACGATAGTAAATTAAATTAGTAAATTGTGTTGTGGTCTTAATCTGGTGTTAGTTTCGAGTTAATCTACATTCCTGATTGCAAAATGAATTTATAATAACAGTTATAGGATACAGTCGTTTCAAGTTGACCTTCCGTGTAGGATGTAGATCAAAATGGAAAACTCAATTCTAAATTATTTCTGAAATTCAATTGGCAACAGGAAAATTCACCAAATTTTCGAACCGCACGGTTTTATAATATACATACCTACATTTTATTGTATATGTAGTCTCAAATATTAAATGATTTTTTAAGATGTATCAATAATGGTTGTATTTAAATGAAAATCAAAAGTTCAATAAACGTCGAAAAACGGGCAACCGCAGTTTATTTTTATTTCATTTTCCAAACCAAGTAAAATGAAAGTAAATTTATATGAAAATAAAAATCTTTGAAATTATTTTAATTAATTGTTGCACGATCGTAAAATTATTTTCTAAAATGAAAAAAATTCGATAAAAATAATGGTTTTAGTGGTTTATAAGTTCTTTTTTATTTAGTTTTTAAATTTATTCGAACTAACCTGAATTTTATTGTATGTATTATGAAAAAAAACATAAAATATATAATATAAAACCACGACTAGCCAAGTAAATAAGCACTTATATCAGAAGTTTGTTTTCAAACTAATTCGTGCTCTAGTGATATAGTTTTCCGGTGAACTTTTTTCATATTGTTAAATAGTAGCTTATTATTAAAATAAATAAAATTCCGATAGTACAAAACTTTAAAAAAAAAAATCTATACTAAAATAACATAAAAATTGTCAAATACCCTTTATAGATTTTACTGGTCCCACAGTAATTTAATCGGTCCTATTCATTAATGACTTCCTGCCTCAGAAGCTGTTAATAATGTTAAAGGGATAAACTTGACTCGTAATTTGCCTCCCTCGAATATTTTGTAAGATCTCATTTGGATTTTTGTTAATGAAGTTAAGATAAAATATTTTTCAATGTATCGATCATATTATTTCAGGTTATATAATCTCTCAGTGGTTATATAAGAATAATAACAAAACTCTTTAGGATATTATTTATTTATCCTAGCTATTCCTTTTAAAGGCAAGTTAATCTTATATGTCTTTTGGTACGTTAGCAATATGAAATATACTAAATTCGGTGAAAAAAATGTTTATTAGGAAATATATGTATTTGTTCACGACGCGATTAGTTCTATTAAACTGATTCAGCATATATTGTAACAAGGGACCTTTTTTTCGGAATTAAAAATTTTAATGATTTTATATTTCGGAATATGGTCAATATACCTTTCATTTTATTATAAACCAATTTAAAGTAATATTATCTTAAGTCTAAATATTTAATACTTGGTATGCTCATAAAATATCGGCGATCATAACTTTGCGTATATGTATATAAATAAATATATATCAGTATATATATATATATAAATATTCCTCCGCTCTAATAAATTTTATATATATATATATATATATATATATGTAAAAAATGTGGTTGCATTTTCCTGTTGCCAATATATATACATATATGTATATATATACATATATGTATATATATATATATATATATTTGTATCGACAATATTAAATTTTAAATCGGAATACAATTCTTTATTATACACATGTATGGTGAAATATGCATTCAGGCATATATCGAACATATACATATCACATTTCTCTTAGGTAATAATAATTTCGATTATATAAAATAAACTAAAGTTTGACTTATGCAAAATACAGTTTTTTTGTATATTTACTATTTTCCTTCCATTCCACACAATATAAATTTATATAGTTTTGCATTGACTAATAGAAAGCATTGATTAGAGTAAGATTACATATGTACATAATATTTGTTTATAACTTATAATAATCTTTAGTCTATTATTTTAAATTGATTATAATAAAAGTCGCGAATCATAAGTCGAGTGAAAACCAGTCATTACACTACACTATACTACACATAGTGTATAATTTGAATTTTTTTTAATATATACATATATAATTAATTTGAGAAATTATTTTTTCGATTATTATTTACATTCTTATGGCTGTATCTTATTAGATTTCGAAGAGATATAATGTCCAATTATTATCAACAATACAATTGCCAATTTAAATCAACAATGTTTGATGGTATGAAATCTTATTTTATATTAGGCTTTGATTAATCATTCAATTAATGATTAATTTTCAGTTTCCACATGAATTATAATTTTTGTGATAAATATGAACAATATATTTGAGAACTGTTTTATTGTTTTAGGTTTCACTTTTTGCATATTTTTCTAACCTACAAGTACGCTGCTCTTCAATTTACCAACTGAAATTCTCTTTATGAATTTAACTTTTTACAAATTTAGGACTTATTTTTTAGAAGAATATAAGTACATATATTCTAATAATAATAAAATATTGAAGACTTTTTGGAGTAGTGTATGTACATAGGTATAAATTTTACGCAAAAAAATTATCAATAAAACTATCTAGTTCCAATAAAACTATCTGAAGTCATATTCAAAATCAATACAAATTAAACATATACAATTAATCTCTTGGTATGCATTTATGTAGGGGTTTATCGTTTATATAAAAAATTAATTAAATATAAACTATTTTTTACTTTGATTTATATTTTATAATATTGCACAGATGGTAAATAAAATATGTAATAAATATGCAATTTATTATTTTTCATTGCAAAATTATTATATGTAATTTTCTAAGAAAACTAAATATTAACCTAGATATCTAAAAATCTTTCGCGGCCAAAGAAGTTGTTCTCTGTGCATTTCTAGACATAGAGGGTGCTTTGATAGCACATCGTACGACTCGATAGAAAGAGCGGCTTCGCGTAAAGGGATTGAGATCCCTACTGTTGGCTAGATTAGAGCCATGCTTGACTGCCGCCATATATAACAGCTAAACTAGGGGATGATTCTGTCACAGTAACAGCGGTCGAAGGTTGCCCCCAAGGAGGGGTATTATCTCCTTTGCTATGGTCTATAGTGATTGATGATCTGCTGGAAAAGCTGTCAAATATGGGGTACGATGTCCAAGGTCATGCGGATGATCTTGTAATAATAATAAAAGGAAAGCATGATTGAACCCTGTCAAAGCTCATGCATAGGGCCTTAAATATTGTGCAAAAATGGTACCTTGACGAAGGTCTCTGTGTGAACCGTGATACAGCATAAAACTATACTAATCTAATACCATTTACTAAAAGAAGGATGGTGCATTTGAAATCTACCAAATTAACCGGTATAAGTATTGAGTATGCCAACGAAGTGAAATATATAGGAAACTAAATTGGAATACACACCTAGATAGGAAACTAAATTGGAACACGCACCTAGATAGGAAACTAAATTGGAACACACACGTAAAGAAAACGGTTACAAAAGCCACGAGGGCTTAATGGGCATGCAACCGTCTTCTTGGTAAGACATGGGGAATGAAACCTAAAATGATATATTGGTCATATAGTGCGATCATTAAACCCATTTTGACCTATGCCGCGTTAGTGTGGTGGCCAAAAACACAACATTTTGACCTATGCCGCGTTAGTGTGGTGGCCAAAAAAACAACAAAGTGTAACGGTTTGCGTGTTTAGTTATAACAGATGCTATGGGAACCTATCCGACCGCATCCATGGAAGCCCTCCTGGACCTGCACCTTCAAGTGCAAATCACTTAGGACAATTCGATAGTTTGGTACACAGATGGCTCAGAAAAGGATGATGGTGTAGGGGTATACGGACCCGGCTTTCGCCGGTGTAACACCAACAATTTTCCAAGCGGAAACATGCCATAGAGCTTTGTGCTAGAGAATGTGTCAAAAGACGCATATGTGGTGTAAACATTTACATTATGTCGGATAGCCAAGCGGCCCTCAAAGCTTTAGATTAATTTACCTTTGACGCACAACTTGTATGTCTATCCTCCCTCAAGCTGGCAAATAACAACAGAGTTACTCTAATGTGGGTGTCCGGGCATTAGGGCATTACCGGCAATGAAATAGCCGATGAAATTGCTAGGAAACCTCTCATAGGACCCGAACCCTTCTGTGCAACGTCAAGAAGCCACCTAATGGAGGAAATTGGGGAATTGGAAAAAAATTTGAAATCTACGTATTGGCATAAAACCCCGGGCATAAGTTGCAAAAGTTGAATTTGATTTGCAAAAGGTTGAATTGGGAGTGTAAAAAATGTAACTCTGTGACTGTGAGTACGTCAAAAAATGCATATACAGTTGCTCACAAAAGTATCCGGCCACTTCTTTTATTCAGTAGAATTAATCTTAGACGTTAAGTTTTAAATATCAGAAAACAAATAATTATTATTTTTTAACATTATTTAGTCTTGTAATTTATAATCCAATCATAGAAATATCAAAATTAAATATACTTCAGAAAAAATCGACAACCAAACAATTAAGTACATAATTCGGAAATGCAATTTTTCTCGAATGACGCACTATTTGGATACTATTTGGTAACTAAACTTACTTTGGGGAAGTCCCCCGTATGTATACACACTTAGTGGCCGACTTTAGTGTCAATTGTTTTATGAGTTCGGACAGCTATGTAAGTTTTTCTGATAAGTAATTCATTTTTCTAATATGTTTTTCTAGTATTATAAAGTGCATTAGTAAAGGCTTTTTATAGCCAATATTAAAAAAAATACTTAATTGAAAATGAAGTGAAAAACATTAAATATTTTGAACCAAGTAGGGTGGCCGGATACTTTTGTGAGCAACTGTATATATATAGATTCTATATATATATATATATATATAGAATCGTCTTATTAAACTAGTGAATTTTTGCCCAAGTCTCTATCTTTTTTCACTGGAAGAAAAGTACTTTTCCGGCGTACTCTCGTAGTACTTGTAGAAGTAGTTCTGCTGGGATTTTAATAAGACATATACTAAATGTACAACAACAAAAGCTTATAATTTATATGAGAAACTAAGAATACATATAATATATATATATATATATATTTAGCATAATTTCATTAGTTCTCGTTCGCCCAATTGAATTATATTTAGGATGTATCAAAACACAAAAGTGAAATTATTCATTAGTTAAAATTTAATGCTACTGCGGCTATGGTAAATATGTATTATATACAATCACGTTTTATGTCTATACATATTCATACATATTTAAAGATGTAATCATTAACAGTTTCCGATTATTTTACAGTAAACATATGTACATACATGTATGTACCTATATATTATATACATTAAATTTGTAAAAGAAATACATATTTTAAACATAAAACAACACTTAAATGAAATTTGAATTATTACCATACACATCGTTACTTTCTTGCCAGCCAATAATTTTTTTATTTGTGGATTGGATTAGGTCAGGGTAACCATTCTTCTTCTTTAAAACAAAATTAACATATTATATCTTTTATAGCATATTTTTTATGTATATCTTACATTCAGTTCCATACCTAAAGTTATTCTAACTTTAAAAGTTGAATTTTTTGTTGTTTTAATATTCATTTCTACCTAGGATATCGCACGTTAAATAGTTTTATAGTTATTTTTATTTTTATTATTTTTATAAATGTTAACAATGATCAAAGTCTATATAAGATTGACTGGATTATGCTCGAGATGCATATGAGAGCTTAAAAAGTCACTTATATTTACATATATCGACCTTCATTATGTATGAATATTTTTTGTTGGTACTTAGATTTTTTTAATGTTTGTTATAAATGATTGGCTAATTTTTTATTCTCATTTACTGTATTTTTGTAGCAAATTTTCAGCCAAATTGGAACAAAATTTGCATATTAATTTCACTCTGTCTGTCCGTTCGTTTATACAAACTTCTACATGTTTTTCGAAAGTGAATCTAAATTTTTTACCATAGAAAAGACAGACATAAATTAATCAGTTTAGTAGAGCATAATTGTCACATATCTCTTTGATCCCTCAACATAGGAAAATTGCCAATATTCTACACATAATAACTTTTAAACCAATAGCATTTTTAGAGTTCTGAATAATAACTTTTAAATCAACAGCATTTTTTGAGTTCTGAACATTTTTCACCTATCTTTTCCTAATTAATAATATAATGTAAGAATTACAATTGATTAACTGGTTTTATTTTACGTGTTAACTTTATTATTTTTATGCTGTTACGCTTCAAGTTTTTTTAACTATAAAATACCAAAATTAGTTAAAAATTTGAATACTAAGTATAAATAATTTAAATATTATTTAATACATATATTTAAGGTGGTTCATTATTAGCAAATTTTTGGAATTTTAGAATATAATTAAATTTTTAATAAATTGATATATACATAAATTATTTATATATTATAGTTCATACTTTTACCAAAATCGGAATATACACACAAATACATCAATTTCATTTCTTTCAGTCCAGTTAATTTTCTCTAGAATTTTGATAAATATTTTTTTTAAAATCAAGTATTAAAAATTTTGATTAATCCCCTTACTCATAGTTTTCTTAAGGAGCGGGGATTTCTGACTATTTTGTGAATTACAAAAATCATAAATTGGCTTAGCTTTCGGAAACTAAAAAATCTGTAATGTCGTTGTCAGGTGATTCAACTTTATATGATTACCTTACCAGATTTCTACATATACAAAGCTACCATTCAATTTTAAAACTAAGAAAAATTATAGCGTTCGAGGAGTCCAATTTGCTGATAACAATTAGCTCACTATAAAAGTCATTATACTAAAATATGTATATTTTGAATGCAAATGTGAAATTCATTATAGATGTGCTATAATTAATAATTTCAATTTGCAATCCAAATATTTTGAAATTCTCTTTGTTATTCGAGATGGACATTTTCTAATCGCGTTATTGAAAAGTAATTAAAAAAATTATATCATCATTATTTCCAACATAATAAAAGGAATGTCTTAAATATTTTAAAATTTAATCGCAAGAATTTTATTTTAGTTAATGTTTTCGATTCAACTATTTATGGTAATATGTACTGTACATATATATGATATAAAAAGAGTATTTTTTTAATAACGATTATAAATTAAATAATGCTTATTGTACATAATCACAATTAAATAATGCTTATTGTACATTATATTAATTATAATATTGATGATGATATCTCTTTTTTATGGTTCAAACTATATTGGTTTTTTGCGTAAATATATAATAAAAAAGATAGTATGAGCAAAAGAAAAAATTAAATTAGTATTTCAAAAAATAAATATTAATTTTTATATATTTTATTGATTTTTTTTATATACATATGTGGAAAAATTCATCAATAATCATTCAAAATTTACATTATCATTTTCGAGTGACAGTTTTGTTAGAAAAATAATAAAACAAAAATATTTTGATAAAATTCATTTTATGATATATGAACATATGTATTTAAAATTTATGTGATGTTTGACAAAGTGCGATGTTATAATTTTGATTAAAAAAATTTAAGATATAAAAATTTGATCTTTTATTCTTTTTTTAAGGTTAACAATTATTTATATTATTTAAGAATGTTGATCATGGGGATACCTTAAAATATTTATTAACCTTTACCTTCTAAAATGTTTATGTATAATTAAATTGATAGGAATGCCAAAATTTCATCTTTTGAATTAATTTTATTATTGACAGTTAAATTTTTTTTTTATTAAATATAATTTAAGTAATTTATAATTTTTAAGATATTTAAGATATCAATTTAAGTAATTTATAATTAAGCAAAATCCACAATACGATATAAAAAAAATTAATTTTTGTAATATTGGTGGCTTGCAAACTAAAAACTAAAAAAAAACGAATTATTCATTAATGGTTTATTTTTAAGTATTAGATTAGGTAATTAGGGTTAGTTAGAGTTAAGTTTTTTATTAAAATAAATTAAAATTGGTTTTTTAATGTCATTTTTACCAATGAAAAATAAATATGTAAAATAAATAAAAATTTAAAAATTAAAATTAAAAAATTGACAAAGTTAAAAATAATTTTTAATTTATCGAGCCAAAATAAGTGAGGCCATATAAATTAAGATTAAAAAAAATGATTAAATTTAGATTTAAGATTTTGTAAAAACATAAAAATGTATACAGCCTTAATAAAGTTATTGAACAAAAAATAATTAAGCAAAGTAATACCACATCAAGATATTGTCCGCTTTAGTAACAGAACTATAGTAGGGTTCAGTAGATCTTATCAGAATTCATGGTATACATCAAAATACTTTTTTGTGGAGATTAAGTAAGGGTCAACAATAGTAAGCGACAGTAGACCTTATCAGAATTAATGGCTTTTATAAGGAGGTCTACCTAAGTAAGGGTCAACAATAGTAACTTACTTATGTAAGGGTCAACAATAGTCAGGGTCAACAATACGTCAACAATAGTCAGGGTCAACAGGGTCAACTTATTTACTTACCCAACATGACCCACGGGCCCCACAGAATAAGAGGTCAACTTATTTACTTACCCAACATGACCCACGGGCCCCACAGAATAAGATCCAGTGAGATGTACTCTTCACTAACTAAAATAAAGTTAAAATTCTAACTAAAATAAAGAAAATTCTTGGAAGGCAATAAATATATATATATATTTTTTTAGCAATACATATATATATATATATATTTTAATATACATATTTAATGAAATTTTCAAAATTACAGAAAATGTTTTGTTTATTTTAGACACTTAAGCTATTTCAGCTAATAAAATGAATGTATAATTGACCTTTAAATTTGATTTGAGACTGAGAGGATTCATTGTCAAAATAACAAATTTTATTTGATAAATATTTATGTTTTTAAATAAAATATGACAAAAAAATTATTGTTGTGATAATATTTAACAATTTTTAATATGATCTTAAGATAAAGGTATGATTTCTAATTTAACAATTTTTTTTGTTATTGCACGATATCTACATTTAATTTACTTTTAGTTATATCGGGCTTGTGTTTAAGTTTATATTATTTTATAAAAAAGTTGATTTTTATTTTCTGACTTTGACAATGACATCATTTTTCAATTTTTATCATGCAAAAACAAGCAAACAAAACATAAAATTATGCCATTTAAAAAAATATTTCAAATAATTATTTTTTGTTTTAGTATTGCAATATGCGAGCATGATCTATCTAATATTAACAATTGAACGACAATTTGGTATTTTCTAAATAATTGGAATACAAATAACTTTATAGACAAAAAAGAATAATTTTCACAATCTAAAAGTATAATTTTACGGTCTGATAAAATTATTTTTGTGAAATATCAAGAGTCTGATATTTCAAAAATCTGACCCTGATTTCAATAAAACAAAATTAAAAAATGCCGCACAGTCGAACTACTGATCAGTAGTTTAATAATTATGGGCTTTTTTAAATTCAACTACTGTAAATGCATATTTGGAGTATATGTTGCACCCTCTAGCCGCAGAAATTAAAATTATAAATATGATTTTATTCTGTTACTTACTTCCTTTCGTATGCGACATTAAAAATACTTTTGGGCTTATTGACTATTGGAAATTACATTTTAAAAATTAACATTCCTCTGGCGGCGGAAATTTGCAATATTATTAGTGGCATCATATTCTACTCTTAAATACCTTTCCATAGAGTGGTCAAACACATTCACTATACTGCCCTCTAGCGGCAAAAGATAAGACTATGGGGGTGTCTGATTTGTTTTACTTTAGACAAGCTTTCCTACTCTTGTTCTTCCTTTATTTTTGGTAAGGATTCACCAAATTAAATGACATTATTAAATAAGTTATAATTATGTTTCGCCCTCTAGTGTTAGAAAATAAAATTGTACCAACTGTGGCTTTATACTACTACTTACTACCTTTCATATGCGATATTAAACATAATTTTTGGGGCTTATTGACTATTGGAAATCACATTTTAAAAATTAATATTTTATGTATTTTAGTATTCAGCGCCTCTAGCGGTAGAAATTTGAAATACAGTTACTGGCATTGTATTCTAGTCAATACCTTTCCAACGGGTGGTCAAACTTCATTTTACGTGAACATTTACTATTTAAATTATAATTTTTGTTAGGAAAAAGATGTTTTGGCAAAATGTGAATAGCGCCACCTACCGGCCGAATTTTGAAATTCTATCAATTACATATGGTTCTCAATAAATCCAGATTTCTATCGGTTAATCTATTATAAACTTGAGTGTACACTAACTATATGAAATAACTGGTTTTTATTGATTACATCGGACGGACGGACGGACAAAAGCGTAAACATATAAGGGATTTAAAAAAAAAAAAAACCCTAACAGGGGTGTCTGCTCTGTTATAAGGTGATGAGATCAAAACATATATTTTCGGGACAATGTATATAGTCAGTACATAATGTTGTCTATGCATAAGTTAATTGTGAATTATATTTTACGAAAGTGAAAATAACCAATTTTAAATAAGCAAATTTGAAATTGTAGCTATGTCTATGTACTAAATATAACATACATATAACATATATGGGTTAAAATTACGCGATTCTCACTGTTTTGTAGCTACAGCGAAATTTATTACAATTTTATATAATTGTCATTTGTGTAAATTTTCAGTTTTTAAGGAAAAATTAGGTGATGGCCGGAATTCAATACAAACTCAATTTTGAAAAGTGTCCTAGATGTAAATGAAAACTCTACCTATTCTACCTATCTCATATTTGAAAAAGAACCAAATACTTCAAATACTCTAAGGCAAAAAATCATTAATTAAATGGATTAAATGGTTACGAAATTGTAATAACTAAGTGAAGTTTAAATTTTTTAATAGCTTATGTTCGGCTCTGGAAATTCTATAAAACGCAAAAGTAATTTAGTTAAAAAAATATGAATCAAATCAAATTCCTTTTCAAATATGGCTTAAACTTCCTTTTTCCAGTTTTACACGTTAAATATACAGAAAGTTCAGCCAATAAATTTTCTACCTAAAAGTTTTGACTTAAATATTTTCTCTCTTCCTGCATATTTCCAAATGTAAAATCAATACATTTTATTTTCATTATTACATTTTAATTTTTTTTTTAATTCGTTGTAAAGTTACAATCTCCCCTATTCGAAACTCCTGCGGAAAATTTCAATCTCCCCTATTCGAAACTCCTGCGGACAAATTTTTTCCGATGGAATATCTTTACCTATTCTATACTAAGACGGAATTTGTTCAAGGGTTTTCATATTAATAAAAAATTCGAAAATCAACTGCGCTTGAAGTTTTAACGCAATTTCGCAGTTTTTATTTTACAATTGCTTTCAATTAATGGGGGTTATTCTACAAAATAATTATATTCCCATATGCCCATATTCATCTGGGATTTTCTCTGGTACCTCTGGATGGTTTGTGCCAAAATTTGGTAAACACATTCAAATTAGTGGTCTGGAGATGAATGATAAATGGCCATATTTTCATCTGGGATTTTCTCTGGTACCTCTGGATGGATTAGGCTGATATTTGGTAAACACATTCAATTTAGTAGTCTGGATGAAATGATGAATGGTCATATTTTCATCTGGGACTTTCACTTGTACCTCTGGATGGATTGAGCTGATATTTGGTAAACGCACTCATTATATATTATATATATTATATATTATATATAGTATTCTATAGTTAGTTCTGCTAGTGCTCCTCCATTAGCTCTACTTGGCAGATGGTTATATGATGAAAACGTGATTTTTGGTAAATTAATTAATTTACAAAAAATGTGAATTCAATTTAAATTATAATTAAAGTAAGTGTAAAAAGATTTTATTTACATTTTAAATTTAATATATAGATTTGCTCTTCGTACGAGTAGATATTTTATAATAATTTATACATACTTAAGAGTAAACTTAATTTTAGGAAATACTTTCTAAATTAGACCATTAGACTAAACTTGAAATAAAATTTATTTCAAAAATTTTAATGGACTTAATGTGATTAAGTCCATAAAACTAAAATCGGAGAAAATCAATGATCAAAAGCGAAGTAGAAAAAATAACGCAACGACTAAATTTTTTAAAAATTAAAAATTTTATTATTTTGGATTAGAATTACTCAAAAAAGCTAAATTTCACAAATGGACTTAATCACATTGGCTTCTGAGATGCTCATGTTTTAATAGAAATTGTGAAATGAAAATTTGTTATGGCTTTATCGGATCTATAGATATTCCTATTATAAACTCCGATATTTAGATATTCCTATTATAGCCTATTATAAACTCCGTCGTAACAAAAATTATGTATAACTAGATGGATGTTTTCATATATCTGGTTATATATGAAAATTCAATTTCCATATTATAAATTGTAGTACCCCATTCACTCAAATTATTATTTTTACTCAAATTCTATTGAGTTATTTATGACCAATGACTTAAAAACCAACAATCAACGTGCGTTATTTTCGTTAGAGAATTTTTTTTATATTCAAAGCAATAATTTCATTTCATATAAAAAAAAGTTTTTTTTTGTTTTTTCTTCGCACATATGATTGTATTGCATAATCTTACAAATAGTTTTGTTGGTATTCGCACATTTGAAAATTTTCTAATTCTTAAATAAATTCTAATTTTCAATTTTTAGCTAAAGGAAATATAGTTTCTTCTATATTTGAAGAATAGTACAGGCGTTTGGGTATTTTTGGCTTGTTTATTACTTATTATTTGGGGCCTTTTTGATTACGGGGACGGGGGCGCGGAGGGCCGTTTAATTTTTGAATGTACCAAAAAAACCATGTGGGATATCAAATGAAAGGTCTTGACGAGTACATCTCATTGGACGGTGGTCCGGGGGGCGCCGTGGGTCATGACGGGCCCAAATCGCGGCAATATGGGGCCCCATAATACAAAAAATCATGTGGGGTATCAAATGAAAGGTCTTGATGAGTACATCTCATTGAGCGGTAGTCCGGGGGGCGCCGTAGGTCATGTCGGGCCCAAAACGGGGGCAATGTTGGGCTCCATAATACAAAAAATCATGTGGGGTATCAAATGAAAGGTCTGGATGAGTACATCTCATTGAACGGTAGTCCGGGGGGCGCCGTGGGTCATGTCGGTCCCAAAACGGGGGCAATGTTGGGCTCCATAATAAAAAAAATCATGTGGGGTATCAAATGAAAGGTGTTGAAGAGTACATCTCAATGGGGGTAGACGGGGGCCGACGAGGGTCATACCGGGGCCAAAACGGGGGCCATGTTGGACCCCATATTACAAAAAAAGTTTGTATGTGTACATTTCAGTGTACATCTCAATGTGGTGTATTTCTTGGGGCGCCGTGTGTCATGTAGGGCTAAAACGGGGGCAATGTTGGGCCCATCTTACAAAAACCATGTGGGGTATCAAATGAAAGCTCTTCAACAGTACATCTCAATGGGTAGTAACCCGGAGGGCGTCGTGAGTCATCTCGGACCCAAAACGGGGGCAATATGGGGCCCCATCATACAAAAAATCATGTGCGGAATCAAATGAAAGGTCTTGAAGAGTACATCTCGATGAGGGTAGTCCGTGGGGCACATTCGATTATACGGGGGCCCAAATGTGGGTCATGTGGGCTCATTATACAAAAATCATGTGGGGTATTAAATGAAAGGTCTTGAAGAGTATATTTAAATGAGCGTAGTCCGTAAAGGCACACTGGGTTACACGAGGTTCCAAAAGGGGGTCATGTGGGTCAGCAAGGCCTTAAATCATAAAAATATCGTGTAGGGTATCAAATGAAAGGTCGTGTAGGGTTTTGTGGGGCCCATAATGCAAAAAGACATGAGAGGTATCAAATAAAAGGTATTGAAAAATACATCTCGTTGCGCAGTCCGTGGAGCTTCATAATTCATGTTAGGGCCCAAAACCTGTGTCCTGTGGGGCCCATCATAAAAAAATTAAGTGGGGCATCAAATAAAAGGTCTTGAAGCGTAGTCCGAGCAGTACCCTGGGTCATGTGGAGCCGATTATACAAAAAACATCATGTGGAATTCCAAATCGTGGGCCATGAGTAGCCCAAACAAATCATTCCCAAGTTGTCAAAGTATTTAAATATTTTTAGTCGGTTAAATGAATAAATATTTGACCGATTAAAAAGTGTTAAAGAAACCCTTAAAGAAATATTCAACTAAAAAGTAATAAACAAGCAAATAATACCACTGCAATGTACTTTCCTGTGGAGCTTGAGTAACTGTCAACAATAGTAAGGGAAAGGTAGACCTCTTTATAAATGGCATTAATTCTGATAAGGTCTACTTTCCCTTACTATTGTTGACAGTTGCTCAATTTCAACGGGAAAGTACATTGATGTGGTATTATTTGCTTGTTTATTACTTTTTAGTTGAATATTTCTTTAAGGGAAAGTATTTTTTCTTAATTACAACATAAATTAAAGTTTCATTAAATGTTTTCTATATTGTGTAACTATAAAAATTTAATTTTAAATTTGAACTTATAATTTAATAATTAAATAAATAATTGAAAAATTAATAAATAAATAATTAATTTTCGCTTTCTTGTCTTTTTACAGGTATGTTTTATGACTTCAATTCCTGATGACAAGAACTTTAATAGAGTATGCAAAATTTTGAAATACAATAAAAAATTTTATATAAAATTCGATCAGAAAAACGAGAAAAACTAATGGTCTATGGAAACTAAGGAAACAAAATGATTTTTCATTAACAAGTAATTAAAAATATTAGTAATTCCCTTCTGTGTCATATTAAAATTACGTCAATATAGTGAAAAAATAAAAAAGCCAATATGTTAAAATTGCGCAATACTGTTACTGTAAACTGTAAAAATGTCGTACATTTAATCTTAAGTCATAAGGTTTTGTTAAAACTATATTACAATTTGAAAAGTTTTCGAATTCAATACGAATATTGTATAAATGTAAATAAAATCTATTACGTATAAATTAATTATTTTATTAAATATTTTCTGAGTTTTAATCTGAAACTAATCAATTTTTACGGCATCGGATCAAACATACTATTACTTACAAAATTATTAACAGCACTCACTACATAATTGTTCAAAAAGATATTGAAATTGTAACATAAATTTTGTCCAATTTTAAATAAATATAAGAGAATTAATTTATTGGTTAGTTAAATTAATTGGTTAATATTAATAATATTATTGGTATGATACATCATTATTATAGTATTAAAACCAATTTACAATGGTAATTAAATCGTTGGCATTTCTTATAAATAATTACATAAAAATATTATTATAAATATAAATTGTTTTATTTTACATTATGTATGTAATTTATTTGCAAATCAATTTGCGTATCCATATTAAAAGCCAGTAATGAGATGAGAGCGTAGCAAAATGTTCATACAAACTTAACATCATGAAATCAGAAGTGAAAAATTTCACATCTTATTTCGCTATGTTGGTACGCAATTCATTGTGAAATCAGAAACGAAAAATGCAGTTTGCTTTTCTCCACAAAAGTCTCCACATATTATTGCGCGCGAAATAATGTTTTGAACATTATTTCACGGCGGCATTTTGACATTTTTTTGTGGGGGTGAAAAATATATCCTTATATTTAAAAAATCTATTAAGCATAGAACCAATAAAATATTGATTGCTTACCTTAGCGCTACAAATCACAGTGGGTTTTGGATCCTTGACGATGGTCCTCCATTCAGATCAATCTTTTGGTTCTTCCTCCAGTTACTAATTTTAATTTTGGATAAAATTTCATTATGGTTTTCGGTTTTCCCTTACTTTTGGCCTCTTCTCTTCTGGTTTACCATTGAAAACTAATAATCGTGTCTTATTCATTTTGGTTACGTGACTTAGTGGCACATCATTTAGATTTTACTTACACTCTAAATTTTTTAGCACATTTCCAACCAAATTGGAAGAAATGTGTATATTAGTTTCACTCTGTCTGTCCGTCCGTCCGTTTACACAAACTTCTACATCTTTCAAGATAGAGTGTTAAAATTTTGAATATAGATAGATAGTAATAAAATAATAGGTCCAGTAGAACAAAATTTTCTTCTATCTCTTTTCCCCTCTGAGTTATTCCCCCTCCAAGTTCGAAAATTACCCATATTGAACATCTAATAACTTTTAAACCAATAAAAATTTTTGAGGTCTGTAAAAGCCATAAGATAGGAAAATCTTTTATCTTTTTTGTGAAATAAACAAATTTTTTAAAATTTAATTCTTTGATGTATAAAATTACCGTTATCTTCATACAACTTTTTTTAGTTTTTTTAACACCCTGTATTTCCCAAACTGCTTATTATAGAAGGCTGAAATTTATGTACCAAAGAGATATCTAAAAAATAACTAGAGTCTCTGAAGAAATTGTATCCGTATCTCCCCTCCCCTTTCCGTTGTGGCCCTTCGAAAATCAAAAAATTACATTTTTAATTTACTTGTAAAATTATAACTGCACAATATTTTTAAAAACAAATATTGAGAAAAGTTTCGAAAATCATATTTCTTTAAAGTGCATTAATTAATAAAATATAGTTATGTGCCTCACACTTATAATTAATCAAAATTCTTAATCATGTAAAATTTTGCAAAAAACGAACATTTTGCATATTTTTAGGAGCTATATAAATGGAATATTGGATATTATTTCATATCACATTATATGTTCAATTAAAAGCAAAATTAGGGAAAACTTAAATGATAAGTTTATATATATGTATTTTGTTGGAATAATAAACTTGGAAGGAAAAAAAATTAATAAAATTATTACATTAATTTTTACCTATATTTACCATATCACATTTTTTACCTATATTTACCATATCATTTTTTATCATTCCTATGTATAGTACATTGAAAATACTACTAAAACTGTACATTATTTACTACTAAAACTGCACAATATTATAGTACATTGAAAATACTACTAAAACTGCACAATATGCACGTATAGGAATTCCCATTGTTTTAGAATAGCTCATAGTTCTACATGTGGCGATTTTGAGGAAATGTGCTTTTGACAAACCCGGGGTTTGTTTATCGTATTTTTTATATTAGATACCAGCTGATAGTTTTTTTGGTCCAGTAGTCCTTTTTATTATTTTCTTTTCACATATGTTTAATTTATCTTCATCAGTCAATATTGGCCAGCGATAGTTTCCAAATTGCCCCGCGACGCGGTCCCTAGCATAATTTTTAATAACTATGTACATATACAGTATTTGGAATCATTGGAATTAGATAAGATAAATTAAAGTTTTAGTATCTAATACTAACTTTTCACTGAATTTTTTTAAAATTCTATATTAAAGCCCTAAACTTATACATATTAATTTAAGTAAAGGTATTAAAAATATTTATCAGTCAGTGCATTGATCGCTGAAAGCACTTTAATGCACAATGAAAACTCCATTTTGGCAGCACTAAAGTTTATAGTTTAGCTCTTTATATTCCTTCCAGTTTCAGTTTTACGTTATATTTCGGGGAATACCTTAGCAAGTTTAAATTAAATAATTTTGACAAGTTTTAGTAGGATATAAAATATAATTGTTTAAAAATAAAATAAGTAATAATGCTTAATTTGATAGGGATGATAGGAAGAAAAAAAAGAAGGATTGTGAATCTTTAATGAAGAGTGGAATTGTAAATATTGTTTTACAATACACAATGGTCCTTAATGAATTTAAGTAAATGTATATAAGTTAAATTATTTGATTTTATATATATAAAATAGAAGTTATGAATAATCAGTTCAAACTTTTTAAACTCTAATAACTCATATGGCCTTTAAGTTTTTGCTCCATTCTTTTGGCTCGTTCGTTGAGAAGTTTCCCCATTACTGGATTACTGCATAAGGCTAATCGATTTATGATATCATAAACCTTTAAAAAATCTACGAAAATATGGTGTATTGTTATTGAGAATTCAAAAATTTTTCTTTTTTTTAATTTTTCAATACTTACACCATTAGTTATTAGTATAATGTATATGACTAAAAAGTTCATCATTGCAATTTTTCAAAAGATCGGCTGCATTGTTGATTTGTTTTTAAGATTTTAGATATTTCATCTATATATGGTGGTGTGTTCTTGTGCATTCGATTCGGTTCTGCCATACTAAATAGACCATTTCCAGATCGTTCCTTACACAACTTACAGTGTCTGGAAGCTTAGGCCCACATCGGGCTGGTTTGCCAACAGAAGAAGAATGAAATTTATCTTGATTAGAAAATGGTCTGTACCAACCATTGCACTCCTGTGAATTTATTTGATATCATTAAATTGTACGATCCAGTACATTCATACAGCTCATCATTAAAAATGTCTTTGATTACATCGTCTTTTTGTTATGTTTGTGCATGAGTACATATGATTAATATGTATAAGTATTACAGGGTTAACCTTGAATTCTGAAGGTACATATAATTGGTTTACCGGAGTGAAAGCTAGCACATTTATCACGTACTGTTAGAATTTCCGCTGTTATAAGAAAGTATCTCCTGGTTTGAAGCAATATGTATCTAACATTTTTGTTTCTTGTGTACTGCTAATAAGTCCTTTTTTAGGGTTTTTTTTAAAAAAAAAATACCTTATGTTAACGCTTTTGTCCGTCTGTCCGTCCGTCTGTCCGTCCGGTGTAAACAATAAAAACCAGTTATTTCACATAGTTACAGTACACACAAGTTCATGACTGACCCACCAATAGAAAGCTTGATTTATTTAGAACCAGATGTAATTGATATAATTTTAAAATTCTGCCGGTAGGCGGCGCTATTCGCATTTTGCCAAGACATCTTTTTCCGAATAAAAATGTAATTTTATATAGTAAATGTGGACGAAAAATGAAGTTTGACCACTCGTTGGAAAGGTATCTAAGAATAGAATACAATTCCAGTAACTGTATTTCAAATTTCTACCGCTAGAGGCGCTGAAAACTGAAATATATAAAATGTTAATATTTAAAATGTGATTTCCAAAGCAAAAATTAGGTTTAATGTCACATCCGAAAGGTAGTAAGTAGTAGTATAAAAACATAGTTGTCATAATTTTACTTTCTACCACTAGAGGGTGAAACATATAAATTATATTGTTTTTTAAAAATTGTATTCAACTTGGTGAATCTTTACCAAAAATGAAGGGAAAGCAAGCGCTGGAAAGTTAATATAAACTAAAATAAATCAGACATCCTTATAATCTGATTTTTTGCCACTAGAGGGCAGTAAAATACAAGTAAAAAGTTGTAATTTAATATAGTAAATGTGCACCAAAAATGAAGTGCGACTACTCGTTGGAAAGGTAGTTAAGAGTAGAATACGATGCCGTTAACTGTATTTCAAATTTCTACTGCTAGAGGCGCTAAATACTAAAATATGGAAAAAGAGTTTTCAAAATGTGTTTTCCAATTGTGAATAAGCTCCAAAAAATAGGTTTAATGTCGCATCTGAAATTTAGTAAGTAGTAGTATAAAATCACGAATAACAACATATACTCCAAATATGCATTTAGAGTAGTTGAATTTAAAAAAAGCCGGTAATTATAAAACTACTGATCAGTAGTTCGGCTGCGCGGCATTTTTATTTCTTATATTATTGTGTTACATTTACATCATTTATAGTTCCTTAAAACCAATCAATAACTTTTTTCCTTTCCGTTTTCTGTTACGATTTACTTACAACTGGTATCGTGCTCATTATTAGGTCTATAAGAATGGCTTTTTACCAGATGAGTTTGTTAGCCTCAAGCCTAACCTCCAAGTTTCTGACCATTGAGATATAATCTTGAATACCGCTTTTCAATTGCTACTAAACAAGGGGGCATTTCTTAGTATTTTCAAATGTGACCATTTGATTTTATTTCTTAAATTTATATAAATTTAATAAATCACTTACTAAATTTTTGCATAAAGAATATTCGATAATATTTTAGAAATAGTTATTTTTTATTTATTTATTTATTGATACAATTTTCAAATTATAAATCAATTATAATTCAATTATTATTCACAGTTGTTATAAATTTTAAGGAAAACAAAATTATGTAAAAAGACAAATATATAAAAAAAGATTAGAAAGCGATATTTTTCTATATTGATCACCTACCTCTACAGTGAAAATCTCTCTTTATATTTCTTAAAATAATCATATATGTACATATATACAAATATACTCGCTTAATTATTTACTGCTCTAAAAACTTTCGATTAATTATTTACTGCTCTGAAAACTTGATTGCGACGTTTCAAGTTTAATTAATATCATCACTTGTACCAAGCGTGTACTCCATAGAAGCATCGATTTTAAAACAAATCGTGGAGACTCGCTGTTTAGACCGGTAGTTTGTTAAAACAATACTCTGGAAACTAAAGTAATTTTAGAAATATCTCATTATATATAATAATTATATACAGAAATCTATATAATGACGTATATTTCCAAAATTATTGTAGAATGGTGGGTAAACTTCAAGTGTTGAGGCTTTCTAGTATAGTTTCGATATTTCCAATGATTTCGATGGAATACATTTAAAGATTTATGATTTTTAATAATTTATTGCTTCCTGCCAATAAAAAAAAAATATAATTCATTTTTTAATAATTTATGTTAAGTAAGTTTTTAGGTATCAAGTAAAAATATGAAATATCTTCATATGAGCTAACATAGAACCAATTTCAAGTCATGATTTTTCTGTTGGTGTATTTAAAAAATATAAATTGTTGTTATTTTTATGTGTCATTAACAAAAAACTTAAAAATGTAACATGAAAGATTAAAATCTACTTTACATTTTAAACCCAGGTTACACAATTTTCGTTATTTTTATTTTGTTTTATATATAAGCCACCACTATTTACCATTATGGTATAACTGATAAAATTTTACTTTTGCTGCATTATCCTTAGTGACACAAATAAAGTATGTTTGGCTTTTTTCAACCAGAGTTTCAAGCATTTAAATGAAAATGATTGTGAAGTATTTAACAGAAAATGAAAGTATAAAAACTTTTAAAATACTTGACTTCGTTATAATTTCGAGTTTACTTCTTTGCCATATAATTATATGAATATTTTTTTTGATTAAATATTCAAATGTTTTGTAACGTAATCGATCTTTTCAGGCGTGGTTAACCAAAAAAAATAAAATATTTTCTTTTTACATTTATATATTACAAAATTTTTTAATTTAATTTAAGAAAAGTTGATATTTTATTTTATGATATTTATGTACAAAATATTTAGTTAAATTAGAATTAGAATTAAGATTAATTACTATCACTAATTTTAAAATTTTCGAATACAATTGAATTAATACGTTTTTTTATAAGCGGTAACATTACTGTCGATAATTTTCATTTTAAAATTAAATACATATGGTTTTGCTGAAGCTATGGGTTTATAAAAAAACCCATAGCACAAATTGTAAAAAAAACTTTCACATTAAAATTTAATTTAAAAATATTTTAAATTTTGGATTATGGAATGGATTCGGTGAATTGCACACGAATAATGGTAATCTTCTCCTATACAAAGTGATACGTACAATCTGGTGACGAAAATGAGTATGAATTCTGAGATCAACGAAAATTTGCAACACACTTCTGACCTGGGGTGGTATCGCGACTAACTAGAATCTGGCAACCCGTGAAATATATTTATACCAAAAATTGGCAGCACTTGTAATTTGTAAGCAAAAAATTGGTAACACTTGTAATATATGTCAAAAGCCGTGTTTTTTTTGTAGACCCATATATAAATTTATCGTCAACAAAAAGATATTTTTACATAGAAAACAATTGGGGAGGGGGTTGTTATTCTACAAAACGGCGTATTTGAAATACGGACGTAGGTATTTCAATTTTTTTTATGAAATATATATGTACATTATCCTCTATGAAATTATATATGCCCATATTTTCATCTGGGATTTTCTTTGGTACCTCTGGATGGATTGTGCTGATATTTGGTAAACACAATCATTATAGTATTCCGGATGAAATGCTGAATGGCCATATTTTCATCTGGGATTTTCTTTTGTACCTCTGGATGTATTGGGCTAAAATTTGGTAAACACAATCATTATAGTATTCCGGATGAAATGATGAATGGCCATATTTTCATCTGGGATTTTCTCTGGTACCCCTGGATGGATTGGGCTTATATTTGGTAAACACAATCATTATAGTGGTCTGGATGAAATGATGAATGGCCATATTTTCATCTGGGATTTTCTCTGGCACCCCTGGATGGAGTGGGCTCTACTTTGAAGATGGTTATATGATGAAAACCATTAGCTCTACTTTGAAGATGGTTATATGATGAAAACGTGATTTCTGATATTTTGTGGGAAATAATGGAGGAGCACCAGCATAATTAACTATAGAGCACTATAATGAATGTGTTTACCAAATGTCTGCTCAATCCATCCAGCGGTGCTAAAGAAAATCCCAGATGAAAATATGGCCATTCATCATTTCATCCAGACCACTATAATGATTGTGTTTACCAAATATAAGCCCAATCCATCCAGGGGTACCAGAGAAAATCCCAGATGAAAATATGGCCATTCATCATTTCATCCGGACCACTAATTTGAATGTGCTTACCAAATATCAGCCCAATCCATCCAGAGTCAAGAAAAAAATCAAGAAAAAAATAAAAATATCCACCGTTGTGACAACAAATTACATATCACGCGAAAACTATCACAAAAGTGTGATTATCACTGTGACAATCACGTTACGCGATGCTAGATTGTGATTTGTGATAGTTGATAGTCACAAATCACTTTACGGAATACCCACCCAGCTTACAGGCGACACTTAACTCAAGCCGAGTTAAAGTAACCTAATATTAAGCAACATAGCAACAGAATTCGCAACAGTTTTACGAAAGACTATAGTGTATACATATGTATAGTTTTTGGTTTTACCTTTGTATATAAATTTATATAGTAGTCCCATTTAGGTGATTTTTTTTGAAAAAAGGCCGTGAGAGAAATGCTAACTAAAATATAGTTGGGACATAAATCATATTTTTGATTTAACAGGGCCATCTACATTTGAATAACTGAAACAATTCAAAATGGCAAATTTGTGTATATTTGTTATTGTAATTTTTTTTTGTTTTCTCAGTCTGGTATTGTTACAGAAGTGTAAGGAGGGAAGAAAATTTATAGAAAAAAAATTTTTATATGCGTATTTGCGTATTTGAATATAATTTTCTGAGCTAATTTAAGATTGAAAATTTTTTTTTATTTTTCAATTCTTAAATTCTTGGGGAAGAAAATATATGAGATTTCTTTCTAGAATGTTCTAGAATGTTCTAGAAATCGAATAATTTTCAGGAATTTATGAATTAAAAATGTTTTTTGTGTTATTATTCATTGGCGATGGTGCCGATTTTAAAAAAATATCCTAATTTTTTAATTTTTATTGGTCTGGAAATTTTTTTTTATTTTTCAATTCTTAAATTCTTGGGGAAGAAAATATATGAGATTTCTTTCTAGAATGTTCTAGAATGTTCTAGAAATCGAATAATTTTCAGGAATTTATGAATTAAAAATGTTTTTTGTGTTATTATTCATTGGCGATGGTGCCGATTTTAAAAAAATATCCTAATTTTTTAATTTTTATTGGTCTGGATGATATATTATACAACTATAATATATTATACTAATATATTATACTAATATATTATACTAAATTTTTTTGGTACGCATCTATGAATCAACGAAAAAAATTAAGAAAAAGTCCTCCATAATTATGTTGTTGTATTTATTGTACTAAGTACATGTATTTCTCAGAAATTTCTGACACATTTTGTGTATTCACAAAAGAGAATTAAAAAAAAGGCAATAAAAAACTGCAGTGCGGTGTATTTTTAAAAAATCTATTTGCTATTCTTATTCTTTTATAACGGCTTTAAGATAGTGTTTGTTATTATATTTTATAATTTAAAACCCGATGAATATGTGATTTAATTTAAAATTATTATTTATTTATAATATTTAATTTGAAATGATTTATAGTTTAAATTAAAATGAACTTATTTTTATTTAAAATAAATTTTTTTTTTCTATAATTCTATAGTTTCTCATTATTCTAGTGGTTAAATAATTATTTTAATATATTATACTAAGTTTCATATTACGGATTTTTTTGGTACGCATCTATCTATTTTTAATACGATCTTATACTAAAATAGGTTTCGTTTTACGGATATTTCTATTGATTGGAACACATCTATTTATTCCCAGTACAATCTCATACTAAAATAGGTTTCGTTTTACGGATTTTCGATATACGGACAGTTTCCGTAGAACGCATCCTGTCCGTAAAGCGGGGGATTACTGTATCCAAATTACTTTTTAGGTGCAAATTATCGGATGAAAAATATCTGAAACTGAATTTTTTTTTAATTTTAACTTCAGACTGACAATAATTTAAACTAAGAGTTTATTCCATTAACCTAGTTTGTTTTAAAAATGTTTTAAAGAACCAGCCATTTAATTACAACAAATTTAAACCTTGAATTTCTAAATACATATACATACATTTTTATAAAATTTATTTTATTTTTCGATGCTTATGTATTTCCATTTAAAGACAAAACATATCATAAGTATTATTTCTCAGTTTTTCTTACAAATATAAATTATTAAAAAATATAAAAAAAATATGTGTGTATGCATTAAATTTACATTGTGCGGTTGTTTAAACAAGTCAACAGAACAAGGCGGGAGTTGAGCTTGTAATATAAGATTTCAATCTCTATGTTTCGTCCAGTAACCTTTAACTCAAATGCTTAAATCAATGTCATTTTCAGTATATTACTTTCTTGGATCGAAAAAACACAAAATAAATAAACAATTAATTGCTGTATAGTGAATAGAACCAGAAGCATAAAAATTTATGTTAAAAAAATATTATTTTGCTGTTTTTGTATGTACACGACCATCATTCATACTCGTAAATATAGTTTTTAACAAACTATTGACATTCATAAATTATCAAGCATTTTCATATTATTAGGACGTATCTAAATATAAAATACTTATCTTAGGTAATTAGTGATTGTTAAGAAATAATATTTAAAAAATTTATGTTTTGAAAATGAAGTGCATTTTATAAATCCACAAATATTTCGATGGGAAATTTTTTGTAGAGAAAAAAAGTAGGTTAACATTTTTAATTCGAGTGAAAATTTACAGTACCAGAAATTTAATAATAATGTTAGAGAAAAAACTTTAAATTTTATTATTTATAATTCAGAAATATAAAATAAATAATTGGAAAAGAATTGGAGCAATATTTTTGTTTTATCCGGAAGCTTTAAAATTATATTCAACACAATATTAAACCATTAATGAATTGGTTGGCTTGTGAGAATAGTGTCGAAATTTTTCATGCAATTTTTTCAGTTTATGTCAACGAACTATATAATATAGAAGCCTAAAGAGGTTATGTTTTCGTATAAATGATTGGTCCCAACATCTGACAGTGACGCTGGGGTAAAATGACAGTTGGCGGATATATATTTAATAATTAAGCCATGTACTATTTGGTGTAATAATGGAAGTCGTGACGTCATTCAGGCTTGTCAAATTTTTTATTGCTTTCTAAGAACAAATTAAATATTATTTAAATTATAATTAATTATAAATTATAAATAAATAAATAAATTATGCAATAAAAATGATAAATTATACAATAAAAAATTTGAGAATAAGGAGTGACGTCACGACTTTCATTATTACACCAAATAGTACATGGCTTAATTATTAAATTTATATCCGCCAACTGTCATTTTACCCCAGCGTCACTGTCAGATGTTGCAACACGAATTCTAACCTCTTAAGCCTTCTATATTATATAGTTCGTTGGTTTATGTAATAACATAAAGATTGTCAGTGATGGCAGCTTAGTGATTGATTGTGACACTTAACCTTGTTATTTAGAATCTGCCTTGCATTTTCAAAGTCAATTAAGGATGGTTATTTTGTTAATATTGTTTTTAGTGATTTTATCTATGATAAAAATAACCTATATGGTAAAGATCGTAATTGAATGTAAAAAAATAAAATTTTAGCAATAAAATCAATTATTGAAAAAAGAATTTTATAACAAAAAAATTGAAAATGTTTGATAAAAAAATATACCTTTCAAAAAAGCAGAAAATTACAGGTAATTTAAAAAAAAATATTTTATAAAATGACATGAAAATTATTTAACTATTGAGTATCATTACGTAAGTAATTTTGTTAAAATGACATAACAAGAAATTTATGCTTAATATTGATTTATAATGTTTTATTTTTGCCGCCAACAATAAACGATAAAATTTATACAAAAATAAAATAAAATGTAACAAAATTGAAAATTATTATAGGCGGACAAAAAAAAACTCAATTCAATTTTTTTATTTCATAATCGGCAAAGTGGACCAAGTTATATATGATATTTATATTATTTTCTTTCTTGACTTAATGTCGATTTATTTTTATTTTTGTTTCCAATTTGAATTCCAACAAAAAAATAAATTTAAATATTTTCAGACAAAAAAATTTACCACAAAATACTCATTGAATATTTTTTTTTCTTTTAATACGTTTCTTTTTTCGGGGAGGAGAACTAAGGTCATTAAAACAGCACTTATAATCGCTTTGCTAGCCAGAATATACATCAAATATATTAAATGTGGTTCAGCGTTCAGTCTATATTATTGGTCAGTGGTCACATTCTTTAATTTACATTTTAGTTACACCAAAACCTTAAAATGCTTAATAGTTTGTTTTTGTTATTACCGAGAGGAGACACACCTTGATTACTCATAATAAATCACCTCACATCGTGTCGTGCCTATTGCCATTTGATTATTAATGCATATATAAAATGTGCAATGTTTCAAATTAAATTTATTTAACATAAAAACAAATTATTGATACTTTAACTGATTTTTTGTATAGGAGAACGAACTTTATAAAGTGAACAATTCGTGAAAGTATTTTTGCACAATCCTTTTAAATTGTAGAGTAGTTGCCTAAAGAAACATAAATGAATGGTTTTTAAAATAAATTTTTCGTTTTAAACCTCCACCTTTTGATGGTTCAAAATTCAAATAAATAATTTTTATTTTCTATTAGATATTATGAAAATATATATTTGACAATCTGCCATATATGTAATTGATATTCGAATGTGTCAACAAATAAAAAAATTAAGTTTATTAATTTTAGTGTCCATATCCATACCTTTGACTACCCTTATGTCTCGAGCAGAATCAACGCAGAATACATACGCAGCCAACATAAGAAAACGCAGCCTACATAAGAAAAAAAATTGTCGACCACAATGAAAAGTAGTGTTGCTGCGTTATGTAAATTTCACAGATATTTGTTTTGCTTTTTTTTAATGAAATTTTTGAAAATTTTTTGAAAACTCATTATTTTTTTTTTAATTTACACGCTTAATAAATTTCTAACCCGCAATCATCAAAAATAAATTTGAAAGGATAATATTTATGACATTCACCGGCGCTGCCTGCGAAAAAAGTTAAAAGTTGGTTAACTTTTTTTTCGATTCTGCGACGAGGCTGCGTAGGCTGCGTTTGTTATAATCGGTTTCATATGTTTTCATACATTTTAACTTTATTGACATATCTTATGTAGACTGCGTTCTGTATTCTGCGTTGATTCTGCTCGGGGTTTTAGAGTATATAAACAGGAGATGCAATAGTATACTTTTGCCCCTACAAGCTGTTTCCCTTTTTATAAAAGCTATTTAGTTCTCAAAATCTTCTTGTAACAGGTGTTAGTTGTCAAAATCTCCTTGTAACAGCTGTTTTGCAATACAAAGTGTCATTAAAAAAGCTTTCTATCAAAGCTTTCAAGCTTTACAATATTCTAGGCAGTGCTGTAGGCAGGATAATTATTAAAAAGGCAGCATATATTTGGAAGAAAAATATCAAAAATAATTAATTGATTTATTTATATTACTTTTTAGTTATGTTATATTTATATTTTGTTGATTTTAACCTAAATTATGCGTAGATACAACCTCATATAACAACAAGTTAGTGCAATAAAAAATACATATTTAATTTTTTTATTGTAAATGTAATTGTTATATGTAAAAATAATAACATTTAATTAATTTTATTGAAAAATATCAATATTTAACTTTTTTTAATAAATATAAATAACATTTATAAAAAAATGCGTTTTAGTTAAAAAAAGAGCTTTTGTCACTGGCAATAGCAATTTAAAGCCGTCACTGCAAAAAAAATCGCTTTTCCCCTCACAAAAAAGGAACACTTTTTTATAACTATTGCATCTCCTGTTTCTATACTCTAAGTGACTACCCAGTGAGAATGTTTATACCAACGTCGGCCCGACTCATATACCAACGCGTATGCCTGACACCAACGAATTAGAAATATATGGAAGAGGCATAAATGTTCCCTCTCTTTTTAACACATTAAAATTTTACTATATTGAAAAATTGTTTATGAAGCCACGATTTTGGTAGTTCTCTTTCCTTTGCTCGAACAAGTGTCAAATTAATAATATGAAAAATATTATAACAGCTGATTTTAGATTTACAGGGCTGGCTTATTTTTTTAAGTTTAAGAGTCTCAATATAAATTACCAATATTAACTAGCTAAACAAATTACTCTATTTTACTTTCCATTTGTATAATTATCGTTGCGCGACCTAAAATATTCCTTAGGATGATCTTTACTTGTATTTTTCAAAAAAAAAAAAATTATCTCCTTAAAAATTGCTGCCCGATTTAAAAAAAAACCTAATCCGCCCCTAATTTCTCATTTTTATATTTTGACAATTCGACTACCAAAAAAAGAGACAACTATACCCGGCGTGGCTTCAAATTTTTATATTTATGCCTTATCCATATTACTTCTATTTCGTTGCCTGACACGATACATACTCTCCCATGGCAAACACATAGGCCACTTCCGCTGACGTTGCTACTGACGCGTAGGTATCGTGTTGGGTATTGTAGTTTAGTTATTTTACGGCAGGTGGCTCAATGAATTTTTATATTGGAATATTTGCTTTTTTTTATTCAAAATAAAAAAATGGAAAATATTTTTAATTTTGTTTATTAATGACATTGCAATATTATTTTACTTGCGTTTACATTTAGATAATTAATATAAAATTATAATATTTAGATTTTTTTAGCTTAAGGATTTTCAAATTTATGATATACATATTATTTCGTATAAATACAAATTTATATTTAACTACTATTACTATACATAATTTTATAACATATTATATTGACCACAATTATTCATTATTGTATATACATAGTTAGTTATTTTAATTAGTATACATTCAATAATTTTGTTTTTAATTTGATTACAATTTTGCAACTTAAATAGTTGCATATTAAATTAAATTGATTCTTTACATTAATTTTAGTGATAATAAAAAGATTAATTTGCCAATGAGCTGGTCCATAATCCATTTTTCCAGTCCAGTGTTTTCTAGGTTTTATTACGTTGGTACATGTATTTTAAAAAAAAATTTCTGAAAATAATTAATAAATTTGAGATATATTAGAATTTCAATGAATTTTTTTTTCTGCTTTTATTATACATACCTAATTTCTTTTTTCAAAAAATTCCAAAAGAAATTCATCTGCATTTCCACGGAAAAAGTTATTTCAAATTAAAAATACAATTTTTAATTATTACAAATTAAAAATAAAATTTAATTACATATTAAATATACAAAAGACAAATACACAACAAAAATACTCTACAATCACCATATAAAGACACAAATATTGTTTTTCTCTGACATTTTTATTTTGTTTCCAGCAATTATCCGCTTGGAGCGTAGAATTTTCGTCCAATGCATAAGTACCATTTACACGATCAAATAAAATCAAAATTTTATTTGATGAAAAAGGCTGTCAAATGAAGCTGTCAAACATTTTGCATTTACACTATCAAATAAAATCAAAATTTTATTTGATGAAAAATCTGTCAAAATACAAATTTACTCATATTGTTTATATATAATTATAAACTCCCGTATAAATTCTTTGTTTATTTGGCTGAAATCGCACATGTTGACTGTTCGGAATTCTAAAATAGAATGATATATTTGTCAAATAAAATCGAAAAGCATTTACACGATCAAATCTATTTGACGTGACGTCATATTTGACAAATTTATTTGAAATAAACAAAATATATTTTGATTTGAGATTTTATTTGATAGGATATTGGATGGACCATTTACACGTTCAAATTTATTTGATGGATGAGTCATTCAAATAAAATATTGATTTTATTTGATCGTGTAAATGGTACTATACGAATCGGGTGAAAATTGGTATCGTGTAATGCTGGATTTTAATGATAAAAATTTGCCGCTTGTGTATGAAAAACGGACCGAAAGGTTTTATTTCTTATGGAAATTTAATATGTGCGAAGAGAAAAACAAATTCTCATTTGCAAAGGAATATTTTTCATTTACCAGGGATAATTTTTATTTGCAAGGGAAATTTTACCAGGGATAATTTTTTTGCAAGGGATAATTTTCATTTTGCAATAGATAATTTTTGATATTTTTTAAAAACCATAGATAATCCTTCTTATATGGTATCTCAGTTTTGTTGAAATTTGACTTTTCAGTATTGCCATTAAAAATTTTTATTGTTTACATTTTTTTATGTTAATTATATTTTGAACTAAATTTATATATAAAATGTAAAAAATGGAAATGTTAATAATTTAAAAAAAATTAATTAACTTTGTTTATGCCGGTTTTTTTCATGTACAAGGATGTAAATAATTAATTTTGGACTGTACCATTAAAATTATTATTTCTAATTATTATAATGAGTTTTATATTTACTAATTTCGTATTTTAAAATATTATTAACGATTGCTAATCATATTATATCCAGGTTTTTGCAAAAAATATAATACGTATATTTTTTAAAACTTTAATTGATTGAATGAAATTGACACAAATGCATCACAATAATATATTAATCAATAAATTTTAATAATAATAATCACCGAACTATAAACGTTCGTTGATAATAATAAAAATTAATTTTTTATATTATTATTATTATTAATATATTAAATTATTTAATAGAGTAAATTACTTAACATTTTTTAAATTACAACAAATTCAATTTTAAATATTTATTAATATATATATTATTCAGAAAAGTGTGATAATCAGAAAAAATTCAAATATTTATATAGGAGATTCAATATCAATTTTGTAAATATAAATTTTTTACAATTGATTTTTAATCATACAATTTGCAATTAATATTTAATTGCTGGTTTTAAATATAATAGTTGAAATGATTTTTTATTTTTTTAAATAAAATTCCACTGCCATTCAACAGTGCCATCTGTGAGCGGTACAGAGATAATCAGCTATTTTAAATTCCCTTGTCAAAAAAAAAATTCCCTTGTGCAGCGATCTATTTTTTTCTCATGTAAAAATATAATATACTATCTCGTTCTATTTTTCATGCACAAGCGGCAAATTTTTATCATTAAAATCCAGCATAAGGCTGACGAGTTTATATCAAATCGAGAAAATACTTGTATTATCTTCCATCTCACTCGGACATTATATTTTTATATATTGTTATTTCGATGCCAACAGAGTACCTACGCGTTGGTATATACAACTGACGTATATAGTAAGGGAAAGTAGACCTTATCAGAATTAAAGCCATTTATAAGGAGGGCTGCTTATGCTTACCCTTACTATTGCTGACAGTTGTTCAAACTCAATGGAAAAGTACATTGATGTGGTATTATTTGCTTGTTTATTACTTTTTAGTTAAATATTTCTTTAAGGGAAAGTATTTTTAAAAAACTTTTATATATTTAGGTACATATACAACATATAATTTAATATCGAATGTACATATATTCAATTTTAATTTTTATAAATTTGAATTTTGACAAACCATAGTAAATTTTTCATATATAAAATTTTTATATCAGTGGTGGGATGTTTGTTTAGCGTTTCTACTTCCCTTCATTTACGATTAGCGATGCGCAAATATCAAAAGTCGGTATGTTAAAAAAATTTCGCTACGCTACTTTTCTCATGCTTCGGCAGTACCAATAATAGTATTTCGATATTAATTTCGAATGTCAAAAACTATATATTTCATTGATAAAAATATATAAATATTAAAATGTCAATAATAAAAATAATAAATTTTCTAATGTGGCTTTCGTTTGGGATTGTTTAAAGTTTTTATCTAAATGCCGCCCAATCGAATATGATAACAAAATCGATTTTGCTATTATTAAATGGAGGGGGTAAAACTTGAAGAAAATCTTAGATTTTTAAACATTGATTTAGATTAAAAAAAATGATTTTATTTTACCTATCGAACATAAAAATTGATCTAGATAAAAAAACTATTTTTCTGCTCAATCGAAACCGACATTACATTTGTTATTTCCATTAAAATAATATTTCGCTATAGGCAACGTTGATTAAAATACAATCGATAAGTATCTCAAATTACGCCTAGCGAAAAGTGACAAAACATACCAATTTTCGCTAAGTAGCGTTTTCGAAACGCTTCGTTGGCACTAACATCACACCACAGTATATCTTTCACCCTCTAAGTAAGGCAAGTCAAAACTAACTCGAAAATGAACTGAGCGATATATAGACGGTGTAAATTTTGATTCAACTTTGTGTGTCAATTTTAATTCAGATTTGTGTAAACTCGCGTTCGTAGATTAGAAAAATTACCGAATCGAATTTATGTGTCAATTTAGTTTCGCAAAATTGAAACAATTTTGACTTGAAATTGTCTCAAACAATTTTGAATCGCAATTGTGAAACATTTTTGTCTCGCAATTTTGATACCAATTTAGCATTATTTTAATATTAAAAAGATAGAGGTTTGGGCAAAAATTAACTAATGGTATACTAGTTACTAATTTTTTTTTTTTTTTGTTTGGTATACTAATTTTTGGGCAAAAATTAACTAATGGTATACTATGGTGGGATGTTGGTTTAGCGTTTCTACTTCGCTTCGCTTACGATTAGCGATGCGCAAATATCAAAAGTCGGTATGTTAAAAAAATTTCGCTGCGCTACTTTTCTCGTGCTTCGGCAGTACCAATAATAGTATTTCGATATTAATTTCGAATGTCAAAAACTATATATATATTTGTCAATAATAAAAATAATAAATTTACTAATGTAGCTTTCGTTTGGGATTGTTTAAAGTTTTTATCTAAATGCTGCCCAATCGAATATGATAACAAAATCGATTTTGCTATTATTAAATGGAGGGGGTAAAACTTGAAGAAAATCTTAGATTTTTAAACATTGATTAAGATCAAAAAATTTTATTTTACCTATCGAACATAAAAATTGATCTAGATAAAAAAAAAACGATTTTTCTGATCAATCTAAACCGACATTACATTTGTAATTGTAATTGAAATTATTATTTCCATTAAAATAATATTTCGCTATAGGCACGTTGATTAAAATACAATCGATAAGTATCGCAAATTACTCCTAGCGAAAAGTGACAAAACATACCAATTTTCGCTAAGTAGCGTTTTCGAAACGCTTCGTTGGCACTAACATCCCACCACTAGTATACTAAAATCCTATATATAGAATTTAGCATATATGAATATATTTACGTATTACTCGCAGAGTTACTACAAGAGTACGCCGGAAAAGTACTTTTCCTCCAGTGAAAAAAGATAGAAACTTGGGCAAAAATTCACTAGTTAATATGACGATTTTATATATACATACATATATGAATTTTTTTACGTATTACTCACAGAGTTATGTACAAGCAAGCAAAATGTTTCTTTGCGTTAGTAACTACTTCGCTTATGTTTGCTGGGGAAGTAGTTACTAACCCAAATAAACATTTTGTTTTCTTCTATATAACTCTGCGCGTAATTCGTATTCATGTATGCATATTCATGTATATGAGTATATAGAATTTTTATAGCATACTAGTGAATTTTTGTCAAAATCTCTATTTTTTTCAGTGGAAGAGAATTACTTTTCCGGCGTACTCTTTAGGCCTAAACAGAACCAAAGATACAGCGACAAACTACAATGCCTGTCAAATTAGAATATACATAAATCATATGCTGCTCGCACAATCACGGCGTTGGTGTCGAGCGACATTGTCCGTCGGTTTAGAATCTATTTCTAATTTTGTCGTCGCGCAAAAAATATTTTATGATTTTTTCGGGTGACTGATAAAAAATTAATATTTTTTATTAATAAAAAAAATTTTGTGGAAAAAAATCACTATTTTGTAACCGGTCGTTGACGCTCTGATTGTCTTAACTTAGAGCGATGTCGCCCCTCGACAATTGTATTTGTATTTGTATTTGTAGTTTGCCGTTGTTAATTAGTACTTATAGAAGTAGTTACGTTTGCTGGGATATGTTGTTGTGTTTGTGTTTGTGTGCATGCCTTAAAGTTTTTGTTTATGAAAGTTGAAAATTATGGAGTCAAAATTATTAATTCAATTTGTTGTCAAAAAATTGACACGAAATGATGCATACAGGGCAATAGTCGGAAATTGTCATATTTATTTATATTTAATGTTTCTTAAATTAAATTCTTTTGCATACATAAAAGATAAAAATTATAAAAATATTTTTATCAATAATTAATGTGGTATAATTATTGATAATTAGACTTATCGCTGAAACTCTGCAATTATAGAAAATATATAATTTTATACATATATATTTAATGAATGCATTACCCATTACCTGATTACCCCTATTAAAATAAATTAAAAAAAATTTTAATTCATTGGAAAATTGTAATGTGTTTTAATGATTTTTTTCGAAAAATTGCTAATCAACTATTATACAAGTATGTATTCTTTTTCTAAATATTACTGCTGTCTATCTAAAAAATGCAGAACTGCTCTAGACTAATATGCATATTATACAAATGCATATGCATCATACTATTTTCAAAATCAGAAAAAAGATAAATTTTTGTTGAAATTTATTCAAGCATCATCTAATAGAATTATGCAGATCTTTTCGATTACCAACTATTAAGTATCGGCTAATAGAATTATGCAGATCTTTTGGATTACCAACTATTCTTGCCACAAAAGAGATATTCTACATTCTAACGCTAACCAGAAAATTATATTTTTAAACTTAATTTTTTTACAAGAAAAACTTCTTTCAAAAGTAATAAAATCTAATTGTGTCAATGTCAATAAAATTATTATTTTTATATTTATCTTAAATATTTAAACTTAATTTAAACTTTTATTTTATACATAATATACAAATATTAAGATTTCCAACTTTTCCCTTCTAGTTTTATTATTAAGATTAATTCTAAATTGTGTACCTTCCACATCCACATGTAAACCGCACATGTGTTTTATAATTTTACAATTATATTTTTTATTACAATAAATTAACATAGCACTATAAAAATCCAAGTTTTTATTATTTATAATAAACATATTAATTTTAATTTATGACAATAAATTTGATTTATGACCATAAATTAAATTATCTTTTTTGTACAATAGAAAATATGATTAATTTCCAGAGAAACATGTAAAAAATTTTTTATAAATTACTTCTGGAACTGGCAGTTAAATTTAATATTTATATTAAATAATAATTTGCATGTTTCTCTGGATTTTATATAAATTGCTTAATCCAAGGATATTGAATTCCCAAAAGTAAGTTTCAAGGATTAACTAACTATATAACTGACATAAATGCCAGCAATAACTTTCAACTGACCTATTCAATATTTTTGTAAAAACATTTAAAAATAATTTTTACTAAACCTTTTTTTATCATTGTGTCTAGAGTTCAGCAAAAGTTAAAAGAAAAACTCCATATTTCTTATTATATAAATAGTAACTAATGCCTTCACACTTTTCAGACAATTACAAAATTTACAATTAAATATAAATATAAAATTAAAGATTCGAATCTTTTAAGACCCGAAAATAAGAAAAAATTGTCTTCTTTTTGTTAAATTTATAATCAAAATAAGTGTAGCATGCTATTTTTTAATTACTTTTATATTGCATGTTGCTTTTTACATGTCCAACCACAAATTATTATTTTTTATAACTTTGTGCACGCTTTAAATTTGTTTTGTACAATAAAGTTATTTCAATTAAATTTTATGTAAAATTTTAGACCAATTTATGTTCCTGGAAAGTCTTTAAAAACAAATTGTCTCATTTTGAAACCAATTAAATATACATATATAGAAAAATATATGTACATTATGTACTCATACATATGTATGCATATGTATATATATAAAATATATAATCAAATGCATGTGCACAATATAAAATTAAAATATAGAAATATTTTATAATTCAAAATGTTACCGTTTTTTTTTTCAAACAAAATATATAAAGACCGAAACCAAAGTGAAAGTCCTTTATATCAAATAAAATTGTAGCATTATAATTGATTTTTGTAAATAAATTATTTTTTTACCGTTCTGTTTAAATAGCCATTTAAAATTATAGTAGGGACAAGTTAATAAATTTAATTACGAAAATATAATTGTAAATAAGAGTTCTTTTACATAATTTTTCATTTAGCATGGAGTCTTTTTTCATAAATTGTAACTGCTTGATATCTTTATTATATAATCTATATATTTAATATTTATTTAAACTATGTTGTTTATAAATGAAGACTATTAAGACGAATAACTAATTTTTCATTCTGAAATTCTATAATTGTCATACAATGACAGACTAAAACCATTGAAGCTATTAACATACTCTCGTCGAAGAGAACTCTTTTGACATCAACGAGGATATCAACATAGTCTTCATTTGTTTCACAAAAAAATAGACTTAAAATCAACCTCAGCTTATTTTGCATAACAAAATCAATAACATAAAATAACAATATTTAAAATACTTTACAATATTTGTAAAACTACACGGTTAGAATTTAGTCGTCGTGATTTTAAACTTTTTTCAAGTTATGCCAGCGCGAACTTACCTCGTCCACCAAGGTCGAAAATTGCCAATAATAACTTTTAATCCAATGACATTTTTTGAGGTTCTTGTATAAAAATACAATTATCTTTTTTAAGTTTTGTAACTTTTTGTAAAAAATATTTTATTTTCCAAACGGCTCATTATAGAAAGCTAAAATCTATGCACCAACCACCAAAGAGATATCTAAAAAATAACTATATAGAGTCTCCGGAGAAATTGTATCAGTAACTTCCCTTCCCTTTCCATTGTAGCCCTTCAATAACGAAAAACTAAAATTGTCATTTTTCATTCACTTGTAATTTTATAACTACACAATATTTTTAAAAACAAATTTTAAGAAAACTTTCGGAAATTATATTTCTTTTCAGTGCAATAATTAATATTTACAATCACTCTTATAATTAATCAAAATGCTAAATTATATAAAATCTTGCAAAAAACTAATTTTTTGCATATTTTTAGGTGCTATATTTCCACTTCGTTTACAATCCTTCATAGTTCGATAGAAGACGATATTAAGGAAATGTGCTTTTGACAAACCCAGGGTTTCTTATTCATATTTTTCTTTTTACTTTCCCTTTATTGAATTTACAATTCTTAAACATATATTTATATATAGCATAGTTTCGGGTTAAATTAGACTTTTTACACTTAAAGAGAGTTTTTTAAAAATTCAAATTAGTCTTTTTACATTTAAAAATAGTCTTTTGACTTTTCAAATTTTCAAACACTTAAATATAGTCTTTTTACAATTCAAAATATTTTTTTTGTATTTAATTTCGAATTAGCCCGTCATAAATGAAATTCGTATCATGTTGGGTAGTCCGTCGGTCACCCAACGAGGGCCCAAAAGTGGATTATTTGGGGCTCATCATACAAAAAAATTATGTAGGGCATGAAATGCAAGGTCTTAAAAAATATAGAAAATAATATTAGTTACTTCGTGGACCACCGTGAGCCATGGAAGGACCTCAAAAGAGGCCATATGGGTGTCCAAAATAATATTTTTTGTATCGAATCAAAGGCCTTGAAGACCACATGTCGGTAAAAAATTGAGTGGTACGTTGAGCCATGGAATTCCATAGCGCGGGCTTTGATGAGCTCAAATTACTACAAATCCATCTCGGTCAAATAAAGATTTTAGTCGATCAAATTAAATATAAATATTTGACCGACTAGCTATGTTTGACCGATTGCTTTAAAATAAATTGTCTGCCAACATAAGTATTTGACCGACTTAAAACTATGAAATAAAAAATATAAACCATATCAAACATACTTTCCTCTGGAGCTTGAGTAATGGTCAATTATAATAAGTGAATGTAGGCTTTATGTTTGTATCGATTAATGGTAGGATTTATAAGGAGGTCGATTTACTATTAGTTGACCGTTATTCAAGCTCCATAGGAAAGTATTGTGATATGGTATTTTTTGCTTGTTTATTACCTATATTACTTAAAGGGAGGGTATATTTTTTTTATTTCATATTAATTATAATTCTTAAATAGACAATTTATACAGAAATCTTAAAAATTCAATACAAATTGCAAAGCAACATTTAAAAAACATATTGAAATCTATTTTACTTGTACGTACACTGTATTCGTATTTCAAATATGTGCATTACTTAAAATTAAAAATGGAAATTACCATTGATATATATCTTTTATAAAAATATGTCCAGATCAATTGAATTTTTTTATTTATTTATAATTTATATATAATAAAATGGAAACAATTTTTTTTATAATACCTCATTATTTTTTAAGAAAAATTCCATTCTAAGAATTTCAACATTATGTAATCAAAATTATATTTGCTTGTTTGCTAGTTTAAAACTGTATTTGCCAAATATAAAGCTACAAAAAAAAATTTTTGTTTAATCTTTTGAATATTTTCTACATATCATTAATGTAGAAATGATGTGGAGATATTTTTATAAGGCATTCCTTGCTTGATACCTTTGAAATGTCTCGTGTCCAATACTGTCAACAATATAATCAGCTATAAAAATATTTATAGAAGAAATTTATATCTCAACGAAAATACAAATATAATGGTATGCAGACGATATACAATATGTATAGTTATTCATTTTTAAATTTTAATCTAAATAAAATTAAAATCATTACAAGCTTTACAAAAAAAAAGGTCTTGAGTTCCAAAATGTTTTTAAGTATAGGTTCTATATAATATTTTATGTAGAGTATGATAATTATATTATGAACTGTTAAGTCATGTTTATATAGCTACTCAAATTACCTGCGGGCCCGTCCAGAGGGGGGGCGGGTGTAGAATATGTATTAGATATATATTACGACAATTTTGTGCATTATATTATATTGACATATATTAATACATTTTTCAACGCCAGCATTGTGTTTGGCTCTAGCTTTAACGCCAGAGAGAAAAAAACTGCAGTTACTGTTACAGCCACAGCCAACGCTGGTATTCTGCATCGCGCCTATAAGAATTTTTTTTAGGTTAGAATCTTTCCGTGGGCCCCGAGTTGGCTACCGACGCCCCTGCAAATTACTTCAGAAATTTCAGATTTAAATTTTTATTACTGAACATATGTATATAATCTGACATTAGTAGTTTAAGTCAAATATACATACATATAATTAAAATATACAAAGTCATTACATGTTTTGTACATATATAGTACGAGACATATTGCATTTTGAATTTATGAAATTGGATAAAAAAAAGAGTTGAAAATAACGGCAATGTAATATTGATGCTTTAGTAGATAGCCATTAAATTGGAGGTTTTGGCATACTTTATTTTTGTAACATTATTTTTTTATTATTTTATTAACATAAAAGAATTTTTGAAATTGTACTAGTAAGAAATAATTGTTATATTTAAAGGTTTTACCAAAGCCGTATATAATATATTATAAAATTTAATTTAAAATTAAATTTCATAATATATTATATACGGCTTTGGTTTTACTTTAGATTTGTATTTGCATTTCCAATATCCAAAGATAATAAATAAAAGTAGGGTTTCATGTTCAGTATTTGAAATTTTTGAATAACTTTAGCATTAAGTTTATATGCTAAAAAATAAACTAACTACATAATTGGCTTTAATTTATTGCAAAACTAATTGAATAATATTTGAATTGTTGAGACAATTCATTATGTCACTATACATTATATAGTTATATGTCTATGTTTTATAGAAATAATAACAATAATATTTATTTTTTTCGGAAGCGATTTTATTTATGCGAAAGATTTGATGTTACAATTACAGTGTCTTGCTTAAAACTAAAAACTTAATTAAAAAATTGAAATTTAATTGTACTATTAAAAGAAACGAAAAATGCAGTTGATTTTAGAAGATTCATATTTCACATAATGTGTGAATTGTCATTAAGCTTTATTTTGAACATGAGATTTATAATTTATGATTTATGTTATTTTAGATTTTTCTAACGAAAAATCATTAATTGTAATTATGTTACATTTTGACTGTGTGAATTGTCGAATAAGCGTTTATTCGACAATATATTTGTTTGAACCGTGTGAAACTTTATTTTAAATCTCATAAATAATATTAAATATAATATTATATAACAATATCGTATAATAACGATCTTATTTACTTTTTTCCACTTTATATAATTTTAGAGCTTTAATAAACTTTTGCAACTACTAAATGTTAACTAATCAATAATGTAAAAATTCGGTTTGTCATTGTCACATCTATGTAGATGAAATTCTCAACAAATTTCAAGATTCACTTCAATATTCTATTATTTTAAAAATGCCACTAGAAAATATTTTGAATTCGTAAAATTCTCAAACTAGACTTGTAATTTCGTGATGCATTACATTAAACAACAGATTTGTGATGGCGATCTATTCACATTATCATATTCAAACTCAAAAGCAAAAAGGACCTATGAACACCGGAAAAGTAATTTTTGTATATACATATGTGTAAGTACCTACAAATAAGTATACATATCGTCGGTCCCATGCCAAAACCGCGAATGTGCGTTTTTTATGAAATTGAGTTTTTAATGCCAGAAATTGTAAAATTTCAAAATCTACAATATGCAAAAACTATAAATGTGCAATTCGTCGTAGTTTTTTTAATATTACAAAATTTCTATATCGCTTGTGTTAAAATTTCTATATCGCTTATATAAGAATTTCACAAATCGGCAAAAATTTTGATATTTTTTTTTTAAATTACGTGAACACCTGTTTTTGGTGCCTGAGATATTTTGATATTTTTTTACATTTTATGTCTGGCAGTACTGAATATTTCATGTTTTTACGTTTATTTTACATATTTATATAATCTGGTAGCACTGAAATAATTTAAACAAATATTGTTAAAAATTAGAATTGGCAAAATTTAAGGAAAAATAAGTAAATATGTAATAATACTAATTTTAAACTGCAATACTAATTTTAATAAACAATAATCCCCGTCAATACAACACAAAATAAAATTTAAAATTTCAAAACAGAAAATTTCTGACAGTAGTATTTTGACATATATATTTGACACTATCATGATATTTTAATATTTTTTTCAACCAATCAAAACTCGTTATTTCGTAAAATATCAAAATATCAAGAAAAAATATTTAGGTCGTGAAGACCACTTTTGTTTTATTTTAACTTTTAATCATTTATAGGGTTTCCGATTTTATTGACACTTTGTTCCGATTTTATTGACACTTTGTTCCGATTTTATTGACACTTTGTTCCGATTTTATTGACACTTTGTTCCGATTTTATTGACACTCCTTTCCGATTTTATTGACACTCCTTTCCGATTTTATTGACACTCCTTTCCGATTTTATTGACACTTTGTTCCGATTTTATTGACACTCCTTTCCGATTTTATTGACACTCCTTTCCGATTTTATTAACACTCCTTTCCGATTTTATTGATACTTCTTTCCATTTTTATTGATGCTTGTGCATTTTCGATAATGCAGACTGCGCTTCAAGATCTAAATTGGAACTATAAAAACTTTTTGCGCATTACTATATATAAGATTTGCTTTTGCAGTCAAAGCCTCTGGATGGATTCGGCTAAAATTTGGTAAACACATTCAAATTAATGGTCTGGATGAAATGACGAATAGCAATTTTTTCATCTGGGATTTTCTCTAGCACATCTGAATGTATTGGGCTAAAATTTGGTAAACACATTCATTATAGTGATCTGGATGAACTGATGAATAGCCATTTTTTCATCTGGGATTTTCTCTGGTACCTCTGGATGGATTGGGCTGATATTTGGTAAAAACACTCATTATACTGTTCAATAGTTAACTATGCCTCCATTATTTCCCGTAACATATCAGAAATCACGTTTTCATCATAGAACCATTTTCCAAGTAGAGCTAATGGAGGAGCACTGGCATAGTTAACTATAGAACAGTATAATGAGTGTTTTTACCAAATATCAGCCCAATCCATCGAGGTACCAGAGAAAATCCCAGATGAAAAAATGGCTATTCATCAGTTCATCCAGATCACTATAATGAATGTGTTTACCAAATTTTAGCCCAATACATCCAGGTGTGCTAGAGAAAATCCCAGATGAAAAAATTGCTATTCGTCATTTCATCCAGACCATTAATCTGAATGTGTTTACCAAATTTTAGCCGAATCCATCCAGAGGCTTTGACTGCAAAAGCAAATCTTATATATAGTAATGCGCAAAAAGTTTTTATAGTTCCAATTTAGATCTTGCAGCGCAGTCTGCATTATCGAAAATTCACAAGTATCAATAAAAATGGAAAGAAGTATCAATAAAATCGGAAAGGAGTGTCAATAAAATCGGAAAGGAGTGTCAATAAAATCGGAAAGGAGTGTCAATAAAATCGGAAAGGAGTGTCAATAAAATCGGAACAAAGTGTCAATAAAATCGGAACAAAGTGTCAATAAAATCGGAACAAAGTGTCAATAAAATCGGAAAACCCATAAATTCAAAATACCTGACAAGTAGAATTTTAGCACCTCTACATTATAAAATAAAAATCATTTTCGGTTTTTTGCCTTAAATTGAAATTAAGAGAACTCTTTTTGACTTATTGAAATTACCAAAAACTGACCTTAATTTCTTTAGATTCTGTATAGTCATCATTATCTATTTTTTTATAAAATTGCATATATTTAGCTAACGTTTTAAATAATTAAAACCATAGAGCTTAATTGATGATTATGTATATAGTGAACGTAAAATAATGAAAAGTAATTATTTAATCCACAATTTCAAAAGTCCATTTTGCAAAAGTTTTCTTTTAATTTGTTCGTAAAAATTTTAATAATACTCGTACTTTTATGGACGGTGTGATAAAAAATATGAAATACCACAAAAATTTAATTTATTTTACTTTAAATTATTAAATCAATTGAGTTTTCATAATTTTTAATATATCTTAAGTACTAATTATAATCTTACTAAATAAGGAATTGCATAAACATTATAAATGTTTGTCTTGCAAAAGTTCAATTTTTAAAATTCAATTTAAATTTAAAAAATATAAAATTTTTAATAAAAATTCATAGAAAACCAAATACAGTCTAACTTCACTAATTCGAACTTTCTTAACTTAAAATTCTTATGGTTGAAGGAATCAGCTTCAACTTTAGCATAGTTTTCGATTTAAGATAGTTATCTTTAACAATCTTCAATTCTCTCTACCTAGATTATTTTCTCAGCTCCCCTATGTTCGACTTTAAGAAGTTTGAGTGTATCAAAAATAAAAAGTCAAAACAAATCAATTTTGCATCAATTTCTTTTCAGAAATTTTTTTTCTACACCACACCATGGTGGGAATTGTCAAAAATCTGTGGTGTAGGAAAGTGTAAGGTGTGAAAAAAACATACTTTTATTACACCCTGACAAAATTCTTTATAATTTTAAATTGTTATACTTTTTTTCATAATTTGTGATTAAAACATTATTTAATTGACGAATAGTATATATTTCCACCTTAAAAAGTTAAAAAAAAAATTAATTAAATCTCCACTTTCTACACTTTCAAATTTGAGGGTGTAGAAAAGTGTACACTTTTTCTAGGCGCCGATTTAAAAAAAGTGTAGAAAGTGTAGAAAGTGTAGTCAAAAGAACGCAAAAATTTTCTACACCATGGAGGGTGTAAGAAAGTGTAAGAAAGTGTGTCTGAAAAGAAATTGATGTTACTTCATTTATTATAAAATATTTGCCGCTTTGTAGTGCGGTCTAAATTTCGAAAAAAAAAATTATTTGAAAACATAAATTTTCTTTAATTTTTCTTACATTATACATTATAGTATTATTTATTTCTATTAAGCAAATTAAATATTTTATTCAAAATATTAATTTATCTTTAAAGCTCCTAAAATTCCAATAAAAAAAATTAAAACGATAAAAACATATGTAATATTTTGTAAGTTATTAGTTTTATAGATAAACATATTATTATTAAAATAACCAATTTATATGATATTAAATTATTAAAAAGAAGAAATATCATATAATGTAAGATAGATGATAAGATAGATTATGTTTTATCTAATATTCATAATTTTCGATTACATAATGTTTTTAAATACAATATTTAATATTTCTATGATTTAAATAAAATGAATTTTAATACAACTGTCCATCATTTCTTTCTTGAATGTCTTCCATTTAACATAAAAGTTTTATTATGTGAAATTTTTTATTTAAATTATCATTAAATGGATAAAAATTTTTATTATATAATTTTTACATATAATTTTACATATAATTTTTATATATAATTTTTTTAAAACTCGATTTACTGGATGGCAGCGGTTTTTTATGCTATTACATTTAAAATAATTAAACTATATATATAAATTATATAGAGCAGAATTTGTTTTATATATACTCAAATATGTATGTGTATAAGTCGTATAAAAAGTAAATATTATATTTTTCATAATAAAACTATGTATTTTTGATAACAAACCTTAACAAAATAAACAGAAAATAAATACCTACATGATTTTATTATATATGCAAGTATAAAAGTATAATTAAAAAAATGTATTTAATAATTTATTAAAATAAATATTTCTACATATTACTCAAATTAAGTATGTACATAAATTTAGTAATTAAATACGATAAGTATTAAAATATACTTCTTAAAATAGAAGCTTTTAAATTTGTTATATATATATAACAGGGATTCCCTTTTTTTTATTGGTTAAATTGTTTATTTATCAGGAGCCATATAAATAGAAAAATCATATTAAATTGAAAAATAATTCTCTTTATAAAATTATTGTCTTAAAAGCGGAAAATTTTTTGAATAAACTAAGAATGAAGCAGTGATTCGAACTTATTATGTATTTTGAACTCGATCTGGTTCAAGCATTTTATCAAATTTATGTGAACCCGAACCAAATCAAAAATCGGGTATATGTACAAAGAATTATTTTTATTAATTATTTTACATAACATTGGTGCAAAATATTTTGTTTTTAATATTTGTAAAAAGTTTTCAAATTTTTTGTTCTAAATCTAAAAATATGAAAAACAGACCCTGGGTTTGTCAAAAGCACATGTCCTCAAAATGTCCTTATAGCTTTTACAAACCTCAAAAATTTTTATTTGTTTACAAGTTATTAGATTTTCAATATGAACAATTTGTGAACTTGGAGGGGGAATAACTGAGAGGGGAAAAGAGATAGAAGAAACTTTTGTTCTACTGGACCTATTATTTTATTACTATCTATCTATGCTATCTAATTTACTATCTATCTATACTATCTAAATATTATTACTATCTATCTATACTATCGAAAATTTTAATACTCTGTCTTAGTAGATGTAGAAGTTTGTGTAAACGGACAGACGGACAGACAGAGTGAAACTAATATACACATTTCTTCCAATTTGGTTGGAAATGTGCTAAAAATGCAAATAAATGAATTAATATTCTTTGATTTTATCTAAATGGAACTTATTATTTAAGAGCATAACTGAAGACACCGGACAATAATTAACTCGTCGAAATTAATTCTCGCAACTTTACTTCATACATCATTTCTATTATTCAAGATCTAGATAGAATACTTATATGAATAAATCGTAAAAATATTACCATCTTTAAGAATTAATAAGAATTTCTTCAAAATGTTTATAGAATAAGAATTTCTTCAAAATGTTTATAGAAATGAAATTTTACTTAAAATTTTTGTTATCAAGTTCTCATAAAGTCGAATATTATGTTTATAATTTGGATTTCTTATAATTACATAACTTACATGTACTTGCGTCACTTTATTAAATTATGCTCAAAACGATTTATCATTAAACATTTTTTTTTTTAATTTTTTAAGTAAATTTTTTTGCTTTAGCAACGTTTTAATTTTTTACATTTTATTTTACAACATTAACATTTACAAAATGTACCTATATATAATGTCAAAAATCAAAATCTTGATGAAGAAAGCATAAATATAAAAACGATTATGCAATGTGTATGTGTTAATAATAGTTAATATAGGATAATTTAAATTTTGATTTTTTGTTAATTATATATGTAGGTACCTTAGATATGTACTTACATATGTTATGTATGTATACGATACAAAATAAAGCTAAAGTAATTAAGTAAGTTATCGGAAGAAAATCTTTTTTTGGAATCAATAGTTAAAAAACGAATAAATTTTTTTTTTGTATATAATTTACAATAAACTCATAACAAATTTATAATAACTTATATATGTTTTTATGACTATATTTTTTGTCGATAGATTAATTTAAGTGGTTTATGGTTTTGCTTATTGCCGAATATTTGTTAATATTTTCATGTAATATAACATGAACATTTATTTTATGTGGTATGGCGTGGTTTAAAAACCAAGAAGTATTGATTTGAGACATATCCTGGTATTTGTAATTATACTTTTGTCAATAAATAGTAATATGGTTTCAATTATATAGCATTCTTAAATAAACTACTAAATAGTATACATATGTATATAGTTACAAAACAATAATTACCAATACATAGTTATTTACAATGGCATGCTTTTTTAAAAATTAAATATAATATCTACATGAAAGATAGTTTCCATTACTAGATAAGGCTCCAAAATTATTATATTATATTGCCCTGCATCAGACAATTTATAGAGAGGTAAAGTTTATAAAATAGAAAAAAATATATAGTGGTCTTCACGACCTAAATATTTTTTCTTGATATTTTGATATTTTTTTTTTAAATTACGTGAACCTGAGATATTGGTGCCTGAGATATTTTGATATTTTTTTTACATTTTATGTCTGGCAGTACTGAATATTTCATGTTTTTACGTTTATTTTACATATTTATATAATCTGGTAGCACTGAAATAATTTAAACAAATATTGTTAAAAATTAGAATTGGCAAAATTTAAGGAAAAATAAGTAAATATGTAATAATACTAATTTTAAACTGCAATTCTAATTTTAATACACAATAATCCCCGTCAATACAACACAAAATAAAATTTAAAATTTCAAAACAGAAAATTTCTGACAGCAGTATTTTGACATATATATCAAAATATCATTTTTGACACTATCGTCATATTTTAATATTTTTTTCAACCAATCAAAACTCGCTATTTCGTAAAATATCAAAATATCAAGAAAAAATATTTAGGTCGTGAAGACCACTTTTGTTTTATTTTAACTTTTAATCATTTATAGGGTTTTCCGATTTTATTGACACTTTGTTCCGATTTTATTGACACTTTGTTCCGATTTTATTGACACTTTGTTCCGATTTTATTGACACTTTGTTCCGATTTTATTGACACTCCTTTCCGATTTTATTGACACTCCTTTCCGATTTTATTGACACTCCTTTCCGATTTTATTGACACTTTGTTCCGATTTTATTGACACTGCTTTCCGATTTTATTAACACTCCTTTCCGATTTTATTGATACTTCTTTCCATTTTTATTGATACTTGTGCATTTTCGATAATGCAGACTGCGCTGCAAGATCTAAATTGGAACTATAAAAACTTTTTGCGCATTACTATATATAAGATTTGCTTTTGCAGTCAAAGCCTCTGGATGGATTCAGCTAAAATTTGGTAAACACATTCAAATTAATGGTCTGGATGAAATGACGAATAGCAATTTTTTCAGCTGGGATTTTCTCTAGCACATCTGGAGGTATTGGGCTAAAATTTGGTAAACACATTCATTATAGTGATCTGGATGAATTGAAGTATAGCAATTTTTTCATCTGGAATTTTCTCTGGTACCTCTGGATGGATTGGGCTGATATTTGGTAAAAACACTCATTAAACTGTTCTATAGTTAACTATGCCAGTGCTCCTCCATTATATCCCACAATGTATCAGAAATCACGTTTTCATCATATAACCATCTTCCAAGTACAGCTAATGGAGGAACACTAGCATAGTTAACTATAGGACACTATAATGAATGTGTTTACCAAATATAAGCCCCATTCATACAGAGGTACCAGAGAAAATCCCAGATGAAAATATGGCTATTCATCATTTCATCCAGACCACTAATTTGAATGTGGTTGCCAAATTTTAGCACAATGCATCCAGTTATACCAGAGAAAATCCCAGATGAAAATATGGCCATTCATCATTTCATCCAGACCAATAAAAATTAAAAAATTAGGAAATTTTATAAAATCGCCAATGAATAATAACACAAAAAACATTTTTAATTCATAAATTCCTTAAAATTATTCGATTTCTAGAACATTCTAGAACATTCTAGAAAGAAATCTCATATATTTTCTTCCCCAAGAATTTAAGAATTGAAAAATAAAAAAAATATTTTCAATCTTAAATTAGTTCAGAAAATTATATTCAAATACGCACATCCATAAAAAAATCTCATATGTTTTCTGCCCCGTTACGTCACCATCCCTAGCAATTTACAAAAAATTATTTTTCTATTCTAAAATTCATTCAAAATTATTCAAATACGAATATAAAATCTTTTTTTCTATATATTTTCTTCCCCCCTTACACTTCTGTACCCAGAATAAGAAATAAAAAAAATTACAATAACAAATATACACAAATTTGCCATTTTGAATTGTTTCAGTTATTCAAATGTAGATGGCCCTGTTAAATCAAAAATATGATTTATGTCCCTACTATATTTTAGTTAGCACTTCTCTCGTCGCCACGATTCAAAAAAATCAGTGAAGTGGGACTACTATATAAATTTATATACCAAGGTATAATATTTTTTTTTTTTGTAATATATATGTTACAATACAATAAGTAAGAACATATAATTTCGGCGTTACCTGGGTTAAAATATTAGTTTCTTATATGGCTAAATATACAGCCTCGGCCAAAAGTAGTAGGCACCCTATAAAATTCTTTTTATCATAAAAAAGCAAAATTTTAAATAAAACCAAAGTAAAGCAGATATGAATAAATAGTTTTATTAAACATAATTAATATTTGGTTGGGCCGCTTTTGGCTTTTATGACTGCAGCGATCCTCTTAAGAATAGATCTAATTAGCTTGCGGTACTCTTCGGAAGAAATAGCACACCGCACTTGCTGTAACACATTTTTAAGTGTTTCTTTCGATGTAATTGAGTACTCCTTGATGCTTCAGAATACCGCTTATATACATGTTCTATGACAGTGTTTCTCAAACTTATTTCGTAAAGTACCCTATATATTATTTCTTAGTTTTGAAGTACCCCCAATTAAATTTTAAAGAAAACACGTGACAAAATTTAACTCTTATGTTAAAATTTCATGACGGTCTGAGGTCTGAGCGCGTCTATAAATTTTGACAAAAAAAATTAAATTTTGTTCTAACCTACAAAATATTTTAATACCCGCGTAAAAGTTAATTGTAATGACTATTAAAAAAAATTTTATATTAAAGGGAAATGCGGAAATATCTAAATCTGCATTGATTGTGTTTCTAAAATATTCCAATAAAATGTTGATTATATTGGGGAATAAATTTTTGTGATTGTATTGATTTTGATTTAATTTTTAATTTGAATTGTCAACATTTTAACCAATTTAAACACTCTAAAAAAAATTTAGCGTACGATCAAATATCTGTCACCTCGATAGAAATTATTTCAGCTTTTTTAACTTTTTAACCAAATTAGAGAGGCACAGGCCTTAGTTTAATATTGCTACAAGCTATACAATTATGCCATTTTCGGGACACAATCTATTTCTCTTCAATGTGGTATCCACAGAAATCTATGCCTAACCTAAGAGGATCGTTGCTGTCATAAAAGCCAAAGGCGGTCCTACCAAATATTAATTATTTATTTATCATATCTGCTTACTTTGATTTCATTTAAAATTTTGCTTTTTAAAGATATTAAGAATTTTATAGGCTGCTTTTGGCCAAGGCTGTATAATGTTTCAGACAAATATGTAGTTCATAATAGTTCACTATATTAATTTCACTCTTGGGTAATGCTCCATCTGATAAATAAAATAAAATAATTACAAATTACAAATGGTGCATTCATTAGAATGTATTATCAAACTTTTGATATTTACCTGATAACTCCATATATTTGTAAATATTTTGTTGCACATAACTAGCTATTTGCTAATGACATTTCAAATCGGCCTACCTGGATAATATTCATAAAAATCAAAATCGTCAAACTGAAAAAAAATACATAAATTGTGTTTTTAATGATTCTTCAATGAACTTTCATATCATTATCTCAGCCACAACCAAAAAAAAAACAATAAGAAACAAATTCATTCTGCAAAACTTATTCAATTCGAATAATCTCTTATTGAATAATAGAAATTTAAAAAAAAACTCAGCCAATTACCTTTATTCATATTCATAATTCCACAAAAATTTTGTTACCTAAATAATTTTTTTTTTCACTTGCTTAATTGGCGAGCTTTTCACAGGTATTGAACCATCATCCGAAAATAATTTAAGTAATGTTTGCGCGATGCTTTGGAAAATATACTGTAATACATTATTGATCGTGGCACACGTCGATATTCATAATTACCAAATATGTATAATAACAAAAATGTTTGTGGTTCCACAATCAAATTATGATTATATGTAAGATTAAGATAAAATTTACGCATCTTGTATCGTTCATGGTTGTTTATAAGTAATTACTACAAAAATTTCGAAAAGACTTTATGGATTTTCAACGATTCGTCTTTGAATGATGTTGCATATTAATATTACTAAAAAAAATTTATCTTGTGAAGATGATTTTTTTAAAGAAAATTTATTTTATGAAGATGATTGTTTTAAAGATATTTAAAATTGCCGATAATTTTTTATTGGTATATTATTTTAATGTTATCAAATTTACAATAATTTTTGATTGAATATAAATTGACTTTTTTCAAACGGAACTTAATTTAAATTTTATTTTTTATTGCATTATCAATTCTTATGGATATTTAAATTTGTACAGACAATTATTACAATTTTAGTTATGATTTACTACACGCAGTTAATTTTTTACTTTCTATTATAGATACATATAGTTCTTTAATTTGAACGGCACAGTTTTTTGTTTCACACGTAAGCACATTTGTTCTTCCGAGAATAACAATATGTTGCACCAATCACAATTTTCCGTTTCGTTGATTTGCCATCTAAGTCGAAGAGATGAGATGAGATTCAGTGTAATAATTTTTTTATATAAATAAGACCTCTTTTGGTACATTTATTGTATCAATTAAGTATTTTGGTTATAATTTGTGGCATATTAGCCCTGTTTTTTTTTTTGTAAACAGGTATATTGCATTGCAAATTTTTACATTGAAAACAAAAACAATTTGTTTGCAATGAGCAAAAATGAGAATTGCAGTATATACAGGGAAAACATATGATAGATGATAAATGCATATTTATAGAAAGTAATAACCGTTCAAGTTGATTACATATTATTATCAAAAAACATTTAATATATGATTTCTTTTATTATAAAATTATTGTCATTACAATTAACTTTTATTTTTTGATTTATTTTGATTAAATTTTAAAATCGTAATTTTTAAAAATTATACGAAATAAATCAATAGAAAATTAAATTTTCTTATATTAATACGGTATAAGAAAACTCAATTTATGGACATTAATAATTAGCAAAATTTAATACAATTTAATAACTTTATCCACTATATCGTCGGTCCCATGCCAAAACCCCGAATGTGCAATATTACAGTTTCGAGAAAATTGCGTTTTAATTTTTGCCGATTTTTGAAATTCTTATACAGTGGTGATCATAGAAATACAGTGATGATCATAGCACACTTCTTAATATTTTTTTTAAATCGCTTTTTTCTTCAGAATAATGCATTCAATTTTACTGGTAACAATGTATGATCATACATGTTAATGCGTGATCAAAATTTGTATTACTTGGTTGCAATCTATTTCTTAGAAAAAAAAATAGCGTTATTTTTCGCGAAATTAGTTGTAAGAAGCTGCTCAAAGAAATAGCACATGTTATTGTATGACTCAGTTTTCATTATAAATTATAGTTTTAACAAATAAAATTCTAAAGTGAGTATTGGAAAAACAAAAATAGCGACTATTTGTTAACATTAGATTTTATTTTTGTGCAGTAGTTAAGTTAGCAATGGGACGGGGTAAACACTGCTCTGAAGAAAAAAGAAAGATAATTTTACAAATGAAATCAAATGGACTTAATATTTCGGAAATTTCACGTCAAATCAGGTGTTCCAGAAAATTAGTTCAAAATTGCCTTAAACATGTGCAAAAATTAAAGACAGTTGAGAATAAAATTCGAAATCCACCTTCGAGAAAAACTACAATTCATTTAGATCGTGAAATTATTAAAATGAGTAAACGTGAACCTTTTTTAAGTTCTAATCAAATAAGAACAAAAATTCAAGAACAATATGCTGTAGATGTGTCAGCGGCAACTGTCCGTCGTCGTTTGCAAGAAGCTGGTCTTCGTGGATGCATAGCGAAGAAGAATCCCCTTGTTTCAGAAAAAAGCGACGAAAGCGATTATAATTTGCAAAAATTCATCTTAATAAAAATGTTTCCTATTGGAAAAACATTTTGTGGACTGATGAATCCAAGTTTAATCGCTTGCAATCTGATGGGAAAGTATATGTTAGACGTCCAATTAACCAAGCAATCAACCCATTATATACTTTAAAGACGATCAGATTTATTTCAAGATGAAGAGTTTGACAAAGACACAAATTACGTAATTGCATATGCAGATGATATCACTATCTATACTGCAGATAAAAATATAAACGTAGTTCAAGAAAGACTACAAAACTTATTTAATAAAATCGAGCATTATCTCTATACTTGGAATTTGAGTATAAATGAAAATAAATGCCAAACTATTTTATTCCGATTAGGGCTAGAAAAAGCAGCATACAACATTAAAAAAAATTGGAGAAATTTTCAAATAAAAACTAAAAATAATTTTATTATACCTCATGAAAAAAAAGTCAAATATTTGGGAGTAATTCTGAATAATAGACTGAATTATACGGATCATATAAACAATGCTGTAGAGTGTAGAGAAATCAAGGAAATCATTTATGATGTGTAAAAACTTGTTCTATAATAAAACAATATTAGAAAGGACTAAAATCATAGCATATAACACATTAGTTCGTCCAAATATAACGTACGGATGCCCCATATGGTATAACATTAGCTCGAGTAACATGGAAAAATTAAGAAAAATAGAAAGAAAAATGCTAAGATCATGCACTAACAAACATCGGGATCCTGCTACACAATATATAAAATATTATACTACAAAATATGTTTATGAATCAGCGAAAATTGAGAGATTGGATAACTTCATTATAAAAATAACCAGAAGTTACTATAACAAAATTAAAGATATAACAAATAATGATTTAATTTGCCATTTGTATTATCCAAATGATCTTTATCTTGAAAAATCAATGAAAACCGGCTTTATTCCACCAGAAGGATTTATATATCTAGATACACATAAATACATACACACAGAAAAATGGGCCGGGCTGTGATAACATCAATTTGCCCATCTCCAATATCACGGTTATGGTGAACCCAAACTTTAGAGGATCACAGAACCGCGTAATTTGGTGCTGTAACTTACCTAGCGGCTATCAGGAATTTCATTGAAGGTAAAGAGTGCTCTAATTCTTGTATGATAGACGAACTTTATGTCGGTCGGAACATGTAATAATATTGTCACAACCACCTTTACGGTTATAATATATCATAATTGAGGCTGTAATATCACAATCATGGTTATCATAACATACTGCATGGGTATTATACAAAAGAATTGAAGTACTTATAACCTTCATTGAGGCTTTTATATAAAAGGATGGAACTTCTAATAACCTTCTTTAGGGCTGTTATGCAATATATGTTAGGTTCTTATAACCTTCTTTAGGGCTGCTATACAAGAGTTTTAATGGTTGTTATACCCACAAATTTGAATAAATTTGTGCTTGTTAATTAATTAGTACATTTGAAAAAAATCCATTTTAACAATTTATAAAATTATTTTTACAAATATTAGGATAATTAGATAATTTGTTTATCTTCTTGTTTAATATTTGTAAAAACAATTTTACCTGTTGCTCAAATGAATTTTTTTCAAATGTACTAATTAATTAACGAGGCACAAATTTATTCAAATTGGTAAGTAAAAAGGCTGTAAATATAATTAATCACCAATATATAAAAATATAACCTCTGAACCGAATTATAATTCTTGACGCTTATAATAAATAAAAATATCTAAGTTAAAAATTAAATAATTTTATTCACATATAAAGTTTTTAATTATCCCAAATTACAAATTCTTTGTTATCTGCATTTAAATTTATTTCCGAAGTTTGTTTGCAAATTAGTGTTTGTAGCGGTCGTGTAAAAAAACTTTCATCTTTCTCAACCCTATACGCAAAGTAATGCGTGTCAAAATACAAAGTTTTAAGAGATTGCAGGCAAAAAAAAAAATTATTGTCATATATAAGAATATGTTTAATTAAAGCAAACACTGGATCAGAATCATCATACAAATCAATAGAAATAACAGCTCCTACTTGGAAAAATACACCAAAAAAAGTGAGCGATTTAATTTCTTCGAAGTCGTAATCAGAAAATATAAAATTATATTTAATATTTAAATCTGTAGGTATTTTTATTATCTTCGAAAATTATATGGGATTTTTATAATTTTCTTCGTAATTAACTAAAAAATTAGAAATATTCAGTTTGTATTTTGTAATTACTGTTTGAAGAATATTAATTCTATTGTTAGATACATATAGAGATTTCTTAAATGACTGATGCTTAGCTTCAAACCTTATTGAACTTAATGCTATAATCGGACCCATATTTTCAATTATTAAACAATAGTGAAGTAAAAAATGAAATTTTGGTTTTAAGTGGGTCCCAGAGACTTTCAAATAGAGATAATTATGTTCACAAATAAGATTATGTAAATATTTTGGAGAATTTTTATGGTGATGATTTCTGAAAACTATAGAAATAATTTCCCGTAGATATAAAAATAATTTCCATTCTTTAGAATTGTATGGTATTATGTCACCAATAATCAGTGGTAAATAAATTATTAGTGAAAGCATTTCAGAACCGGATAGTCGGATTTTATTTTTTGTTAGACAGTCACTATTAAAAAGAGGAGGTTTATTTTTACAATATAAACCAAAATTAAAAATTTGAATTCTATGATTTAAATGTTCTAGCGAAAAGACTTTATTTCTTATAAAAAAATTTAAAATGCACAGGAGATCATAATGGCAAACGCCTTCAAGCAAATTATGAAAACAATCAGCAGCCATATTATTAGTAACGTGAAAATCTGATAAGTTATTCCACACTGAATTTTCTTTCAATCCTGTTTCCGAAACATTATTTACACTCAAATCCTGCGAATAATTTTGAATGTTTCTTAAGTTGCTGGGATTTTCACTACAACAATATTTCAATTCATCTTTGCCTTCTTTGCAAAAGCGGCAATAAAATTTTGAACTGAAAGATTCTGTAAAGCCTAAAATGGAATTGATTCCAAGATTATCACCAGTTACAGCACAGGTAATGAGCTTTACTACAGTATATTTTCCAAAACTAATTCTTATACCTTCAGATTGTAAATTATTTAGTTGTTCTATTAATGGTTTGAATATAAGAGCATTTCCAAACTTAGTCCTATCTTGAGAAAAAAATATCATTACCAAGAATATTTGCGACAGTTTAGATGAAATATAGTCAGGAAGCGACATTATTTTAATATATACTGACCCTAGTTTAAACATTCCAGAATGTGATCCTAAAGGATTTAAAGGTTCAAAGTCATCGAAATAGACCAGCAAAGGCAATAGTAAAATTTCTTCAGAATGGGAAGGATTAAATTTTTGTACCTTTCTCTTCCAAAATGAGGATTGTATTATATTCCAAATTGATGATTGGCTATTCTGAATATCTATGATATAGTCTGTTATTTGTTGCAAGATTGAAGTGTTTGAAAAAAGAATATTAAAAAACTTTTTTAATGGTAAAATTTTCACGAAAAAATTGTTTTTTGTTGTTATAACTTCGTTATTTTTTGAATAACAATGAAACTCTTCTGTGGGTAAATTATAGGTTTCATAATCGACACAATAATTCCATAAGCTCAATATTTTTAACAAAATAAATTCAGACGTGGAAAAAGAAGGAGTTAGTAGTGATCTTAAGATTGTGACAATTTCAGAAAATATATTTTTATCCTCAATTTTGTCCAAAACTATATTAATATATTTGTCATAAAATGACATAAGATCTTTAAGAATTTTAAAAATAGTTGTTCGAGGTATACGTTCATTTGCTAATGTTTTTAATATAATTTTTAAAAAGTGTTTGGAAATTTCTGACAAGTTGACTATAACATCTGATTGTACAAGTGGTTCTATTGGAAAATCATTTGAAATAACATTTTGATTCAAATTTGCATGTGATTCTAATTGGTAATTTCTAAAGTTGTGACTATGGTTAATATGTTGAATATGCTTATTGATATTTGAAAATACTCGATCGCAGTCACTATTATTGCAAACAAATCGGTTATGATTAGGATGACAAGTCTTGTAATGGTTTTTATATAAAAAAGGAGAATCACATGATTCTAAGCAAACAGAACAAATATAATTCATTTTAATTTAATTTAATACCAAAAAGTAATCTTACGATAATTTCTTTAAATCGTTGTTAACAGACTCAACTGTTGATATAGTTGGTTGAGATATATTATCCGTGGATGACGAAATTCCAAATACGTGCAGTTGTAAAAAAATCCAGATGAATGTACACTCTACTGGATATGATAAATTGCGATGCGTAAAATGTATGGAAGCAAGTATTTATTGCTTTAACTGGATCCTCGAAATGATAGTTTTTGTGTATCAACGTAACGTACGAAGTTGTGTCATCGGTTTCTATATTTCCAATGATAACTACCCTTGGCTGCAAACCTTTCTTATTATGAATGATCTTCTTTTCGAAATTATCTGCTTCTTGCATTGTCTGCATATAAAAAATAATATCATAAAATGGCAAAATATATTTCTATTTTTGAAAAAAATAGATATAGCCCATTCCAAAATTTTTAAAAGAAAATTTTAAAATGTGCTATAAATATTTGTTCAAATTTATTTTAAATAAAAAGTTCTATTCAATAGATATTTACCTTGAAGTAAGCCACGAAATATTCTTGACTTTCTATTTTTGTAAATTTATATGATGACTGATTAAAAGTTGGTTTTGTTGTTCTCGAAGAACAAAAAGTATATGGTAATATTAGGAATGCAATAATTTTTTTTGAGTGCTCTGTAAATTAATTATATTTATACTTTTTTATAACAGGAATAAAACTATAATTACCGTTTTCGCAATTATCCAGTATCTTACAAAAAGATTTTACAACTGGATGCTTTGACGATCTGGCAAAAATTATAATTTTTTTATAGTAAAAGTCCCACTTCTCCGACAAATCTAAAACATTTGGATGCAAGAGCTTTATGTCGATTAAAAACTGAAACAGTTAAATTCTTGTAATAAATTATATTTAAGAAATTTCAAATTCAATCAAAATTACAAGATCAGCTATTTTTGGATCATTTCCATTCTTTAAAAGCGGAAACAAATTTATATAATCTAAAGTAACTCCATTTTTATTTTTTAATAGCTTCTGTCTCTCTGGGAAAGAATTTTTCCATTTATATTTAATATCTTCCCAAGGACCGGAATTGTTTTTGACAAATTCAAAATCGTCGATAACTGAACTATCTAAATAGTAGGAAGTTTAAAAATGAAAGAAAAGAAATAAAAATAATATTTAAAATTTAAAAAAATTAAAGTAAAAGAAAGTATAGAAAAATGAAAATATAAAATTGTAAGAGGTCTAATTATCAAAGCTATATTAATTACCAGGAGAATCCAAAGTAAGTTCTGATGAAACTAAAGGTACTGAATTTCTAGTTTTTCTTTGTACTAGTCCACATCCAGATAACTTTTTTCGGTAAAAACAGTAGCTATCGTAAAGCTTACCAGACGGTTTTTGAGCTTTACAACCTATTGTATAATATGTTAAATTAATTTCATTCGTAAAACATGCAGAAATTGAATCTGCTAAATATAGAAAATCTATTCGGTTCAGCCTGAAAAGTAAAAGCAAAGAAAATCAAAATTAAAGTAAATGACGAATAACATACTCGACAGAAATATCTTTTTGCAAAATTGTTTTGATTATTATTTTTGATAATTGTATACGTTCACTGTTATCCAGTTTATTATTCTTTTCGTAATTTTTCAGTATTATTTTAACATCTAAGTCATCCAAATTACGTATACTATCATTAGACGAAAACAAATCTCTAACAATAGAATGTAATAATGTGTTATTCAAAAAATCTTCTTTGTTGTGATAAGAAATGGTGCGATAAACTCTATAGTGCTCGTCCTGTGGTTCTGATATTGTATTTTCAGTTTCAGATGGTCCCGCTATTATATTTTCTGTTTGTGATTCTATTATTGTACTTGCAGTTTCTGATTCTAAATCTAAAAAGAAATCTCATATTTATGTAACTTTTTCAAGAGCAAAGCTACTTATTTATAAGTTTTACTTAATATAAATTTAGTAAACTGTGAGTATAATAAAATAGTAGAAATATCGTTGTGTGAGAACTGAAATGTTGTAAGTGTTTGATACAATATTTTGAAAGCATGTATTATATAGAGGAATGTAGAGAATTTAAAGTTCTATTAACTGTTCTATTACATAAAATCATAATATGAAATGGAAAAACCTTCAACACGTTTATCTTGAAGCGCAAACAGTTCGCTTCTCACACGACGGTTATATCTTAAAAATAAACCTTGAATTAAAGTTTCAATAATATCTTCTTTACAAAATATTGCCAAAATCCATTGTGGTGAAGTAGAGATTTTTTGTTTAACGTAATCAACAAGATATTCATTTGGTATAACTGCATTAGTAAAATTGTCAACAAAATAAAACTGGTCGTTATCAAGTTTATATGCATTTTTTGCTAAAATAATGAGGATAATAATAATAATAAATAATAATGTTATGGAATTCTTTTTTTACTCGCTGTAATAAAATCTTCAAACTTTAATTCGTCACCGCTTGCCGAACAAACTTTTATAATATTTTGTTGTTCTTTAAATATACAATTTACAAATAAAACCATTTTCTTATTTTCTAAAATAAAAACATTGATGAATCTACTAATAATTTAATTTTTTCATACAAATTTGACAAGAGATGCTTGTATAATGGTGCATATCTAAGTAAAAACTTTGATTTTTGAAGTATCAATAAAGTCAGCACTGACCCATTAGATTTTTGTAAAGTATAAATAAACTGAATAGAAACTGCATTATTCAGTAATCACTATGGGGTATACATTATATTTATGTATATGTATATATAAAATAAAGTATAAAATATAGTGATTAATTTTTTTGAGCTTGTTTGCAATTTTGCACTGAATTTTGTTAATTAATGTTTTATTTCACTATATACATTATAAATATAGTGAAATAAAACATAATTAACAAAATTCAGTGCAAAATTGCAAACAAGCTCAAAAAAATTAATCACTATATTTTATACTTTATTTTCTAAAGAACTAATTATTAGCAAAAAACTTAATTTAAAAAAAAAAAACATCTAAACCACTTAAACATGCACTTTAAAGTTAGTTAAATAAATTATATTAATTAATTATACTTACTTTTATTGCCTTTTTATAAAAGCGTCTTTCTTCTTTCACTGTACACTACACAAATTACAAATGCTTATGCAATAATTTTCACCTACGCACATGTACTAGAAATAACAACCGAGATTACGCTATCACAAACGAATTGGAGGTACGGCAACCGTAATAAATATCAATTAGAGCTCTGATAACTGATTTGTTAGAAATTGGAGGAATGGTAGCTGTAATACTTATTAATTGGAGGTATTGCAGCCATACTAGTTAAAAATTGAAGGTATGGTAGCCATAAAAGTTATAAATCTGATTGGCAGCTGTAATAGTTATAAATTGGATGTACGACAACCGTAAAATTTATGAATTGGAAGTATGACGGCCGTTACAATTCAGAATATAGGTTATGACAGCTACAATTATTCTGATTGGAGTATTGGCAGCTGTATGGAGGTTACTGTAGCTTGGACGTGAGTGAATGGGGCTACAATATATGTAATGAAGTTGTGACATCACATTTAATGAAGTTGTTATGGCCGTAAAATTATTTTTGTGCGTTTTTATCTTATTGTAATAGGCACGACAAACACAAATAGGTCTTAGAGACCGATGTAAGAGGTATAATTGCCGAGCATTGGCTATCATAATGTAACTGATATTCTTGTAACACCAATTCCATTATAATAGCCTCAATTAAGTATCCACAACCGTATGCCAAATCCATAATTTTTCTGAGTGTACAAGATGAAAATGGACTGCCTATAATATATCATATCAATAGAAATGTAAGCAACCAGAGTATCGCATATATCCCTCAAAATGTAATGTACAACAACCTAAAATATAATACACAAATTACTCAAATTGACAAAGAATATTATGCTAAACAAAAAAATCAATATTGGTGAATGACACCTTAAATATTATACATATATCTACATATAGGTATTTGTATCCTTATGTTTTGTTTCGTCCAGCTTTTATTATATAGGGTAAGATTAGGTTAAGTTTTATATATTTAAAAAAAAAAAATACAAATTAAATTAAAAGGAGTTTTTTAAAAAAAAATTTTTTGCCATAAAAATAAATAATTAGAAATTAAAAAAAAAAGGATAATTGAATATCTTTTTAATATATAAACAGAAATGAAATAATTTAATAAATATATATATATGTAAATAAAATAAAAATACAAATACCACTGAGAACTATAATAGTCATAAGGGTAATTTTGAAATTAAGATAAGTTTGATAAGTTCTAGCTTTAAGAATATAATTGAATTTATAATTTTTTGTGAACAATAAAGCAGTTAAAAAAAAAAAAAAAAAAATACTTTAAAGACGATCAAGCATGGTGGTGGAAACATTAAGGTTTGGGGAGCAATGTCATGGCACGGCGTTGGTCCGCTGTTCAAAAGTGATGGCATTTTGGACCAATATAAATACAAAGATATATTGGCGAATGTTATGGAACCATATGCTGATGACAATCTGCCTGTTAAATGGATTTTGATGCACGATAATGATCCAAAACACACAGCGAGATCTGTGAAATGTTGGATTCATGAAAATATAATAAATGTTCTTGAATGGCCACCAAAGCCCCGATCTAAATCCTATAGAGAATTTATGGAACGATATTGGGATGGCTCTTCAGGGTAAAAAGGCCTCTAGTTTAAAAGTTCTTTGGGAAGAAATTCAAAAAGTTTGGTATGCCACTACTGTTCAAAAATGTCAAAAGTTTATTACCAGTATGCCAGCAAGATGTGCCGCAGTGTTAAAAAGCAAGGGCTACCCAACAAAATATTAAAATATGGAAAACTTTTCATGTATTTTTTGTTAACTAATCATAGTTTTATTGCGGTGTGCTATTTCTATGATGAGGTCTTTTCGCTATGTTGAATTATTTTTTTATTTTTTATTTATGAATTAAATATGATTCTTATGTTATGTTTTTATAGGTTTAAAAAATAAAATTAAAATACTATTTCAAGTTTTTTGATTTTCTTAATAATTAATAAGTTAAATTAATTAAATTATTTGGAACTATAGGTGTGCTATTTCTGTGATCACCACTGTATAAGCGATATAGAAATTTTAACATAAGCGATATAGAAATTTTTTAATATTAAAAAAACTACGACGAATTGCACATTTGTGGGTTTTGCATATTGTAGATTTTGAAATTTTACAATTTCTGGCATTAAAATTTCAATTTCATAAAAAACGCACATTCGCGGTTTTGGCATGGGACCGACGATATGACATAACTTTTAAATTAATTTATATATAATATATAAAAGCCCTTTAATTCGGAATGGTCGAGGGAAAGGTCTTTCCGAATTAACGAATTTTCCGAATTAAAGGGAATATATATATATATATATTTAATTTTTACTATAAAATAATTAATAAAGATAATGCATATTCAAACTAGTGACGTAATTTCCTATGATGACTTCAACATCGTATTTTGATCTTGCGTGTACCTTTCTGAACCATCCTATAATATAATTCAATTGGTAAAAATAGGTTATAAAATTCACATGCGACTTCTTTATTATATAATAATAAAGAAGTCGCATTTGAATTTTATAACCTATTTTTTAAATTTTTTCTATGAAAACGAAGTAAAAAAATTCTCAAACTTAAAAAAAAATTCTCTTTTTATTCTCAGTGAAATAAAATTCATGTTGTTCTTAGTCTGAAATTTTTTTATGTTTTAGTGTTAAAAATAATTTGGTTAAAAAATAATCCTCACGGGGTAAAAAAAATTTAACTGTGGAGTGTTTAAAAAATTTTAACTGTGTGAATTGGTTAAAAATTTACATAATTAAATTCTAAAGAAAATTCAATATGAATAGAGTATTTAAAATATATTCCCCATTAATTTTGCTAATTTTAACAAAATTAAATTTTAATTAATATTAATATTATAATATTATTATTAAAATAAATAATATTATATAATTATTATTATTTTTATTTTTAAATCTATTATTATATTAGCCCTGTTTTTTTGTAAACGGGTATATTGTACAGCAAATTTTTACATTGAAAACAACAACAATTTGTTGGCAAAAAAATGAGAATTACAGTAGTTATTTATATATCGCAAATGAATTGTAATTGATAAATAGTTAATAATATGACATGGCTCTGTTGTCAATATTCCATTTCATTTAATTTATTTCAAATACATTGGACAAAAAAGGCATAGCCTATGTTTTTTTTTTACATTAAAAAATGGCAATTTATTAAAGAAAAAAAGCAAGTTTTATATTTTTTAATGATATTTAATGATTTTTTTTTTTACTTTTATAAAACTCAAAGTTAATGTGATTTAAAAAAAAATTATCAGCTGATAAATTCAATTGTGATTGAAATAAAAAAAATTGTCGCCTTATTTTCAGTGAATCGTTTTTTTGCAAAAATTTTGCAATACAATATACCCGTTTACAAAAAAGAGGGCTATTATTAATAATATAATTTATTAAGTATTATATTATTATATTATTAAATTTAAATTTCAATCAAAAATTTATTTATTTTCAAAAATAAATAAATTTTAAGTTAATTTATTTTAATATAAATTTTTACACTTTAGTTAAATTTTTGATTAAAATAAATTAATTTTAAATTTATTTATTTTTGAAAATAAATAAATTTTTGATTGAAATTTAAATTGATATCAAATTTGTATCAAAAAAACATTAATAATTAATAAAATAATAAGTCCTTTGACTATATAATATATGGACTGCTAGTAAAATCAACTTCATTGCTGTAGCCATCACCGACTTTCACCAGAGATGCCGAAAAAAAGAACTAACTATTCCGAATTGCCTTTGGCAATGCTCGCGTTTTTGACGGCCAATAAAACAACTAAATTATTTATGAGAATTCCATAGATTTTACTTGAGAATTCTAGGATTCTAGCAGATAAAAATTCGACGCCTACTTGCGATGAATAAATATAAAACTTTCAAAAATTTTAATTTTACTGTCGTAATTTTAATTTTTAACCGGTTTTTAACAAATTCACACACGTCCTTAGAAATTAATTTTTAGATATATTTATGCTTTTTTAATATTGTGTGCATAGATAATATATATTTGAGAAATATGAAAAATAAATTATATATACACATATATATATATTATATTTATATAAATATATATATATGTACATCCCTGAAATCTATTTTTTATTACTATATAATTACAAATTTGGGGCCATGAATTGCCACCCCAAGAATTAGGCCAAATTGCGATTAATTCACTTCATATTGCCTCTATATGCGTTTGCGTTTTGTTATTTTGAGTCACACAATTTATTTAAAGAGATTTCAGAATAATATTTACAGCATATAATGAGAGAGCGGGTTCCAATGTTATGACCCGCGAAGAAAAATTAAAAAACTCGCATGTGTGTTACATGCGAGTTTTTTGTAAACTGCAGCATATTAATTGGGCTGTGGGGCATCGGCATTGCCATTTGTAACGAATTTGGTTTTATAAATTTTATATTAATTTATTTGGAATTAAGGCATTAAGGGTAATGGTTAAATTCAGTCTTACCTTGTAAGTATAAAACTTGATTTCTCTATTAATATCCCTCTCAGTCGCAATATAATTCGACAACTAGAATTTGTTTGTGAAATTAGTATTAACAACGATCTCGTTAACATATTAATTTATTAAGACAAAAATTAGAAAACATTCCAAATTGCTTTTTTACCTTCTACAAATTATTAACGCTCTTTAATGGATTAATCTAAAAAAAATTTAAAAACATATAATAACTTAACAAATTTCGAATCTTAACTTGAAATTTGCGTTTTTCGTACATTTCCAACTAATTTGGTAGAAATGTGTATATTAGTTTCACTCTGTTGTCCGTCCGTTTACACAAACTTCTACATCTATTAAGATAGAGTATTAAAATTTTGACCATAGATAGATAGTAATAAAATAATAGCTCCAGTAAAACAAAATTTTCTTGTATCTCTTTTCCCTCTGAGTTGTTCCCCCTCCAATTTCGAAAATTGCCCATATTGACCATCTAATAACTTTGAAACCAATAAAAGTTTTTGAGGTCTGTAAAAGCTATAAGCTAGGAAAATCTTTTATCTTTTTAGTGCAATTAACAAATTATTTAAAATTTAGTTCTTTGTTGTATAAAAATACTCCATACACCTTTTTTTAGTTTTTTAACACCCTGTTTTTCCCAAACGGCTTATTAGGGAAGGCTGAAATTTATGTAGCAAAGAGATATCCAAAAAAATAATTAGACTCTGTGAAGAAAATGTATCCGTATCTCCCCTCCCCTTTCCGTTGTGGCCCTTTGAAAATCACAAAATCACATTTTTAATTTACTTGTAAAATTATAACTGCACAATATTTTTAAAAATAATATTGAGAAAACTTTCGAAAATCATATTTCTTTAAAGTGCATTAATTAATAAATTATAACTCTTATAATTAATCAAAATACTTAATCATAATCATGTAAAATATTGCAAAAAATTTTTGCTTTTTTCATATCACATTATGTTCAATTAAAATCAAAATTTGAGAAAACTTAAATGATAAGTTTATATATTTTTTCCTGGCATAATAACCTTGGAAGGAAAAAAATTGAATAAAATCGAGCAAGGACACATTCTTTACCTATGTATATTTACCATATCATTTCCTATCTTTCGTATACGTATAGTCTATAGTGCATTGAAAATACTACTAAAAAATACTATGCAAGTATAGGAATTCCCATTGTTTTAGAATTGCTCATAGTTCTACATGAGGCAATTTTGAGGAAATGTGATTTTGACAAACCCGGGGTTTCTTTTTCATATTTTTAAATATGTATTTATTTAAGGTAAAATTTTTTCATAAAACGATAACAAATTATATAATCCGTTTAATTTATGTCCAATATGTACTTATATATGCAACCCTATTCAAAATTTAAGCTTGGTTTTAACACACAAAAAATGAATCTAGATCAAAATAATTGATCTTAATTGAATTCCGCAGTTGGAAATTATAATGCTATTTGAAATTATTGCCCTCTTTCGCACGCTACAAATTTCTGTTTTTTTTTGTTAACAAAGATTTTTCTATTCTTATTCAATTTAAATTACATAGCATAGTCAGTCTCATTGTTATGCAATTTTTGTATTGAATTTTTTTTAAACAAAAATATCTTAATATGTTGCAATATAGCGCTGCTTTATGCTATAATTACTATTACACATAGTATTTTCGATATTTATGGGGTTAATACAATAATCTCAATTATGTATATTTGTGTTTTACCTATTTGGTTTTTTGTTTGAGCAAAACTCATATGGAAATTATTTGATATAATTAATAGACATTTTTGTGGTTAAAATTGTATTTAAAAACAAATTTAATGGAAAGTTAAACAGTCTGACACAAATTGAATTTCAAAACTTTTTTTTATTTTGTCAATAAAAATATTTTTTTTGGAGATTATTAAAATTAAGTAACATTTTTGAAATATTAGTTAATATTAATGTTTTATTATGTTAATTATAATTTGGAAAGCGAGGCAATGAGAGTTTGTAGTATGAAAATAGTGTCAATTTTAATATATATTTATTATCATATTTCGTAAATTGTTTTGTTAGTTGATTTGGTAATACCTGTAAGACAGTGACAAAAGAGATACGAACATACATATGTAAATATATGTCCATAAAAAATCTTAACTCCTCTCTTCACACCCTGTCAATCAAAATTGTTGAAATATAATGATATCGAAACATTATTAATAAATTATAAATTTAAAATATATACTAAAGTAAATGTATTAAATAGTATAAAATACAATTAGTATTATACTTATACTATGTATAAGTATTAAGAGGAACTTAGTTTTAAATTAAAAAATAAGTGTTATTGAAATTAATTTCATTAAAAGAAATAAAAAAAATAATAAAACAGTAATTTTAACCAAAACATATAAATAAAAAAATTTTTTTTAAAAATACTGTCCCTTAAAGTACTGTTCAACTAAAAAGTAATAAACAAGCAAATAATACCACTGCAATGTACTTTCCTGTGGAGCTTGAGTAACTGTCAACAATAGTAAGGAAAAGGTAGACCTCCTTATAAATGCCATTAATTCTGATAAGGTCTACTTTCCCTTACTATTGCTGACTGTTACTCAAGCTCCACAGGAAAGTACATTGCAGTGGTATTATTTGCTTGTTTATTACGCCCTATTGAGATGTACTCTTCAAGACCTTTCATTTGATGCCCCACAAAATTTAGATTTTACATTTTTCTATTAAATTTTACATTTTCTGTTAAATTTACATTTTCTGTTAAATTTTACAATTTCTCTTACTTTTTACATTTTCTGTTAAATTTACATCTTCTGTTAAATTTTACAATTTCTGTTAAATTTTACATTTTCTGTTAAATTAACATCTTTTAAATTTTACAATTTCTGTTAAATTTTACATTTTTCTGTTAAATCTTACAATTTCTGTTAAATTTACATTTCTCTGTTAAATTTACATTTTCTGTTAAGTTTACATTTTCTTTTAAATTTTACATTTTCTGTGAAAATTCTACATGTTCTGTTAAATTTTACAATTTCTCTTAAATTTTACATTTTTTGTTAAATTTACATCTTCTGTTAAGTTTTACAATTTATGTTAAATTTTACATTTTCTGTTAAATTTACATCTTCTGTTAAATTTTAGAATTTCTGTTAAATTTTGCATATTTCTGTTAAATTTTACATTTTCTGTTAAATTTACATCTACTGTTAAATTTTACATTTTCTGTTAAATTTTACATTTTTCTGTTAAATTTTACACTTTCTGTTAAGTTTACATTTTTTTGTTAAATATTGTATTTTCTGTTAAATTTAAAACTTTCTGTTAAATTTACATCTTCTGTTTACATCATCTGTTAAATTTTACATTTTCTGTTAAATTTACATCTTCTGTTACAGAATATTCCTAATTGAGATATACTTTTCAAGACTTTTCATTTGATACCTCGAATGATTTTTTGTATGATGGGGCCCCACATTCCCCCGTTTTGGGCCTCCACATGACGCACGGCGGTCCCCGGTCTACCTTCCATTGAAATGTACTCTTCAGGATCTTTCATTTGACCCCCTACATGATTTTTTGTATGATAGGGCCCCACATTGCCCCCGTTTTGGACCCGACATGACCCACGGCGCCCCCCACTACCTCAAATTGAGATGTACTCTCCAAGACCTTTCATTTGATACCCCCACATGATTTTTGTACGATAGGGCCCCATATTGCCACCGTTTTGGGCCTGACATGACCCACGGCGCCCACTTATTGAGATGTACTCGTCGAGACCTTTTATTTGATACCACACATGGTTTTTTTGGTACATTTAAAAATTAAGCGGCCCTCCGTGCCCCCTTCCCCTTCATCAAAAAGGCCCTAAATTTATAGGGCTCCAAGCATCTGATGACACGAGCTCAACTTCCAAAATCGGTCAAGCCGTTTAAGAGTTATGGCCAGGTGAGGAGATACCGACATATATACTGCAAGTTTGAATTCATAAAAGGGAAAGTAAAAATACTTAGTAATAAAAAAATCTCAGGAAGAGAAAAAAATGCGAAATTTGAAAATAGAATAGAAATAAATTGATATACCTCCTATTCCTATATTAAAGAACACATGTAAAGTAGAGACATTTATTTATTCATTCCTACCTTCACTGAAATGTGCTGCGGATATAAAATTTTAGGTGATTCGAAAGATTAACCTAATTTACTTGCCCAAGGAGTAGCATGTTCCTACTTAAATATTTCTGATATCTAAATTTCACAATATATGTATATAATATTCAGATAAATTACGGGGTTTGAGGGAATCATAATATTTTACACCTCCAATATTATGTGTAAAATATTATTAATAAAAAGCTATTTTCATAAATTAATGATGTATTAAACTTGACAAAATAAAGGGCTATGTGGAGATGTGAATGGGAATGAATAAAATATTGTTATACTCGCATATTTTGTAATTTGCTCCACCGCCGAGGAGTGCATTTTCTTTCATAAAATTTTGCAAATTAGTAGTAATTTGAATTGTTTGTAAAATTACTTAGTTGTTTGTTTTTTGTTAATTCTTGTAAAAGAAATTTACTTAAATTATGGAAAATCTTATTTATAATTGTTTTTTTTTGTCAGGTAGTATATGTAAATTTCTTAGCTTCGTATAAGCTCATGTCTTTAATGTGAAATGATACAAACCCTACAAACTACAAGTTTTCGCAAAAGTTTAAATAAAATATATATTAATTATTACGAAACTTTAATTTATAGAGCTAAAATTAATAAATACTTTTTGGAACATAACTACACTTATTAAAAACTCAATGTCTACAATTAGATTATAACTCTAACCAATTTAAAAAATTATATAAAATTTATTTTTATCACGTTTTTTTATAAGAAAAACTATTTATGAACTAAAATTTGCACGTGAAATAAAAGTTTAATTATTAAATGAAAGGAAAAATTACTCAATTTGTATTAAATTATTTTATCTTTATATATTAAATATGTGTTTAATCTTTTTTCTATAATTTTTTTTTATACAAATTTCATATGCTGTTATTTCACTCAAATTTTAATTGGCATTCAATAATTTTTCATAGAAAATACAGAAAACTTGTATACAGAAAAATATCAATATTTTAAGGTGGGCACTAAAAAAAACTAATCTGGAATAGCTAAATTATCAGCTCAGCATTGGCCCTTAAATCATGGTGGTTGGTAGCCTATACAAAATAGAGAGTTTTTATTTATTTTTTTTTCCTTTTCTTTTGCCCCAAATTTGAATGAAATGGTTAACTACAAATAATTGAAAGAAAATTATAAAAACCTTAGAAACTAACCATCAGGTCCCCACTCCCTAAGATTTTTAAAGCTATTTTTATAATTATTGCAACAAAAAACTTAAATTTTTATTATTATGTATTATAATAAAAATTTATTTTTTAAATTGTAAGAAAAAATTGAAGGGAATTTTAATATATGTATGTATATTATATATGTATATGTATGTATATGCATATAATCAACCTAAATATATGTTGGAAAATATTATGACACTGCGATCAGGAAGCATTTATTTATTTACATAAAATTTTAATACATTAATGTAGTGCCGTGTGCCGTGAAATAACGCCACATGGCATTATTTGACTTTCAGGAATCGAGCTTACTGAAAATGATATAATGCCACAAGGTAAAGTAAATTAACGCCACTGTGAAAAGTGTATTAATGCCACAACTTAAGCTCGTGTATTCAACAAAATAATTATTAACAATATAACTATATTAATATACCAATATTTTATTTAATAAATAGAAAACCAAAATGTGTCAAAAAATATATTAAATTATATAGATATATAGATTTTAGAAGATCTATATTTTTTAGTAGATTTTAACTAAATTAAATACATATAAGCAATAATCAAGTTTTAAATAAATACATTTTTAGAGAATTGCTATTCAATGAGTTGGAGAAATATATAATATAAATGTGCTTTTAATTTGAAATATTACTGAAGTATTATTGTTAATGTTGATAAGAGGATTGTCATTCAAACATTCGATTTTAAGAATTATGTTGCTAGAACAGAATTCATTGTATCACTTTAACGAGGCAAAATAATGCCACAAGTTAGGAATACCGAGCCAATTGTAAAGCGAAAAATTCCATATCTTTGCTATGGCCTTATTTCGCCATATGGCATTATATAGCTTGGCCTTATTTTATTGGTCTTAAGGTTACCTATTAATGTATTTATTTTACACTGGCTTAAATATATATTTTTCGTAAGGTACGACGAAACTATTTTGTGTATGTATGTATCCGTATATTATTCTATGTTTTTGGAGGTGACGGCTTCAGTCCCAGTTGCAAATATATTTTCCAGCTCCTGTCTTTTATATTTTAAAATATGTACATATAAATTAATTATATATGGTATATGTATATATGGTGAGCTTAGAATAAAGCAGAATTGTTTCCAAAATAATGTTCATTCATCGGCTCATATCTGGGTGAAATTTATGCACCAAAAATCTTAAGGTTACTTTCATATACCTAAGTTAAATCCTCGTCATAACCGGTTTTTTTAGGAATTTTTAGCCGCACAAATTATGGCGAATAATCTTTAATAGTCTTCTAACTAAATTTCATAATTATTTTCACTTTATTTGATTTTGATTTATCAACTAACACTGGTAGGTGTTATGTCTATGTATATCATCACTGCAGTTGAAGTGTTGGGCTAATATTAAAATAATATTATCTTTATAATTATTATCGGTATTGCTAATAATTATGTTTTTGCTTCTAAACATTATAATTTAAATATGTATTCGAATTTTTTTTGTTATTCTTGCAAGATAGGTCATTTTTTTGCTTTTTTTTAAAAAAAGACAAAAATTATATTGTATACATTTATATTAATAAAAATCTAAGAAATTACTTTTGGATTTTTGATATGCTAAATAAATACATATGTAAATAAATTGCTAAATGAGAACAACATTTTTGCATAATATTTTTTGGAATATATAATATATTTACTTTACAAAGATAAAAAAAAATTAGGATTTATGAGTGATTAATTATCGTAATTTAAAAATTTACCATGATTGATGACATAAAAAATAAGCAATTTTATTCATTTGAAAAACCACTTGTTTTCAAAGTTATTTTAAAAAATCCAATAGAAAAAATCAATCTCATCAAAATCTGCCCACTTTTACTCTCGTAATGCTTCCTGGACCACAAAGTATTTTCAATTTTTAGCGTGGGTAAGCATAAAAGTATAAGTACTTACTGTATAAAATATGGTAATACTAAATCTCTTAAGTGGTAAAAGATGATGTAACCACTAGTTATCTTAAATGTATTTCTTAATTTTCAAGTGTTGAATTGAAACAAATAATTTCATCAACATCTTTTTAGATAAGGTTGGTAGTTAATTAATTTATAAATATTTTTCCGAATTTATTATTTTTGTGAATTTAAATATTTTTTATAACATATTAAAAACTAAGAATATTTTCTAGTTAATTAATTCTATTAAGTTCCATTTTATAATTCTGTATAAGAGGAAATTAGAAGTTCCGAAATGAAATGACTTTCAAATTTATTTAATCGATTTAGCGGAACCTTTAAAAATACGCGTTTTAGAAAATATGTTTAACGAAATTCGTATAATTTTTTTTATTAAAAATGTATTTTTTCTCTCCTTTATTTATGGTATAGTATTGCCATATGTGAAAAGCTATTAAAAGACATAATGGCTGTCATTCTTAGTTGTCAGAATCAGAAATAGGTTTAAACTTATAGCAAGCAGCAGAGTTCCAGAATTAAAATTATATAATTAAAAAGTTGAGCCAACTTGCAAAGATTGTTCTGTCTCAGAGGCAGGGTCAGTCCTGACGGAAATCGAAATTCGATTATTTTTTTTATTAGTGATATAAAAATGTTCAGCTGAAATTTATATCGAAATATAAAATTTACATACTCATATTTCTTCTTGTATAATTAGCATATATTGTACGTTCTAAGAGTCGAGATATTGAACATTCTTAAGATTCGATTTAACAATCTGTGGCATACCAAATCTGATTTATTCTGTAGGACCTACTAATTTTATGTAGATTCCGAACCATAAATTATTTAGAAACTATTTATTGCCACAAGCTAATGGCTTTGTAGTGAGTCAATTGTTTCCGCAATTGGGTCGACCGCTAGCATTTTTCCCAGTCTTAAATTTTACATCGCTGTATATTTTATTTTATTACCAGGATGGCTACTATGTAATTCGGTTCGAATAAAAATTCATTCGTAAACGAACAATTCGTACTATGTAATCCGAGATTCGGAAATTTTTAAATCCGTAAATTAAATTTCAGTGATGCCAATTTATATATAGTTTTCGTTTCGAAAATTCGGACATTTTGCTACCATGTAATTCGATTATGAGTAAAAAATTATCCGTAAAAGGAATATTTTATTCGATAACCATTTCAATTGTGAAAATTATTTCGATTGGACGCTTTTTTAAAACTGTAAGTATTTCTTATATTAATTGTGGATATTATATATGTGCATATTAAATAAATAAATCAATAAAAATTAATAAAATATATATTATATACAAAAATTATTTATTATGGGAAAATATATTGTTTTTTATAGGGAAAAACCAAAAAACTCAAATACAAAGCACAGGCAGTTTGAAATAATGGTGGGATTTATGGAAAAACAATGATTTGGCAAAAGGAATGCTCAAAAGTAGTGAAGGCCGAAATAAGTCCAATAATTTATGGACAAATTTAGCGGATATGTTACATTGTGTCGTTTGAATTATTTCCAATTACCTGGATTTCAGAGGTAAAAAAAAATTTTAAGAAAAAATCGCGCAGACAATGTAGTAACAATTCGAAGAAAAACCTATAATAATGAACTATTTTTATCAAATATTGTATATTTGTCAAACATGAAATTAAAAATAACAAAATTATAATTACAAACTATTTTTTATTTCATCTCTTATTCTCTTAGCAATATTTGTTATATTATTAATTATTAGTTTCTAGTTCACATTAAAATTATTAATACAATCATAATCTTCATCTGTGGTTCGGTGTATAATAATTCATTGCTTAAATCCATTTTAAATGGATCAACGGACATGAAATTAACAAATTTTCAATAATAAATGGTAACATTTTTTGTTCGATACGAATATTTTACATGGTGCCAATGTTCCATATAATCGAATATCATATTCGAAAATATTTTCGGTTCGAACCGAATTACATAGTAGCCATCTTGTACTCATTAAAAGCTGAGTCAACATAGAACGACATCGATGCCTCGGCCGGGAATTAAACTCAAGACCTCATGCACCGTGGCATAGTACCCTACACACTAAGCCACCACCTCTTCTGTTGACTTTAGTATTATATGGAATTGGTATTATATGGAAAAATCTTTAGTATTTTAGTATTATATGGAAAAATCTACAACTACTAAAATCTACAACTACTTGATTGTAGAGACAACATCAACTGGATCTAGCTACAAAAATACCTACCATATTGGTTGGTACTTTTGTAGCTAAATTCACTTGACTCTTATCTTTACTCTACAAACAAGAAGTACAGCGATTAAACGATTGCACTAATCAAGAAAGTTAGTAAGATAAATTATTGCAACAATTATATAATGATCACTGCCAACAAAATGTACGTATTCATAGCTATCATTAAATGATCACTTCTACCAAGAAAGTTAGGACTTAGGAAGCTACATCAAAGTGGCCAGGGCTGAAATAAATATTACTTATAGCAAAGAAAAGTATTTAACTGTTTGTTTAATTTTTTATTGAAAATAATCTATGTTAACATTCTTTTTTTATTGTAAATATAACATGTAAATATGTATAAAAATAACTTGTAAAGAATTTTTTCAAAACATCACCACTAATTATACGTGGAGTACCCGGTTTAACCTTCTCATCCATAATATCCATGTAATTAATATAAAAATTTGAGTCTAATTTGGTATTTAGTAAATATTGTTTTTAAAATATTTATTTTATTATTGGAGCTTTAAAAACTATTCACTTTAAAAAAAAATTATTTCATGAAATATTAAAATTATGAACTGCACTCGTATACAAATAACAACTGACTATGAATTATGCATATAATATTTCACTAAAATTTAAAGGCGACTAATCATTCAAATGAGTATCACAATAATATTATGTTTGCCACATTGAAGTAACCATTTTATGGGTGCCGCAAATATAGGTTTATGATGACAGTAATAAAAAAAACGTATACCGTAATCATATTTTTGTTTGTCGCAACTTAAAGTTGTAGCAATCATTCTTACAATAAAAATTTAATCTTAATATGATTTCCATTATCATTTAATGGTTAGTACAATCAAGCTGGTAAACAATGAATTAGGGTACGGTCAAGAATTCAGACGCTGCACAGCCAAAGCAGCCTGAAAAAAATTGAAAAGCAGCCGATAAGCATAAATTTCAACTGAATATTAATACGAACGACTGCAAAGCAAACAGCCAAATATTTCTCTGACATTCACAGAAAATTTAAAAAAATATTTATTTGACAGAAATTACTCAGAGAAATGCTACGATTTGACAAAAATTACTCAAAAATATTATTCATAATCATGGCTTGCTATTTTGAATTAAATATTCGACACAAGAAATAATGAAATTGAAAATTAAAACTTTTGCAGTCTCTTTTCAGTAACTGCGTAAACTGCAAAGTGTGACTTTGTTTTCTAAAATTAAATCCGACAGACTGCGCTGCTTTTGCTGCAAAACTGAATTTTTGACCGATTTGCAGCAAAAACTGCGCAGCGACTGAATTCTTGACCGCACCCATATTTCCACAAATAAAAATTGTTACAGTGATCATATAATTATTTTATAGAAAAAAAAAGTTGGCAGTAATCATGGTACAAACATGTTTTTTTTCTGCGTGTAGTTATACATATATAACGAATGCACAAACATTTTTTATACCTATATAAAGATTCTAACCAAAATAAAAAATTCTTAGAAGGCAAAACAACGTTTGCCAGGTACAGCTAGTATTTTGTTAATATTCACTCTATATTAACTTATACTAAAAATATAGTGTAGTTGCAGAATTACAGGAGAATTAACAATTTAAATATTTTATTTTGAAAGGGCCACAACAGAAAGGAAAATGGGCATACGGAGAAAATGTGTTCAAAGAGAAGTAAAGTGAAAAGGGCCGTATATGTTTTTAATGTAAAAATCGAAAAAAAATATATAATTAGAGCATCCGTATAACTGTATCATTAATTTAATGTAAATAAAAATGCCTCGACTTTTTTTTTTTTTTAAATTTGTACCAATTTCATCTGGTAGACGTTTCGAAAACCCACGAAATTATTTAATTTCAGGTCATTGATTTATTTTTGAAATTATTTCGTGTTTGTTGTTTTTTTCTTAAATATGTACTTTTAAAATTTAAATAATTGGTAAAAATATATATATAAATGTTTAAAAAATTTGTTAAATTATTTTGAATTACATTTTGAATCTTCTAAAAGTAACAAATTTACAGCGAATGTCTATTATATGAAAAACGTTTCACTTTTCGATTCGACAGTTGCAGAAATCTATATTATCGATTTCCTTCGAAAAATTCAAATACGACCGTATTTCAAATACGAAGTTTTCCAAAATAAGCATGATTACCTCTTCATAACGGTAATATATAATAGGCGCTCGCAGTCCCTTCCAAGTTCAAGCTTTCCTTATTCGAGATACACCGGGTTCGGTAGCCGTTAAACAACCTGACCAGTCAAGTTTACCTATGCATTCCGTTCCCCAAATCGGTAAACATTTTTGATTGGGTCCTGTTGAGGCGACGATAGAAGCCCCATTTTTTAATAAGCTCATATGTTTGGTCCAGTGAGGGTAAGTCCAAACTATGGAGATGCTCATTTAGCGAGAAGTACATAAATTTAAACGTCCTATATTGAGCCGTTTGACAAATATAGCATGTTAAAAATTGGAAAATGTGAAATGCAGAAATTTTTATACAACAATAAATTCAATTTTATGTACTTTATCTAACTATGATTAAAATTTGATTTTTTGAAAACGGACAGGCAGAGTGAAACTAAATGAATATTTTTCCCAATTTTGTTGGAATTTTCTTGAAATTTTTGTTATGTGGATGTAATATACATACATTAATACCAATAATTTAATTTACAAAATTACTAGTTTAAATTTCATGCTAATTTGGAATGTAAATATAGTTATATTCCTGTTAAATGGTAATGGTATATGTTGTATACGATCAACATATGGATATGGATATGGATATGTAACTAAATTTGTGGTGTTCCAAACTTCTTTTTTTTAAGTATCAAAAATTATCATTTAATTTATTTTTATTTTTAATTGTAATACAAATAATATAATGATACCACTATAAAATAATTTGGTGCATCATGTACATGTGTAATAATACCATCTTTTTCTGGATCCCATAATACTGTACATACAGAATTATAACTTTGATAATATCTTTCACCAATTGTAACAATACAAATTAATTTATATCTATCATAATCCATACTTTTAATCCTAGTTTTAATTTCTTCACTCAAATTTTTTGAATAAATTTGTGCAGCTTTTGATGTATATATAAAATTAGATGCAGCATGTGAAACTACTTTTTTTATAATATTTTCACATGTTTCACGATGTAATGGTCGTTTTGATTCTAAACGATATGTTGGCTCATAACGAGCATTTGGATTTTGAGTTTTTTCAGTTCGTAAAGAATTTTTTTTCTCCCCTTTTCCGGTCATATTATTTTATAAAAAAAAAAGTACAATCAAAAAAAGGTTATAGGTACACTATTATTAAAATACTTTCTAAATAATCGTAATTTTGCAGTGATTTTATAAAATTAATATTATTTTAAAAAACAAATAATAATAATTAAATTCCTAAAAATTATTATTTTATTTTTTTATTATTAATGATTGAAAATTTTCGAAATTTGAAGATTTTTAAAGCAAAGCTACATAAAAAAATTCAAATAATTAATTTTTCAATTTTCGGTGCAAATTAGAGAAAACAAAAGCAAATTAGCGTTGTTCTTTTGACTATTATGTGGCAAGCTGGTAAGATCAACATGCAAATATTCCTCTAAATATTTGAACACATTTGATATATGCTATTGGTGGTGACAATTATAAAAAACAACAAACTATTAATTTTTATACGTTTATTATAGAGTACTATATAATTCAAAGTCACTAACATCATTAATTTAAAAAAAAATATTGAAGAAAAAAAATTTAAATAATTGTATGTTAATAAATGCATAAATTTTATAACTATGTATATACTAAATCTATTTAAAATCAAATTATGATAATTTCTATAAGTAAAAATCTCCAATGGTGGCATATGTATCATTAACTATTAACATATTTAATGTTAACATATCTATAAAAAAAATAAACTTTATGTTATTTAAATAACTGTTGAGAAAATCATTTCTACCTTTCTAGATACACAAAAAAAAATATAAACATAAAAGTTACAGTAGTAAAAAACAAAAACGATAAAACATAATCGCGAAGCGCGCATCAGTCGTTGATTTTTATACTATATACATATGTATGTATTTTCAAGCCGGTTTCAAGTTCAAATGTTGAGTAATATCGAAAAAAATGTCGCACAGCCTAACTACTGATCAGTAGTTTTATAATTACGGGCTTTTTTTAAATTCAACTACTCTGCATATTCGGAGTAAATGTTGCACCCTCTATCCGTGGAAATGAAATTATAACTGTGATTTTATACTACTACTTACTACCTTTCATATGCGACATTAAACCTAATTTTTAGGTTTAATGTCGCATATGAAAGGAGCTTATACCCGGGACAGGGACACACAGGCCCGAAAACTCAGTTTTCGTGTTTTCAAAGTTCAAAAATGGAAATTCATAAGGTTTAGTACAGTTTTCAGGAATAAATTGAAAACACGAAAACTACAAATTTTTAAGGTTTTCACGAAAATATATTTTAGCGCCATCTATTACAAAATAGAAGATATGTATTTTTGAAGTAGGCATAGCTAAGTTTCCATACAGAAGTAGCCATTTTTGTGAAAAATCAAAACAAAAATCGAAATTTTTTTTAAAAAAAAAAGAAAAATTAAATTTTATTAAATAATTTTTAATATAATTAAATCAAAATTTGACATTAAAAACAAATAATTACTATTTTTTAATTTTTTTGGTTTTTACGTAGAGTTGTTTAAATAAATAATTTTCATAATTTGACATTCGAAAACGAAATCCCGCTCCATTTTTGGTGTGTCACTATAAAAGTTTTTAGATCTAGTTTTCGCGAAAACTTAGGTTTTCAATTTTGGTGTGTCCCGGGTATTATTCACAATTGGAAAACACGATTTTAGTATTCGGCGCCTCTAGCGGTAGAAATTGGAAATACAGTTAATGGCATCGTATTCTACTCTTAACTACCTTTCCAACGAGTAGTCACACTTCATTTTTGGTACACATTTACTATATTAAATTACAAGTTTTTACTTGTAATTTACTGCCCTCTAGCGGCACAAAATCAGACTATAGAAATGTCTGATATGTTTTATTTTATGTAAGGTTTCATGCAATTACTTTCCCTTCATTTTTGGTAAAGATTCACCAAGTAAAATAAAATTTTTAAAAAACATTATAATTATGTTTCGCCCTCTAGTGGTAGAAATTAAAATTATAAGAACTACGGTTTTATACTACTACTTAGTACCTTTCAAATGCGACACTAAATCTAATTTTTGGGGCTTATTGACTATTGGAAATCACAGTTTAAAAAGTAAGATTTTATATATTTTACTATTCAGCGCCTCTAGCGGTATAAATTTGAAATACGGTTACTGACATCGTATTCTACTCTTAAATACCTTTCCTACGAGTGGTCAAACTTTATTTTTGGTGCACATTTACTATATAAAATTACATTTTTATTCGGAAAAAGGTGTTTTGGAAAAATGCAAATAGCGCTGCCTACCGGCCGAATTTTAAAATTCTAATCTGGTTCTCAATAAATCAAGCTTTCCATCGGTGGGTCCATCATAAACTTGTGTGTACAGTAACTATATGAAATAACTGGTTTTTATTGTTTACACCGGACGGACAGACGGACAGACGGACAAAAGCGTTAACATAAGGGATTTTTTTTTAAAAAAATGCCCTAAAAAGATAGCGTAATATCTTTAAGATATTTAAATAACAAGTCCGTCATAACAACGATTTTAAGGTGCAAAACATATTTTTTATACATTATTTATTATGTGATTTTTGTCGGTATTGCAGTAGCCAGAGTTTTTTTATACACTAATTACCATAATAAAATTTATTTCTTATTTGACGCTTTTGAATAAGATAAAAAATTATTAAAAACTAATTAGAGATTAAAAGAAATAATCCCACGTTTTTAACACTTTTATATCTTTTGTGTTGTATTTGTCACATGGTTTATAAATATTTTAATAACATAGTTTTATTTTAATTAATTAGTATTTAAAAAGCAATTGAATTAATTTTTGGTATAGAAATTTCGTTTAAGGTTTAATAAATTTCAAATTTTAATTGTATTTTAATAAAATTTTGGTAAATAATATCGAAAATGTATATATATTTTGATATATTTTCAATATTTGTATTGCATTTTCATTAATGTAAGTGTATTGCAAGTGTATATGTATTGCAAAAATGTGAATGTTGAGATGATAGATGAAAGTGTTGAGATGATAGATTGGAACATTTTCCCCAAAAATTAACTTCCAAGATTCATTATTCCACTTGTATATTATATAAACGAACCTTAACTACCAATGCTATTAACTTTTCCATTTAATCTTAATAATGTAGTTCTTTTCTGAGATAATCTCTCACAGTTTTTTTCTTGTAGTTTAATCTCATTTCATTAAGAATGCTGTTGTTACTTATACACCTCATATTAGCAAAATTGTTAAATAAGCCGATTGCTGTTTATTAGAATAGATAGAGAATATATACCAGTTTCAAAGCAGAATGAATTTGAAACTGGTAATTACAAATTCTTCAAGTGAGGGTGATCCCTTAATGTGATAAATTGTGTAGATATTGCTAAAGTTGCTTGTAGTGTCGAGTTATTTAAATAATCTTACTTGATTTTAAATGAATTCATTACGGAAACTCTTAAATATAATAACAATAGTAATATTATCCTGGATCTGACCGTATACCCTCAGTTCTTATTAGCAATATAGCTAAAAATTATTCAAATACGCATATATTAAGACTCCAATTCAGAATTATAAGACTATCCGTAAAATTCGTATTCGTAATTAACGAAATTTTACATCAAAATAGTATATAATCTATATTTCTTTTTTGATTATTTGCATACTTTAATTTATTTTTATTATAATATTTTTTTATAATATTTATGATAATATAAAGAAACATGTACAGCCTGATTATTGAAAACGCACCGCGAATAAACGTCACGTTTCAAACACATTTTGTTTTTTGATATTATTGAAAACGCAAATCGTGAATGAGTAGTGTATTTGTCAAACGCGAAAAATTTGCCGCGTTTAAAGAGATGTAAGCTAATATTTAAATTAAAAAATTAGTTAAATTTTGATTTTAATTTATTTTGTTATTAGAAAAATGAAAAATATTACTAATAAAAATCAAATATCAACATTGGTTGACAAAATTTCTAAATAACTTTTTTTAAATTTTTTCAATTTGAATTCAATTTACAAAAAAAAAACATAATGACAATGAACATTTTATCAGCTGATGTTAATTTCAAGCTCAGTGATACCAATGTTTATCAATAACATTCACGCGTTTTCAATAATTGCAATTATGTGGGGAAGTGAATGTGGATTATTTTGCGTTTCGAACGCAGTGCGTTTTCAATAATCAGGCTGGTATAATCTGTGTACTTAGTAGAATAAATAAATATTTGACTGAATCTTTCTATATGGAAATTGGAAACCTTCTGTCAGATTACTGGAATATTATTATTAATTATTATGCTACCAGAGATAATATAATATCCATAATGTTATTTGAAAAATAGATAATTACTGATACTTTAAATTTAAATCAAAGTATCAGTGTTTGAGGTAATACAAGAAGAATTTCATTCATATCTGTGTAATTTTTAAATATATTTTTCGGTATTACCTTTGTATATAAATTTATATAGTAGTCCCATTTGGGTGATTTTTTTTGAAAAAAGGCCGTGAGAGAAGTGCTAACTAAAATATAGTAGGGACATAAATCATATTTTTGATTTAACAGGGCCATCTACATTTGAATAACTGAAACAATTCAAAATGGCAAATTTGTGTATTTTTGTTATTGTAATTTTTTTTATTTTCTTATTCTGTGTACAGAAGTGTAAGGGGGGAAGAAAATATATAGCAAAAAAAATTTTATATGCGTATTTGAATAATTTTAAATGAATTTTAGAATAGAAAAATAATTTTTTGTAAATTGCTAGGGATGGTGACGTAAGGGGGAAGAAAACATATGAGATTTTTTTTATGGATGTGCGTATTTGAATATAATTTTCTGAGTTAATTTAAGATTGAAAATATTTTTTTCTTTTTTTTATTCTTAAATTCTTTTGGGATGAAAATATATGAGATTTCTTTCTAGAATGTTCTAGAATGTTCTAGAAATCGAATAGTTTTCAGGAATTTATGAATTAAAAAAGTTCTTTTGTGTTATTATTCATTGGCGATGGTGCCGATTTTATAAAATATCCTAATTTTTTAATTTTTATTGGTCTGGATGAAATGATGAATGGCCATATTTTCATCTGGGATTTTCTCTGGTATAACTGGATGCATTGTGCTAAAATTTGGCAACCACATTCAAATTAGTGGTCTGGATGAAATGATGAATAGCCATATTTTCATCTGGGATTTTCTCTGGTACCTCTGTATGAATGGGGCTTATATTTGGTAAACACATTCATTATAGTGTCCTATAGTTAACTATGCCAGTGCTCCTCCATATTATATACGGCTTTGGTATTACATAAATTTTTGACATAATAATAAATTTAAATTTTTTATGTAATACAGAAATTCCATACTAAAGAATTAATAATCTATTCCATTATACTCGTATTTGTGTTAAAATTTGTAACACTGTCAATAAAATTGGTCACAACATTGAAAAAAAACATAAAAATTGCAACAATAATAACTAAAATTTCACAACATTTCGTGATTATTTAAAATTTGATTTCACCAAAATAAAATAACAATTTGTAACAATTTTTCTATTACACATTTAGAATTAATTTTGTCTACAAGAACAGCAAATAATCAACAATTTATTATCATGTTTTATCACAGATTTAATTTGTAAATTTTGTATATCGAAGAATTTTAGTTCTGATATGCCCTGTAATACTAGTAATATTTCGTAGTTATAATTTTAATTAGCATAATATTTATTATAATTAAAATTCCTTGTGGTATTATTTTCAAAATGAAATTATTTTTTATCGTATGAATTAAATCTTTCTAATAAAAAAAAATAACTTTTGAAGTGTAAACGGAGCTATGGAAATGTATGTTTCCTGTTAAAGCTATTCAGTATTTCATAATTACAACGAAATGTTGAATACTAAAAAGTCTTAAATCTTAAATTATAAAATAAATTAGATAAAATTAGATTAAAGTAATATACAAATTTTGTAATTTCTGAAGTTATTATTGTTTTTATTTAAATAATTCAAAGAATATTTTTATAATAAGTAAGCGACCCAATTTAATCTTGCCCACAGTTTAAAACGAAAATGTTTTTGAAGGTTTGATTAATTTTCTACTTTTTATTTTATTAAATTAAATTATATATAATTTATAGACCTTTATTATTTATATCAGTTTAAATTCATACTATAAATTATAATTATCAGAAACTGTTATATAAAAATATTTAATATTATTTTAAAGTTTGCCATGATCGCCCTTCAAAATTATTACTCCTATATGATTACGATTTGCGATTAAGATTATATATAATGGCTTTGAAATATCATTCATCCATTACTTTTAGTTATAATAATTTATTAATTAAGATTTTTCATAAATAGATTTGAAAAAAAGTGATTTTAAAATTAAAGTTATTCGATTTTATTTTTCAATAAAATCCGAATAGTTTTAAAGCTTTTTCAGCGTGAAGTCATAAATTTCAACTTAAATATGTAGTTGCGTATAAATTTGAACTTTGAAATTTCATTGAATCAATAAAATCAAAAAAATAATATATACTTTTTTTAATATTGTTGATTAGCACCAATCAGTTCTGTTAGAGTTTTCTAACAGATCCAAGATGTTTTTTCTAATTTGTTTCGAAATTAGAAAAAAAAACATCCTGGGGTCGAAATCTCTGAATAGGATATCGAGTATACGATATCGAACTTTGTGCTATTTGGGATTCTATGACTCGACTCGATTGATCGAGCTGTCAAACGATAATTTCATTCGATATATATTTTGGTATCGTGTGGGAGTTTTTTTTTTGTGTTTTGGTTATATTTGTGTATAGGAAAATTAAGGAAAAATGTAAGTAGATATATAAATCAATTATTATTGATAATATTATTAGATTTTAATAAAAATATATTAATAAAGTACACAAATTATTATGTTGAATATATAATGTAATTTTATACTTTTTGTACTTATAGGATATTTTTATGTATTCCTTTTAATTTTATTTTCCAATATATTTCCACCATTTTTTAATAAGCCAACCGAGATCAATCAAATTTAATATATGAAAATAATACAATTTGACATTTCAAATTGTAGTAAAATCTAGTACAATTCTACAAAATTTCGATTCGATTGCTATCGACGACTCCCATGATTTGATTTTTTTCTCTCGAGAATCGTGATCGAAATTTTTACTCGATTCCCGTGCTAGAAGATATCTATTCAGAGAATTCTACCCCTGGATCTGAGAGAAAACGCTAACAAGGTCGGTTGAAAGCGGAATCCAGCTATAAGCTTAGTTTACCCTGAAATTATTTTTTATTTTATTTTGTATAAATACGAATTGAAATGAAATTCAGCAATATTAGCAGATGAGTATTGGATTTGGAAAAATTATTTTATAAAACATTCTGGGAAATTCGGAAAAGTGTATATATGTACACACATATGCGTAGTAGTAAATTATAGAGAAAATACATATGTATATAATAAATTAGAAATAAATTATGTATTTTCAACATTGTAATGGAAATAAATCTAAAGATTAAACTGATAAGTTTCTATTATTTTCATTAAAACAATTCTCTGATACTGATGAGTAATTTTTAATGGTGGTATGAATTTTTAATGGTGGTTTTGATTTTTAATAATTATATTGCAAATATGAAGGAAATAAACATATTCAATATTATTTAAAACCAAATTATTAAATTATAATTTATAATATCAAAGCCGTACATATATTGTATGTTGTGAAATTATATGTGTTTTTGATAGCTCTAATATATATGTTTGCCAAATATATTAGCTTTTTCAATTATTGCCTATATTTCACTCTGAGCTATCAAAATCCGACTAATTTGTCGTCTTACGGATATATTTTAGTTTGTGGCACTTGACCATTTTAGTTTGTTGCACTTAATCAAACCCGACTAATTCGTCGTCTTACTTGACTATGATCCTGACTAGATCATATATTTTATGATTAGGAACTCTATATCTTTTGCTGATTTTATTATTATTTATTGTGTCTAATAATAATAAGTAATAATCTCCTAAATTTTATTTTCTATTTTATTTTTTGTTCATATTTTTTTCCAAAAAAAGATAAAAAAAGCTGCCAAGTTGGAAGAGTGCTTCATATATATACCCTTTTGATCCACCTAGGATTTAATGAAAACGAAGATTTAAATAAAAATTATGATTTTTACAAAACTCCCAATGTTGTACAATTTAAAATTACAATCAAGTTTTTATAAATAAGTACTCGAATTTGTAATACTATACTAAATCCCCGAAATGTAATATATGTTTTTATTCTATAAATTTCCAAATTTTTGACAATGTAAAATGAAGACGGTTGAAGGTACGTACCTCAATTTTGTATAAAAGGTATAGAATAGTATTATAAATAACTTTTTTTTTCTTTTTTTCTAATATAATACCCCGCAGACGTGTTATAGCTTATTTAATTAATACACCCACTCCTCTATTTAAATGGGATTGAGGTTTATAATATTAAGTGATTTCAGAAGGTTTGAACCTAGTAAGTATACCTTGCTTAGAAGTTACAAGGCCGTATCAAAAATCTGGGTATGAATCATAAGAACGCGACACGATTGATTAAAGTGTCGTGAAAAATTACGACAGACAATAGTCGCAAATTTTTTTTAAGATCACAGGTTTCGATTGCAAAGCTATCGTTTTTTATTGGTATAAATTTAAATTTGGTATAATATTGCCAACTTAAAATATTAAATATATTGACTTAGGTTAAGCATATGAAATGACTGGCTGTCACTTTTTATTGAAAAATTTTTAATTTTAGATCATAGTAACTTTTTTATTTTATAATTTTCTAAAATAATTTTCGAACATTACAATAAAACTACTTTTTTTATATTTACACGATTGCTAAGATTATATCTTGTAAATTTGATAGATAAAACGATATAAAGTTTGCGATATCGTTTCATATGATGAAAGATGAATTGGTGTAAAAGTAAAATCGTTTTGTACGCAATACGACATTATAATTTTGACAGCATGTGACGATTGTCGTCTCCTGTGATCTTAAATCCCATATTTAAAGATACGACTATCACAATCGTTTCTCATGATTCATGCCCTGGCTGATTTTAAATTGAATTTTCATTGAGTTTTTTGCATTTTCATGCAACATATATTAAATATAGAATATAGAAATTCAAGGAGGTTGATGGGATGGTATACTAATTTATTTCGCACAAGGTGTAAAATTTTATTATTAGAAAACAATTTTTTATTTTTTTTTAAATTAGCCCCACTCGGTTGGTATGAAGCTTGTTTCTTAAATATACCACCTCCTCTACCTAAAAAGGCAGCGGGTTAAAATTTTGGGAATTGGATAACCACTAACCTATTGCATCTAATTTATAAGTTGGGAGGTAAATAATTATAATATTTTTTAAATTATAATTTTATAGTCATTTTAAGTTCCAAATATTCAATCTTGATATATTACATAATAAATTTTGAAATGTAACATTTCTAAGTGATGTAGCTTAGAGGGGATTGCAGGTAGGAAAGTAAATTTTTAACACAAGTTGTAAGATAGTATTTTTAAGAAAATAATTTCTCATTTTTGCCATCTCCCGCAGAGGCGTTGCAGCTTCTTTCATAAACTTACCTCCTCTCCCATATTAAAAGGGAAAGGGGTAAAAATTTCGAATGATTTTGAAAGACACCAACTTATTATACCTAACTTTAAAGATATAAGACCCTATCTGAAATGTGGCATATCTTATAACCATTTTAAATAGTCCCATAACAATTCTTTCACCTGTAAAATCAAGGGGGGTAAAGGTACGAGGCTGATTTTTATGCAGAATTTGTAACATAGTATTATTTAAGAATATAATTTCTCATTTTTTCAATTCATTTTCCCGCTCAAGTTGTGTAGCTTTTTTCAAACATAAGCCCCCTCACCCATTTAAAGAAGGTAGGGTAATTTTTTTATATGAAATCGAAATGCACTTACCTGATGCATCTATGTTAGAAGTTACAATGTTTGATATGAAATCAAACCGGTTTTATAGCCATTTCAAATTTCAAAATTTTTGTTTTAATATTACTATAGGGGGGCGAGGACCTAGGGATCCAAATTTTTACAATCTTCATTATATGTCGTCTACATATATGCCTGTAAAACAATGTAAAGATCCGACTATATTTAGGGGTATTTTTTTGAAGTGCACAAAATTGTGCATTTTCAACTCTCCGCGAAGGGGGGTTGCAGGGAAATTATTCAAAAAAGGATACCATATACATAAATTTCCATCCGTACTTTATATATGTTGCAATTTTTGTACAAATCGCACGAGTGCTTATACTCTAAGCGTTTAAAAAAGTGTATTTTTACTTTGCGTACGGCGTACGGCGGACACGGATTTTTTTTTGCTGATACTGTTTCCCTGACATCTAAAAAAAAATCTCGAATACAAAGCACCACAAAGCTTCATATATTTACGATATATGAAGCAATATATTTACAATATATGAAGCAAAACACAATTAATTTTTAAAAACATTTATTTTCTTTGACATGCCGACGTTGGCCATATAGTAAAATGGATACTTGAAATTATAATTTAGAAATACATACAGCGTTCCTAAAGGAAGAAGACCTAAAATACTATAATTTTTGTACTTTGTTCTAAGATAGCTATATCTATGTTATATATTATCTAGATCAGCCATAATTTTTTTGTGTTTAATTATTATAATTGCTTTCGATATTATTAATATTTATTTTGAACATATTTTTCGTTTAAAAAATAAAGTACATTTTGAAATAATTTTGTTAAATTTACCTATCATTACAAATAAATGTACATTATGAAAGCTATATTTTCATTATTAAAATTGTAAATAAACAAACAAATGCTTATTACTTGAATAAAACTGATTATATAAACATATTAGTTGTTTGCTTAAAATATTTTTAATTTATAATTAATTTTCACCTGAGCAAATAAATTTTAAGTAACTCATAGTATATGAAATAGTAGACAGACTATATGATAATGAAATTTCCCATAATTTTCTATATATATTTTTATTATTTTATTATTTTTTTATAATTTTATTAAATAAAAATCATCATAATCAAATTAAATATTTAAAAATTTAAAATATTACAAAATATATTAACACAATTTAAACTTTTCTTTTTATGCAATCCTATATTAACTATCAATGTTTATTTATCAATCATTAGTAAATATCAATAACAATCATACATTTAATTAAATAATTTATTAATCATTTTTGTGGGGTCATCATAATAAAAGTTTTAATCAAAAAATTAGCCTAAAAATGTTTATAAAATATTTTATTCAGCATCTTCAACATGCTTTTTGTTTTTGACTAATTTAGTATTGAATCTATTAAATTTACACGAAAACTATCAAAAGGTTTATTTCTATTTATATTTGTAAAATAACACAATATAATAAATATACTAACATAACTAACTATACATTCTTCCACAAAAACGAAAAAATATGTTAAATTTAGAAATCAATCTACAAGAAAATATATAATAGATTTTACTATATAATATAAACTGGCGATTCATCCACAATTATATACAAAATGTCGCACAGCTGAACTACTCCGCAGTAGTCTCGTAATCATGGGCTTTTAATAATTATTTGTATTATGCAAATTATATTTCTGCTATTTTCTACAAATAATATATCAAAAAACTTGGTGAACATTCAACATGGTAACTGAATTTTTTTACTTGTATTTTACAGCCTTCTACCCAGCAAACAATTTAGTGAATATTCACTAAATGAATTCATTACAAGTTCATCTTCATAAAAGGAAATCGTTATGAAATCATTTTTTGAATTAAAAGTGATCATCCTAAAAGGAAATCATATCAAATTCACTAAGTGATTGAAAAATTATGAAATTATTTATTCATATGTAGTACCAATCAATAACTGAGTCGAAAATGATATCCCAAAATTAAATCATTTTAAATTCAATAAATGATTAAAAAATGAACAAGTTAGAAATTCATATTCACAAATCAATCATTAATTGAGTTAAAAATGATCATCCAAAAATTAAATCATTTTGAATTCAATAAATGATTAAAAAATGAACAAGTTAGAAATTCATATTCAGAAATCAATCATTAATTGAGTTAAAAATGATCATCCCAAAATTAAATCATTTTGAGTTCAATAAATGATTAAAAAATGTAGAAGTTGGAAATTCATAATCATAAATCAATCATTAATTGAGTTAAAAATGATCATCCCAAAATTAAATCATTCATAAAATTCCATAATAAAAATTCTAGGCAATTTAAACTTAAAATAGTAAACAAAAAGGATTAGTAATCTGCGCATAATTTAAGCACTTAGTGAACTTTAAATGAGAAATCAGGTGGATTCATTTTAAAGCAAAAAATAATTTTGTAGCTTTGAAATCACTTTTTTAAGCTCACTAGGTGATTAAATTATGAGCAGATTACTAATCCTTTTTGTTTACTCTTTTAAGTTTAAATTGCCTAAAAAAATGTTTATGGAATTTTTTAAAGCTTTTTCAAGAGGAACGCAAATGAATTCATTTTTTGCTTTAAAATGAATCCACCTGATGATTTCTCATTTAAAGCTCAATTTGCTTAAAATATGAGAAGATAAAAAATCCTTTTTGTTTTTTTTTCTTTTAAGTTTAGATTCTAGAATTTGTAATTTTGGCTGTAAATAAGAAAAATCAGCCGTGATTTAGTAATTTTAGTCAAAAATTGTGGTGAAATAAAAGTAAATAAAGTGCACAAAATTAAAAATTGCGAAGTGAAAATAAAAGTAAAAATTTAAGAAAAATAATAAAAATAGCGCAGAAATTTTATTGGTAAGTTTACGATTTAAATTTTAGTAGGCGTTGAATAAAATATAAGGTGCAAGTGCAATAAATATGTAACAAGAAATTAAAAAAGGGCTTTTTCGAAAATGCAGTTTTAACTTAGTTCTAAGTAAGCAGTTCGTTCGATAATTCATAACTGCAAAACTTCAAAAGCAGTGTGTTCGATAAGTCTCCACTGCAATAGCAGAGTATTCGAAAATCTCTACTGCACTTAAAGTTTTAACGCAATTTCGCAGTTTTAATTTTACAATTGCTTTCAATTAATGCCAATTTTCATCTGGTATTTTCTCTGGAAATCCTGGATGGATTGGGCTGATATTTGGTAAACATATTCAAATTAGTAGTTTGGATGAAATGATGAATGGCCATATTTTCATCTGGGATTTTCTCTAGCACCACTGGATGGATTGGGCTGATATCTTCCAGCTAAAACAGTTTTCACGTATTGGAGGTTGTGGGGTCATTTTATAAAAAAATGTAAGAAATTTATTATTAGATTCAACAGCTAAAAATTTCTGTTGCTAAAAAAATTTTCTCTAAATCTCTTAATTCTGTTATAGTTTTAAAAAGTAATTTGTGAAATTTTAATGTATACCAATAACTACAATCATCTTATTATTTCTTATAGATGCTTGTTTATCAACTATAGGAAATTCAACTGAAAATTCTATAGACAACAGCATTAACAGATATTTTCAATACACTAAACAGCGTATACAAATGTGGCACTATCAGCAAAAAACTAAAATTTTAATTTTAATATTTTTATATTTTAATAAAGGTATTTTTAATATTATTTTTAATAATATTAATTATGAATTATAACAATTTTACACTTAATATTAAAAACTATATCAGTACATATAAAATCAATAATAATTATTTACTAAATGAAATACCAAATGCAAAAATTTATTTTGATTTACTGTAAGTACACATACATACATAAAATTTAAATGCTGGCAAAAATTACGTTTTCAGTTCTTGCATTAATATTTTTATAGTAGGATATAAATATTTAAAATTCATTATAAATATTATATTTTATATTATTTATATTTAAACATAGATTAATCCTATCTTTATAAGATTATTACTTGAATTGAAACTGTTATATTGTCAAAATGTGAATTCATACTAAATTTGCAAGATGATTTCAATATGAACTCTTAAAATGAATTCCGTATATCTTCATGTATTTTATTCATACTAAATTTTAAAAATGATTTCAATATGAACTCTTAAAATGAAATCCTTAAATCTTCATATAATGAATTCATACTAAATTTGCAAGATAATTTCAATATGAACTCTTAAAATGAACTAAAATCCTAATCATTAAATGAGCTTGTTATGATATCACAATTTGATTTCACTGTGATGTAAAAACTTTAGTACAAAAAGTCGCTTAAAGTGAAGCTCATGTGAAACGCAAATGAAGTAAATGTGAAATCACATTCACTGAATGAGTTCTAAATGAATTCAGAATGAATTAACATTGTTTGCTGGGTAGCGACAAAAATTGAATTATGGGATTAGCTTTCCAACACATGTGATTTCCCGTCATTTTTGGTAAAGATTCACCAAGTTAAATAACATTATTGAAAAACTTTGTAATTATATGTTACACTCTCTAGCGACATAAATTAAAGTTATACATATTGACTATGAATCTGTTGAACTATTTACTATGTAGCTTTCAAATTCGGTGTCAATTCGAATTCGCATTTTTGGGGTTTATTTACTATTATGAATTACATTTTATAGATTTGATTTAAGGCTCGAGGAGGGCACTTTCCTGTTTTATAGAGGAATTATTTTGTCCATTTTATACAAAACCAGTGAACATTTTCTTCCACGAAATTTTTATAACATATCAAGAATATATTAATTTCACGGATAGGTGTTTTACTTTTTTAATTTCCACCGCTAATTTTCTCTGGCACCCCTGGATAGATTGGGCTGATATTTGGTAAACACAATCATTATAGTGTCCTATAGTTAACTATGCCAGTGCTCCTCCATTATTTCCCACAAAATATCAGAAATCACGTTTTCATCATATAACCATCTTCCAAGTAGAGCTAATGGAGGAGCACTAGCGTAATTAACTATAGAACACTATAATGAATGTGTTTACCAAATATGAGCGTAATCCATCCAAGGGTGCCAGAGATAATCCCAGATGAAAATATGGCCATATATATATATGTTACGGTGAATTCGATTAATAGGTGAATTCATATAATTACCGGCGATTATGTAAATTTACCGAAAGTGTTGGAGAATGTGATAAATTTATCAAATTTACCGGAGATTATGAATAATCTCCATTGCCAATTGGTGGATTTGATAACTGAAATAATAAAACAAGAAATTTATCATATATTCCGGACAAGGGCATAATAGTCTCCTCCTGTGCCTATTGTTGACTTTAATAAAAAAAATTATAGAATACAATTTCACTTATCAAAGACTCCCCAATATAAATAAACCATTTAAATTTAAACTAACTACATGAAGTTGGCAATAAAATTTACTAAACCCGCAAAGGTTTATTTATATATTGGAAAGTCTTTGATAAGTGAAATTGTATTCGATAATTTTATTTATTAAAGATACCAATGGGCACAGGAGGAGACTATTATGCCCTTGTCCGCCGGAATATATGATAAATTTCTTGTTTTATTTTTTCATTTATCAAATCCAACCCTTAATATATATGGGTATTCAGCGCCTCTAGCGGCAGAAATTTGTAATATGGTTACTTGAATCGTGTTCTACTCTTAATACCTTCCCAACGAGTTGTCACACTTAAATTTTGGTTCACATTTACTATACTAAATTACAATTTTACTTGTATCTTACTGCCCTCTAACGGCCAAAAACCGAATTATGGAACATGTCTTATCTTAACTAATTTTATTTTAGATTAGATTTACTTCACTTGGTTCATTTTTGGTGAAGATTCACTGAGTTAAATTACATTTTAAAAGAACATTATAATAATACGCCCTGAAGCGGGATAAATTAAAATTATGATAGCAGCGAGTTTGTACTACTATACTAACTAAGAACTAACATTCAGATGCGATGCCAAACGTCATTTTTTTGGGTTTCTTAATATTCGAAATTACATTTTAAGAATTTACATTTATGATATTTTGAAATTCAGCGCCTATAAAACCTCACAATAAATTCCAATGAAAGTTTTGGTTCACATTTACCATATGAAATTATAATTTTATTTATGCGAATATCGTAAAATGCGAATAGTGCCGCCTACAGGCCGAATTTTAAAATTCTATCAATTACATCTGGTTATGAATAAATTAAGCTTTCCATTTCCATCATAAATATAAAAATAAATCTAAATTTACTATGTAAAATAACTCCTGTGACAGACGGACAGAAGTTAAAAAAGACCTAAAAAGTTACTATTTTGCTCTACCGAAATATATTTCTGAATACATATGAAAATTATAAAAATACGGTATAATTGAAAGCTCATATTTTAATTATAACTTTAATATTATTTATAAATGAAAATGTGATTCATAAATTGCATAATTTAGGATTAGATGTTTTTATAAGGCGTTTTTATGTATTGTGTTATAAAAAATTAACATAAATTTTTAGGGCTTTTTTTAAAAAAAAAATCCCTTATGTTAACGCTTTTGTCCGTCTGTCTGTCCGTCTGTCTGTCCGTCTGTCTGTCCGTCTGTCTGTCCGTCTGTCCGTCCGGTGTAAACAATAATAACCAGTTGTTTCACATGGTTAATGTACACTCAGGTATATGATAGATACACCGATGGAAAGCTTGATTTATTGAGAACGAGATGCAATTGATAGAATTTCAAAATTCGGCCGGTAGGTGGCGCAATTCGCATTTTGCCAAAACCTCTTTTCCGAATAAAAATTATAATTTTATATAGTAAATGTACACCAAAAATGAAGTTTGACCACTCGTTGGAAAGGTATTTAAGAGTAGAATATTATGCCAGTAACCGTATTTCAAATTTCTACCGCTAGAGGCGTTGAAAAGTAAAATATATAAAATGTTAATTTTTAAAATGTGATTTTCAATAGTCAATAAGCCCCAAAAATTAGGTTTAATGTTGCAACTGAAAGGTAGTTAGTAGTAATATAAAACCACAGTTGTTATAATTTTAAATTCTACCACTAGAGGGTGAAACATATAAATTATATTGTTTTTAAAAATGTTATTCAACTTGGTGAATCTATACCAAAAATGAAGGGAAAGCAAGCGCTGGAAAGCTAATATAAACTAAAATAAATCAGACATATTCATAATCTGATTTTTAGCCACTAGAGGGCAGTAAAATACAAGTAAAAAGTTGTAATTTAATATAGTAAATGTGCACCAAAAATGAAGTGTGACTACTCGTTGGAAAGATAGTTAAGAGTAGAATACGATGCAGTTAACTGTATTTCAAATTTCTACCGCTAGAGGCGCCAAATACTAAAATATGGAAAAAGAGTTTTCAAAATGTGTTTTCCAATTGTGAATAAGCTCCAAAAAATAGGTTTAATGTCGCATCTGAAATTTAGTAAGTAGTAGTATAAAATCACGAATAACAACATTTACTCCAAATATGCATTTAGAGTAGATGAATTTAAAAAAAGCCCGTAATTATAAAACTACTGATCAGTAGTTCGGCTGCGCGGCATTTTTTAATATGTATTTGGTTTCTATTCGATAAATTTCTAAAAAAAATATAATTAATTTATTTATCTTATTATATAAACAAAACATTCTTATAATACATCAATACCCGTTGATGAAGGAACGAGACTGATTAAAAAAGTTTACTGAATAATGTCATCTTAGCTGATAATGAGCGGAAAAGTTTCAGTACTACCCAGTTAGTTTGTATTTGACATTCCAGCCGCCACACGCACATATCCTTCTGCAATTACAATTTACAATACTAATAATAGTATTATTCCATATATTTTTGTTTTTAGTAAGTGGTTATGCACTTGGGGTGCGACAATAATCAATAAAGCTATATAGCCACGACAATTGAATTAACGACGAGGGCCGCATAATACGCTATTAAAAAGTGGTACTTATTAGATAAGATATAAGATAATATTAAATTCTATTGATGTTTGTAGTATATTAAGTATATACTCGCTCGTAAATATTTGTACATTATAGAAGATAATCACTGCAATATAAAATTCGGGGTTATGATTAAAAACGTAAGCGTCAGTGGCACGAATATTACCTGAAACTACCAGCTAAGATTGTAGGTTAATAAACTTAATATTTATATCTGTAATCTGTCTCTTTCTTTTATTAAATACACATCTCATATAAACTACTCTATTATTTTGACATTCACCTGAAAAAAAAAATATTATTTTGTAATAAAATCAATTTAATTTATAATATTAAATTGAAAATTATTTTAAAGTATTTTTTTTTTAATGTATTTTTTTATATATCTCATTATGTTAATTTTATTTTCGGACTTTAAAATCTAAACTTAAATTTACCTTATTATCAATTTGGCTTTTGGATTACGCAAAACTTTAAAAATTTCTTTAAAAAAATTAAAATGCAAAACGAATTAAAATACTTTTTGAACCCTATTAAATATATATATAGTTTCAAATAGACCTCAGCACGCTATAGCTATAGTAATAATATAGAAAAATAAGAACCGTGATATTTGGTTGCAGATACATATAATACCTGTATTTAGTCACAGTAAAAAATTATATACATTCATACATCTCTCGTATTCATTATAGATATGTTTATAAGATTATGATTTAAAAAAATGAAATTGGTATATCGATTTGGAGTTTTGCTATTGTTCTGTCACGGCAAAAAAAGTTTAACACGATGGATAATGTTTTAATATTATATTGTAATAAAATTATTGTATATCAATATTGACAAGCATTTAGTGTCGGAATCGTGCCTGTAGACTATAAAATTATATCTTCAAGATATTATTTAATTTTTTTTGTCTAACTCTTATTTATGTAGGACAAATATTACGAAATTGAAAAATATGATATGTCAAGAAAAATATAAATTTTGATGTATAGAATCAATTTTAAGAAATATGTTAAATGAAACTACAAAATATTTCCGATTTTGAATACTTGAATTGAATTAAATATTATCATTGTACAAGGTACAATATGACTGGTTGGTAACGAAAATAAATAAATATTTTTCTACATTTTCGTGTTTGTTTTCTATGTAAGCAAATAAATTTTTTTAATAAAATTTTTAGCTACAGATATAAATATTCAATACATACGATATAAATTTCTTTATTTTTATATAGAAAAATTAAAAATAACAACTTTATTCAGCTAAATTTATGTTTATAAGCATGGTCATCATAATTTCACATATAATATAATTCAACATATTTTTATGCCAATTTTTTTATACTATAAATCTAGGATATTCGTATATAATTAATAATTGAATATCAATTAATGATTCATATCTCTTAATTAGTTATTACATATTTGATGAATTTCTTATAAATCAAAAATTAACAATTTATGTAAATCAAAGACAATGCCCTAAATAAATTCAAATAATAAGAACATATACAGTTTGGTCTTATTAGTAACCTGAGTGTTTAGACGTTTAGAGAGTTGTTTGAATAAAATCCGGTAAGATGTTTTAACTGAGAAACAGAAAAAATGGAATTATCATCACATACAAGATGTAGTTAATTTTTCAAAAACAAAATTATAACATAAAATAACATAGATAAGTAACATCAAAATTTACAAAAGTAAATTAAGATAATATGAGAATGAAAAAAAAAATTAAATTGATTATTGTGTTGTAAATGCGGCTTTCAATTATCTAATATTATTATATTAATTAGAATAGAATATTTCTATTATTCTATTAAAATATTCATATACTTTGAATTGAAATTTCATTTATATGTAGTATATAATAATTCAATTACATAAATAATATTAAAACAAAAATATTATTTATAATGTAATATTTGCATAATATTGATACTGGCCATACAAAAATTTGCGAGTTTTCTCGCAACCCGCAAGCACTTGGGATCGCTACTCCGGATTTTTGTTTAGAAAAATACTATTTTCAGATAATCATTATGATGACATAAATATTATAATATTAATACAGAGACAGAAACTAAAATAAAAATAAATTTCCTCTCATAGTATTGAAAGATATACATACATATATGGCTAATTAGCAATCTTTGTTTATTGCATCACAATATGTTTTTTCATTCAAAATTTTATAGCAAAATTTAAAAGTACCAAATATACATACAATGCAATTTAACCAACTAAACCTATTTTTATAAGCATATAAAAAATGTTGTATAACATTAGAAACAAAAAAATATACCAAAATGTATAGAAAAATAGTAAAAAACTTGTCTTGGGGATACAATACGAAAACCAACAAATTATCGTAAGAGATTGTCGGTGTTGATAAAACATTTTTTGACCTTATACATACCTTATAAAATAAAGATATGTTTATATGAGCGCCATCATCATTTTCATCAGTTATATTACATATGATGTGTAACCTACACTTAAAGATATATAAATATGTTTAACTATATAAAATTTACCCAAAATTTCGTAAATAAAATTATCCATCTTTATAATAAATTATTAGCATACTCTCTTGTCAAACTTATTTAAGTTAGTAGGATTTTCATATTCATCATGTAATAATGCTAAAATTAACATGTGTGTAACAAAACTTGTATTTACTTACCTAATCAATAATACAAAAGTTACCAATTTTTTTTACTAAAATCTATACATACCTATTTCATAATTTTACCAACAGTCAATTCCATTTTTACTTTCAATAAAGATTTAATTGCTGCACAAACAAAGCGTACATCACGTCTGACAAATTCATATAATATAAAATCGTCAACATCATCATCATCAAATGGTCATGATTTTGATTGTCCTGAAGAATTTGGTTATTATCCACATCCGAATGATTGTTCACAATATTATGTATGTGTATTTGGCGGCGCATTATTAGAGAGTTGTACAGGAGGCTTAATGTATAGTCATGAATTACAAACATGTGATTGGCCACGTAATGTTGGTTGTGAATTAACATCAGATATTAATACACAGCAATTATCATCTCGAGACCGTACATCACATTTACAACAACAACAGCAACAAATTAAAACACAACATCAAAATCACGTACCACATCGTGTACGTTTTGGTTCATTACCAATTGTTAGTTCAACAACACAACAATCGCTACAACAACATTCGAAACCAACTATTGCACAACAATACCATCGTCAAACATCACCACAATCATTTCAAGCACAAATACAAACACTACCACCTCCACCAGAATTACGTGTTGCACCAAATCCTGTAATAACATCACGAGGTCAACCAAAACCATTATTAGAATCACAAGAAGATATTGCTAAGGTAAATATTTACTATATAGTGTCAAATTCAATATCTTTTTTTTTGTTTTTATTTGTTATCCATCAGTTATATGCTGACGCGCATGATACTTTACCTCCAGCTGAAGAGGAAGAATCTGATCGTCAACAAAGAGTTTATAGAGGTCAACCTAGTACAGTTGGGCAAGTTCAAAGAGATCGTGATGGTATTATACATCATGGTAATATAAATGCATTACCAAATCATGGAAAAGTTGGTTCATATGCATATGGTTCACAACTGAATCAATTCAGGTAATTATAGAAATAAGAATACGTTTTTCACAAAATTTTAATAATTTAAAATTGATGAAAATTTTCAAACCAAAATATACATAACAGTAAAAATAATATACAAATATGACAAAAAATTTATTTTTGCCTTTAAAATTATTATAAATTCTATGATTACTGGATAATGAACAAAATAAATATTTCCGTCATCCTAACTAATATCTTACATAATTCATTATTACTATTACCTTTGACATTATATCTTTTAGAACATTATATAACAACGAAATTGGTCATACAGAAAATTTACTAAAAAGAAAACGACGTGATATTAATATATTTTTTGACAAAAATAACAAAACTGAACTAGAAAAATACGATAAAAATAACAAACAAGAAAATACCAAATATACAAAACAAAATCGAAATGAACATTTTGACAATTTAAATATCGAATATACAGATGATGATGTTGATAGAAATAATGCAGAAACATCTAATAATGAAGATTTCGAAAATACTGACGAAGAAGATAGTGAATATTTACGATCACCACGGCAATTAAGACAATTACAAACACATAATCGACAAAATTGGCATTTTTCAAATGGTAATAATTATAGAATAATTAATTCAAAACCTTATCAACAAGAAGTATTTGAAGTGTTTACACCATATTTATCACCACCTGGATTACAATCTAATCATTACTATAAGGGCAGCAGTAATATATACAATTCAAATAATCCTAATCAACATAATCTATCAAATAAGCCAAATATAAACCAATTTACAAATTATAAATCTGTGCCTTATAAATTTCATATACCATCGCAAGATCATTCACAATTAAAGCACTTATACACAACATCATCAACAAAACCACCAAGTTATTCACAATCTGATGTACTACCATTAATAATCGAAGGATTCCGAAATACAATTAATAAACAACATTTAATACCATCATCAAAACCATCAACATCATCGTCATCAACAGATCCTGATAATTTTTCATATTTTCATTTAGCTAATGAAGAACTACCACCAAATCGTTATACAATTATTGATGATAATACAAAAAATACCCAATATTATTCAAAACACCAAAATGAAAAAGATAAGGAGTTAAAACCGCATTATCATGCATTTAGTACAGTTGGTGGATTTTATAATAATGATAATCATTTACCAATGAAACAAACAGTAATTGCTGAAAATTTTAACAATAATAATAGTGGTATAAAAGCAACAACGCCAAAACTTGTTTCAAAATATAGTATATCAACAAATGTAATACCAAGTACTTCAACAGAAAGTAATTATTTTCAATATAATATATTACAAAACCAAAGAATGAAAAACTATTTTATAACAACGTCTCCGGCAATGACAACAACAAAAACAACTACTACGACAATAAGACCTCCAACAACATTGAGTAATTTTCATATTATTTCCGGTCCAGATTTTCATACAACTTTCGGAAAATTAAACAAACTCCAAAATGAATTACCAATTACATTGCCAACATTACCATCAATTACACAAAATGATAAAAAATATAAAACAGAAATTCATAAATCAACAGGATTTCATTATACAACACCTACATCAATTGTATATCAAAATACTGGAAGTTTACATCATCAACAAAAACAAATTACAATTAACCCAAATTTACTTAATAATATGTTAAATCCAATTCGTAAAACAAATGAAACTATTAATAATTTTAATTTTAATAAATTTATTGCTGGTATTAAAGAGACTACTAATATTGAACAAATGGATCCAAAAATATTAGATATATTGACATATTTTAAACCAGTAACTACAACAAAAAATCTATCAACAGGTACAATTAAAATAAATGAAACAAGTAAACCAACAACAATAAATTTACAATCAGCCACATTCAAATTAATTGAAAAAGATTCTAATCAAAATTTGCATAATGGACCAAAAACAAGTACACAACAAGCATATATAAAATCACTTATTGTGACACCAAAACCACCAAAAGGTTATGAAAGTTTTATAAATAGTATACCCCAAAAAAAGCCAAATCGACCTGCATTTTTTATAACAAATAACAAACCATTAAATTCGATTGGATCAAATAATCATCAAAATAATCAGAATCAATCTCTTCCAGATGATGATGATCAATATTATTATGAAGATGAAGATAATATTGATGATAATGATGACTATGATATCCAACCGCCTTCAGAAAAACCACCATATATGCCTAATTCAGAAACGATGGCACCACGACCACATAATAAATTAACTATAACAACAACACCATATTATCCATCACAATTTAATCAAATAACAACACATCGACCAATGTTTTCCTCTCATTATAATAGTGGAAAAAATAATAAGGATAATAATAATGACATACCATCGATAATTAGTTTTCCAACAGATATTTTTCAAGATTTAAAGCCAATTAACTATTTTCATAATAATCATCATCATATAAAAAATAAATCATTGACGACATTAACAACAACAACAGATCCGACATTAACAACAAAATCGAGTAAAAAGACAATAACTAATAATAATGTTAGTAGTAGTTCAACAACTACTTTAAAACCAACTAGACAAGCATCATCAATAATTAGTAATAGTTATTTAAAAACTACTTTATCACCATTTAAATCAAGTGAAATACTAAATAATAAAATAATATCGACAACAACTCGTAAAACATATACGGTTAGAGCAAATCGGGGTAATATGAAGTGGAAATATACAAAAACTACTAGCAAACCGGACAATAGAAAAAGACCTATACAACAGCAAATTGAACTTGACGAAAAACACTTAAACAGGTAATTTTTTTAAATTGACAAACAAACAAAAATTTTGACTTTATAAATGTGTTTTTACAAAAATATTTCACCTTTATTTATATTTAATATTATTAATAATAGTTAACTTTCAATTATTAGAAATATATACATAAAACTTATTATGAAAAGAACCTGTAATGGACAGAAATACCTATGCATACTTCATTAATCTATTTTATATAATAAAACTAAAACTAATAAAATGTATTATGATTAATAATAAAATAAAATTTAACAAAAAAGTTGTTTGTGGTAATAAATTACAATTGCATATTAAGTTAAAATTATCACCCTAATTTTTGAATTTGAACCTTCGGGAAAACTGTCAAAATTTCTATTTTTGTCACCTTAGAAGTCAACATCAACAACATTTTACCCTTCAAAATGGTATGCATTTTACATATATTACAATCACAGATAATGACCGCGTTCATACACGCAGTATGATCGCAGTACTGCAATGTTTTTATTCGTTTTTATGGTAGGTAGTTTAATCAACGAGACAGCAACCAGTCGACAGAAGGAGCATTGGTTAAGCTAAATTTGTCGACTTTTCAATGTCTCGATAGTCAAAATACCAGTAAAAAGAATTAATACATTGCAGTACTGCGATCATACTGCGTTTATGAACGCGGCCAATAAATATACAGATGTTGCACGTTCAAGATACACATGAATTTTTTATACATATTATGCGTCACTATTTCAAATATTCTAATATTTCTAATTTCAAGAATTTAATTTTCAATTCTCGGCTTTTCATAGTATATAGATATTTTAGGGGCATGTTAGTTTTTTATTTGAAGGTGTATTTTTTTTAAAATAACTGTCTTGTCGGTTAAAAGTGGTTTCATGGAAAACCCAAAAACGGGACAATAAAATTTTTAGCACACAAATCAATGCGTGTTGCGCATATGAAATGTCTATCATATATTATATATTTATTATATGAGTATGCGTCACTATTTCTAATATTTGAAAAATAAAAAATCTCAATTTTTCGGTTTTTGTACTATATAGATATTTTAGGGGCATGTTAAGTTTCATTGACGCATTGATTTGTGTGCTAAAAATTTAATTGTCTCGTCTTTGGGTTTTCCATGAAACCACTTTTAACCGACGAGACAGTTATTTTAAAAAACTTGTCGGTTAAGACAAAAGATTTTTGTCGGTTAAGGAAAAGCTTTTTGACGGTGTATACCTGTCGGTTAATAAAATGAATTGGCACCAAATTTTTGTATGGGCTATGGGCGTGCTACATCTGTATATTTATTATCTGTGTTGCAACTAATTTATTCAATATATTTTTTGTATAAAAGCAGTAATGTTTTGTTATTTTGCACAAATTTTATAGATACATGTTATGTTCCTGATTATGACTTATTACCACAAACTACTAAAAATTTACTTTTCACATTATTAATTTCTTAATTATTTTTTAAAAATTCTAATTTCTTACTTTAATAAAAATTTCTAACTTTAATAAATAAAATAAAACAAATTAACTTCATCCAAAATCATTTAACAGGGAAACTAGTTCACATGCTCCTCCACCACCATTACCAGCAGCAAATATTTTTATACAACAACCAAGACCAAAACCAGTTGCCGAACAAAACATTAGAAATAGCAATAATAAAAATAATAATTACTATAATGTTACAAAACAAAATTATGATTCTACACCTTTTGATACATACTATTCTGTGTATGATGATGATATTGATCTGTATAGGGATATTGAATATAATAATCAACAACAACAAAATAGTGGTAAAGTTCAGCAATCAACTTACCGACCAGCTGAAGTTATTACATCTTCACAAGCTCCAATTAGAGAAACATATGTTAGTAAAGTACAACAGCAACAAAAAAAACAACAGTCACAGCAACCACAATATAATCAACCTTCATTAATTTATAATACCGATTACGATGATGGTTTAATTTCTCAGGTTTGTAAATTAGTATATAATTAAAAAATACAAAATTCAGTGAAAATTATTATTATTAATAATTATTGTATTTAAATAAATTTAATACTTTTTTAGGTAAATATGAAAAAAATCATCGACATCGACAAACTTATTTAAACCATATCCGATTCCATAATAAATTATTATGATAAATTAAAATATATAGTCAATTGATTTTTTTCATATTTACCTAAAAAAGTATTAAATTTATTTAAATACAATAATTAATAATAATTATTTTCACTGAATTTTGTATTTTTTAATTAAATACTTATCATAATCCAAATAATTAAAATATAAGTAGCTCTTTAATTATATATGTAAAATATAGGTATATGTACATGATTAATAATCATGATACAATTATACAAGATACGGCATTCCCGTAATTTTTTTTGGCACACTACTGCGCATCATGACGTCAGTTGCGAGTAAAAAATATTTGTATGAAAATATTTCAAAATACACAAACAAATTTTCAATGAATTCTTCAACCCTTTCGCCCCGACTTTTGGCTGATGACCCTAAGCCAAATGTAAAAATTGCTGGGACGTATTGTCCCAATGTGGCGAAAGGGTTAATATAAATTTTTTTATACTCAGCTGACGTCATTTGATAGTTTCAAAAAACTGAGTGAACTTCGATAATATGCGCAATGCCTTATCTTTTATAATTGTATCATGATTAATAATTACGATTTTTAAAAATCTCCAATTTAAATATTTTAATGAATGTAATTGAAAGTTATATAAAAATTTACAGATTGAACAGGATAATAATGCTTACAACCAACCTACAAGGGCTCCAATAAGGTAAGAAATTGATAAAATCCTGTTTGTTGTTTAATAAAAACTTACTTTTTGTCATGCTTGCAAGAAAATATTTTTAACACAAAATTTTGATATGAAATATTTATACATATATGTATATGTATATTTTTATTAATTTAAATGTTTATATATTTGAATGGCCCAATTTTTATTTTTCGTTTTAAATTTATTAAATAATTAACTAATATTTTATTAAATTCAATGAAAATTTGAAAGAAAAAAATTGTAAATGTAAACAAAGATTAAAATATTTTTAATAGTTTACTTTACAATAAAAAATAGATATCCAAATATTTATATAATTTAATTCCCTTAAAAATATTGATAAATAAAATTAAATATTATCAAATTTAAAAACACACATAAAATTACATAATTACACCATCACATTAAATTTTAATTACACCATCTCATTAAATTGTTGAAAAAATCAAATAAAATATACCAAACCCAAATTCACTATTTTTTCCAAATTTTAAAATTTTTAATTAAATTTAATTTTGTAAAATCACACAACCAATCATACTATAGGGGAGACACAATCGATATCAATCTAATAACCAAAAGTCCAATTAAATTGATATCGACAACTTTAAATGAAAGTAATATTGACAGTGATGATGATGATGTTATCGAAAATACAATTTCGACTATTTCATCATTAAATTTACCAATTTATCGGCAAACAACAATATCAGTTCCAACATTGTCTTCAGATGTACAAACAGAATTGTCGTCATCATCAACTTCTACTGACATTATAAAAGCATCAACAAACTTATTTAAACCATATCCGATTCCAATTATACCTAACGATCAGTACATTATAATTGAATCAACAACTCCAATAATACCAGTACCACCAACGATTACAAATATTCCTTCAACAACGACAAGCATATCAACACAATCAATTGAAACCATAAATTTAAGCACACCACAAACATTATTAAGTAATACTGCACTAAAAGCATCAGAAAGCACAACACAAAAAATATTATTGAGCACAACACAAACCAACACTACACATACACAAACACAAACTACTACAAGGTACTACAAAAATTTAAAAATTAATAAGAAAAAGGATCAAAATTTTAAAAATTTATTTTCTATCAATATTCATAAAAGTCTCCCCAGCTATTGATATCATTTTGTATTAATTGCATAAATTAGCAAAATTGTAGGACAAATATTACTACTCATATTATTTACCATAAAAAAACATCAAATAACTTTAAATATAATAACGCATAATTTAACATAAAAAATAAATCCTATGATAAATTTAAATACATATAACATTATTATAATTTACATTAAAAATTTGCTTGTTATTTTTTATTGAAATTATGTTACAAAAGTTGTATCAGATATGAAAGTTTATAATAATTATGTATACAATTTATGTATTTTTATAAAAATATATATTTTTTGTAAATATTAATGGAATGCTTAGATATAATATAATTAAATTAGATTGTTCTTATAATAAAAATTGCATCTGTGGTATTTTTGTGGTATCTTGTAAAAACAACTTATTTTATATAATTCGCGACATAAATTCACATAATAGTAATACATATAATATATTAATTTAGTAACTCAGTGTATTATTAATTACTACATATATTCATTTTTTTTTATATATATTATCATTTATGGGTTGATTTCGTATCACATTTGGTTATAAGTATTATGAAACCTTTGCTAAAAATAGCAATCAATTAAGATTTGACCTTTTTACTAGAAAATGTATTAATCTCGAATTTACGCTTTTTCCAAAATAAACTCATCTCAAGTCTACGCTTTATGCGAAAAAGAAGTCAACATTTAGAGTGAAATATAAAGTTTTGAAAACGACAGAAACATTGACTTAAATCAATTTTTCCATAACATGGGTTTTGTTAAACAAACGTTTTTTTAAACATTTAAAGTAGATTTTTTTATTAAAATTGGAACCACATAACAAATCGAATTGTTTCCAAAATTCATCATTCATACACATTAGAATTAAATAATACTTTATGGAAAGATGGAAATATAAATTTGTACTTTTAATAGACCTTGTACACATTCTACTTAGACTTATGTTCTAATATATTATTTAGGGATCTCTGACCATTAACTCTGAAATTTGTCTCTCATCTCCAAAACTAATTTTTGCTTATCCTATTAGTGACTTTTTAAAATTTCAGCGATTTGCCATATACAATTTAGTTTCAATAATTCACACATAATAGTTTTTTAAACCAAATATTCTATTTAAATTCCAATGCACCAAAAATTACATATTATCCTCATCAAAAATACAACGACAATAAATAAAATACACATCTTGTTTTTTTTGAAACACTATAAATTAAAATATTCATTTTAAAACCTTTAAAAAACACATTGCAACTTTGCAAATAATACAAAAATAAACATTTTTGCTTATTCACCTTTCCAAAAACAGAAAAATAAATAAATGGAAGTTAAAGATAGTTTTATTTATGTATATAAAAAAACAAAAGTTCTAAAACAAATACGTTTTGCGGCATTTATTCTTCTACAGATCAACACTGTTGGAAGATGGTATCAACAATAAGACATCTGAAACTTTAATACTATCATTGTCGTCAAGTGGGAGCTCCAACAGATCCAATAAAGAGAATCCTACTTTCCCCAAACGTTATCAAACTATAGTATCCTCAACTTCAACCACATCATCATCCGTTTCGCCCTTTTCTTTATCAACACCACATTCCATAACTTTCAGTTCTTCCTCATCCCAACCAATACCATCCTATTACCCAAATACCCAATTACTAGATAATAAAAAAATTGAACAGACTGATGATATAAGAAATATATATACCTTGACAAATAACAATGACACTATTAATAATAAACCAAAAATTATATCATTAATAAATGGCACTGTATATAAATCAACATCCAATCAAATAAAGGACAAAAATCTCTTTTCAAATTCACAAGAAAAGGACGATCAACGTAAACGTATTTTAAATTTTATTGTATCTGATGAACAACCACAAGCATTTAAATCGCCATCACATGAAGAACATATAACAACATCAACAACAATGGTATCCCCACCATCGACATCATATTATCAGACTGAAAAAGTAACACTTCAATCTACGAATCCAAGTCAGCCTGAAGTTGGTGTACCTCGGAACTCTTATTCATATCGACTAACAACTGGAACAGGAACTGGAGGTTATAATTTACGGACTCAATCATCAGAATCAACTGAAAAATTCGAAGATATTCCTCCACTATATGTTCGTACTTCAAGTCAACTAAAAATGCCAAATAAAAAAGAAATAATTAATCCAACTACTTATGCACCACCGAAACCATGGCGATTAATAAGAACAAGTCCATCACCGTTTAATAATCAAGACTCAAATTCACTTACTACTAATGATGATAATCAGCAGTCTGATTCGATTTTCTCTTTCCAACGTGAACAATTGAATAAAAACAATGATTTTGTATCTACTTCGGGTAGTGAGTTAAAACCAATCACTGATAAAACTAATGCAGAACGAATTCAAACATATACATCCCGAGCATTAGTATTTAAAGACAATTTAAGAAGTAAATCATATGAAACAACTGGTTCAACAAAATTTGTATCACCTTATACAAGTTTAAAAACTTTGCTCCAAAGTAAAGATGAAAAGCTTAAATTTGGTTCAAATAAACCTAATTTGAAGGCAAGACATTCGACATCTACAACTTTTATTTACACAACACAAAAACCTTTCAGAAGTTACTCCCTAGTTAATTCATCAACGAAAGAACCATCAAATTATTATATACCAACTGATTCACCTCTAAAACATACTGCACCACCATTTAGAGAAAGTACTAGTACGCCAACTACTTCATCAACAGTCCCTACAACAACTGCATCAGCTACAACAAGTGCTTTTACTACAACCTTAGTAGAGCCTGAAAATATTTCCAGTTCAACAGAATATTTCAAACGCGACCAAGATATCCAAGAATTAAGCGCGAGAGGCAAATCACGATATACTATTACTGTTTCGAATTCTTTGGAAAATGATGAACCAACTACATATTCACCGAAAATTAGACCTTCAGTGCAAAATGATTTATCTAGTTTATTAACATCAATATCACCAACAACAGAATTACCTCTCCGAAGAAAAATGACCAGGCCAAAGATAACCACAGCAAAAATCTATGTTACTCGACCAACAGTTGTTCTTAATCGTAACCAATCTCGTTATGAATTTGCAGCCCTAAAAGATGATCCTACAGAATCAATATTTGGTAAATATATAGAACAATATTCTTCAATGGATAAGAAGCCAAAAGCATATGCCTTGGTACAAAATAAAGAAACTATTAATTCAAGCGAAAATGAAACATTGTCATCTAATTTAGAATCTTATAGTTTTCGTGAATCTGAAGAGAATCCAAATTTAGCAACCTCAATTGAAGAACAAAGAATTGTAGAAATTACTGACAGACCAGCACAATTCTTTACACGTTATCGTCAATTATCAACGGAAAGAAATTTAGCTGAAGCTATTCAAGGATATAATGAATTAAGCCAATTAGATAGAGCAAAATTTAGAGCTTCGGTTGAATTTCCAGAACTTATTGAATCTACAGAATCTGAGCGGATTAAAGGATCAACAACTAAAGAAACTAATAAAAAATATCCAACAAATAATAATCTTTATGACATAGCTGAAACAACACCAATAGTTTCGATTACAGTAACACCATCACGTATCACTACTTCCTTTACTACAGAACCAACAACGACTCAGACTACGACGAAAACAACAACGACTCCTAGTACTTCAACTGAAAAATCGACAACACTTAAAAGTTCGACTACCAAATTGACAACAACCAATCATCCAAAAACGTTACTCCCTCCTCGCGCGTCCAGAGTTAATAATGCTATCAAGACATCTATAGCCGCTTCAAGTAGGACCAAGGTCACCTCATCGTTATCAAAATGTGCAGATAATACACCTAACACTAAATGCAACGAAATTCCCTCGAGGTACCGAATCGAATATTTCTTTAGAGTTTGTACCGTTTAAAGAAAATTTGAAAACATTTTTTTTTAATTTAAAAACAAGCGTAAAATTATTATCTTAATATTTTTTATGAATAATATTTTATGAATAATTTTTTTTAAAATAAACTTACACCAAAACGTCAATTCGTGGTGTAAAAGAAAATGATATGAAAGAGAAGCTAATAAAAAAAATTAAAAAAACAAATATTATTTTAAAATCAAAATAATTTTTTTAATGGTGAAGGTTGCTTTAATGTAATGATTAACCGTAAATTCTATAAATACTTAATTTTACTATAAATTTTTTATATTTGTAAATATTTATCAATGATATTTGTCAGATTTCTAAATATTGCACAAACATTTAAACTAGTTTGCGTCATATCTTAATATACTTATGAAGTTTTGTGGTGGAAAGAAAATGTCAAAAAATTAATTAGAAATTCAAAACCATAAAAATATAAATAAAAAAAAGTTTTTTAAAAATACTTTCCCTTAAAGAAATATTCACCTAAAAAGTAATAAACAAGCAAATAATTCCACATCAATGTACTTTCCCGATGAAATTGAGCAACTGTCAGCAATAGTAAGGGTAAGTAGACCTACTTATAAATGGTATTAATTCTGATAAGGTCTACTTTCCCTTACTTTTGCTGACAGTTGTACATTGATGTGGTATTATTTGCTTCTTTATTACTTTTTAGGTGAATATTTCTTTAAGGGAAATCATTTTTAAAAAACTTTTTTTTTATTTATATTTTTTATTTTACACTTTTTAGTCGGTCAAATATTTATTCATTTGACCGACTAAAAATATTTAAATACTTTGACAACTTGCGAATGATTTGTTTGAGCTCCTCATGGCCCACGATTTTGAATTCCACATGTAGCTGATGTTTTTTATATAATCGGCTCCACATGACCCAGGGTACTGCTCCGACTACTCTTTAAGACCTTTTATTTGATGCCCTACCTGATTTTTTTATGATGACGCAGGTTTTGGGCCCTAACATGAATTACGAAGCCCCACGGATCCGTATAATCGAATGTGCCCCACGGATTACCCTGATTGAGATGTACTCTTCAAGACCTTTCATTTGATTCCACACATGATTTTTTGTATGATGGGGCCCCACATTGCCCCCATTTTGGGCCCGAGATGACTCACGGCGCCCTCCGGATTACTACGCATTGAGATTTATTGTTGAGGACCTTTCATTTGATAACCCACATGGTTTTTGTAAGATGGAGACCAACATGGCCCCCGTTTTAGCCACCACATGACACACGGCGCCCCAAGAAATACATCCCATTGAGATGTACACTTCAAAACCTTTCATTCGATACCCCATGACTTTTGTATGATGGGGGTCCAACATTGCCCCCGTTTTGGGCCCGGCATGCTTTTTTAGGTACATTTAAAAATTTAAGCAGCCCTCCGTGCCCCCTTCCCCCGCATCAAAAAGGGCCCAAATTTATAGGGCACCAAATTTCCAAATTTGAGCTCAATCGGTCAAGCCGTTTAATAGTTATGGCCAGGTGAGGAGATAACGACATACCAACATACTGGAAGTGTGAATTCATAAAAGGGCAAGTAATAAATATACTGGAAGTGTGAATTCATAGAAGGGAAAGTAGTAAATTTTACATTTTTCCAAAAATTTTTCATTTTCTGTTAAATTTTGCATTTTGCAATATATTTTAAATTTTTTTTAAAATTTTACATTTTCTGTTAAATTTGCATTTTCTGTTAAATTTACTTCTTCTGTTAAATTTTACAATTTCTGTTAAATTTTACACTTTCGGTTTAAATTTAAATCTTCTATCAAATTTTGCATTTTAAAATTTTACAATTTACAGCTTCTGTTAAATTTTACATTTTTTGTTATAAGTATATTATATTTTCTGTCAAATTTACAATTTCTATTAAATTTACATCTGCTATTAAATTTTACAATTTCTACTTTTTTAATTTTAGGCCCCACTTGACCCACGGTGCCCCATGGACTACCCAACGATATTTACTCTTCAAGACCTTTCATTTGATGCCCCACATGATTTATTTCTATGATCAGACCACATGACCCACTTTTGGGCCCCACATGACCCACTGGACCCACATAATACTCTCCATTGAGATGTAATCTTCATGACCTTTTATTTGATACCCAACATGATGTTTGTATGATGGGGCCCAATATTGCCCCGTGATAGCCTCTACATGATTCACGCCGCTTTCGGACTACCTCCCATTGAGAAGTACTCTTCAAGACCTTTCTTTTGATACCCCATATGATGTTTTGTTTTACAGGCCCAAAATTGTCCTGTTTTGAGGCCGACATGACCCACGGCGCCCCCCGGACTACCGCTCAATGAGATGTACTCGTCAAGACCTTTCATTTGATACCCTACATGATTTTTTGTATTAAGGAGCCCAACATTGCCCCCGTTTTGGGTCGACATGACCCACGGCGCCCCTCGGACTACCGTCCAATGAGATGTACTCGTCAAGACCTTTCATTTGATACCCCACATGGTTTTTTTGGTACATTCAAAAATTAAACGGACCTCCGCGCCCCCTTCCCCTTCATCAAAAAATTTATAGGGTATCAAGCATTTGAGGACACGATCTCAACTTCCAAATTTGAGCTCACTCGGTCAAGCCGTTTAAGAGTTATGGCCAGGTGAGGAGATACCGACATACCGACATATATATATATATACGGTATATATATATACTATATATATATATACGGTATATATATATACTTATATATACTGGAAGTGTGAATTCATAAAAGGGAAAGTAAAAAAGCAAAAGGTGAAGGTTCAGGCAGGAAGCGTTAAAAAGGACCAATTTTGTGCACTTAAAAAACATACCTTATTAAGATATAACTTTTTTTGTGATTATAAAAGCTTTCAATTTTTTTTAATATACATATGTATGTTTTTAACCCAAAATTCAAATAGTCACAATTTGTAATACAACTCAACTTTTCTTTAACAATTACTCGACAAAATTTATATCATTTTTCTAGCATAATAAAACGTGAAATTTCTTTTGGAGCAACCAAATCAGATACGAGTAGGAATGTAAAGCAAACTCGAAATTTTTATTTTTTTTTGCGGCCCAAATAAACCTTGTTTTTGCGGCCCATGTTAGCTTTCGAGTTGACATGTTTGGGTCAGAGGGACATAAATCTGCCATTTATAAAACTTTCCTATGTGTGTCCGTATGTGCTTAATCGCAACATGCAAAAGTTTGAATCTGTCCCGAATGAATGAGTTTGAAAGGGATGATATTTGACTTTTTTCAATTGTACCTATTTTATATAAAAATTGTACCTTTTTGATAAAAATTGTACCTTTTTTGTTATTTTGTGTTTAGATTGTAAATATTTCTTTTTTTTTTTAAATAAAATATACATAATACATAGAACAAAAAAACATAGTTCACTAATTAACACGCTTACTGTCCCAGGCAATTTATGACTAATTTCCCAGAAGTCCATGCAATTTTTTTTTGTTTTTTTTTGTTTTTATCGTGGGAATACGATATGTATATGATAATTTTTTCCTTTCTTTTTAAGAAGAGTCTCATAAATCATATAAGACTCATAAATTGATACATATATTGATACATTAGAGATTAGACCATTATCCAGTGCGAAACAAAACAATTTCACTCACAATTTCAGAAATTATATTCATATTTGTAATATATAGCAGATGAATCATTGGTGTCTCATGGGCGTGAATCTACCACTGTATCATCATGAGTCATATGTAAGATCTAACTCATGGACAGTGAACGTGTTAACAAAAACAATGAACAAATAATTTTAAGCCTTCCGTCGTTTGTATCAATTTGATACAAATTTGAAATTTTAATTAAGAATAATATGAATATTTTGATTTCGATTTTTGGCTATCTTCTTGAAATACCACAATTTTGAGATGATAACCAAAAAACTAAAACTAAATTGAATACCACAACTTTGAGACGGTAGTCAAAAAACAAACAAAATAAAATATTCATAAACGTTTTGACAATGTTAATTAAAATTTTACAAACGATGGTTCTATTAAACTTGAACTCAAGATTTATTAAAGTACAATTCGTGCAATTGCAGGGTTTATCTAAAATACGTATATAAATATATCTTAATTATTCAATTATATAGTTCATATTCAGTCGGACCTTTTTTTGGCATTTGGCAAAGTAATATTTCCAAGTATTGCTACATTGAAATGACTGCAATTGCTCGAATTACACTTTAATAAATCTTTTGTCTGGATTTACGCAGAACATGTTGACAGTGCTAATTTATTTATCTAAGTTATACAGTATTTGTTTTTTTAAATTGTATGTTATGTGTTTGTGTACCTAAAATGATGCAATTGTACCTAAAGTACCTTTAAGTATGAAAAGGGCCGAAAAAGGTACAATTGTACCTAAAAAATCATCCCTTATGAATCTGTCCTGAGCGAAACCGAGCAATAAATCTACTATTCTATAATAGTGAGATACCAAAAGCCAAACTATAAAATTTTCAACATATTTGTGAGTTTGAATCCAATTAGGAAATATCTACCAAATATGTTAATATGCGATACGAATTACTTCATGGTACTATAATAAATTAATACTAATTGAATTATAATTCAACCATTTTCATTTGTAACACTTTTATAGGAAATAATTTTTAAAAAAATGACTACTCGTATAGTTACTAACATATTTTTAATCTTTCTTAAACTTATAATGCAAATTGTTAATTAATTTAAGTTCATTTAAGTCAATAAATTTAAATTTAAATATATATAAAAAAAATTATTCATAAAATATTAAAAACATAAATTCTGCTAAATTAATTATAAAAAAAAATGAAAAACTATAATAAATACTTTAATAAAAAATAATCAATTGATTTGGTATACTAGGGAAATTTTAAATAATGTTTTATTAAATTTTCATATTTATATTTATATAATTTTATTATTAGTGATTTATTATTAAATTTATAATTATTTTTCCTGTAGTGTAAAATAATTAAAAAATAAAATAAAATTTATATTAATTTTTATTTTAATAATTCTGCACACGCGATTTAGTTACACGCACAATAATTTACTAAAAACAACCAAATTGTTTAAAGAATTTTCCAAAAATATGGTATAAAAATTATTAAATAAAAAGTTTCTTAAAAGATTATTTTTACTATAATTTACCTTTATTACTTTTTCTATATAATTTATTTTATTTTAATATAAAAATTATCAAGCTTTACATACAGAAAACTGGTATACGTTTCATGATTAATTCGGTTCTAATTTTTTATGAATAATATATTTTTGGGACTTCTACACAAACACACATTACACTAAATATTTGTTTAAAAAATACTGATTCAATAACAAATTATCATTTTCACTTTCAAATATTCCAAGTCTACCAAAAGAAACTTATTTTATTTACAATTTCCCTCTTAATAAAAAAGAGTCATTTTTATCCTTTATCTTTAAATTTCATTTTAAATGCTTTTGTCATATAACTTTTATTAAAACTATAAAATATTTCAACTTTATAGCTTTTTTGTAAATTTACATTAAATATCTGGAACAGCGCCCTTATTAAGTACATTTTTAAATCTGTTCGTCGTATGAGAAGTGAAACGAAGTTTTGTAATTGTAAAAATAGACCTCCAAGATAAACGCGTTTAATCAAGATAAGCATATCTTATCTACATTGATTTTGAGATTGAAATAAAAAATCCAAGAATATGACCAAAACCAGAATATGACCATTTACACATATGTATGTACATATATTTTGCTTCATATATTAACGCTTCTCAAACGACGATTTATAGTTTTGCTACTGGGATGATTTCATAAAAGTATATAGTTATATATAAAAATGTAATAAATATTTGTAAACTACTTTTTGGTGTAAAGCTTTGAATTTAAGTTTCATTCACTAATATTTTTAAATTTCTCATCTTTCACTTTGTAAAATTTTTGCTATACTTTGGTTGGAAGAATAGTTTTAATGTAAATTTATGGTTTTGAATTTATGAATTTTTGTCGAAATTATTTTTTATTATTTATTGATTTTGTTAATTTTTGTTAATTAGGACGACTAATAGAAATCGTGGTAGTTCTCACTCACATTTTACTGGTGATGCTGAGAAGCCTTCAGCTGTTATTACGTCAAATCGAGGAACTCATCCACCGTAAGATTTAAAAAGATGATTTCTCTAATACTTAAGAAAATTGTTTTTCTTTAAATCTGATTTACCTATTTACAAAATGTATTTTCTTTTCAAATATTTATTTAGTCGTTCCCGTCCAACACTTAAACCTTCTGGATCTATTGTATCTAAAGCTGCTGAATTTATTGATATTTATAAAAATCCGCCAACGAGAACTGAACCAATTTATCCACAACCAACACCAGATAAAACTGCTGCTAAATGTCGAAAGGATGTATGTTTATTACCAGATTGTTATTGTGGTGGAAAAGACATACCAGGTAAAATTAATAATAAATAATATAGGAATTTATAGATTAATATATATAAGTTTATATCATCAGTTACAAATAGTTTCGGTCAATACCGTAGACGTAGAATACAAAAAAAGTCGGCAGAGATTAGCCATTTTTCAAATAGACACTTTCCGTTTTAATAAAATTTTAAAAAACTAATATATGTAAATACCCAATGGGAAATGGAAGGCTTCCCCCATGCATGGTGGAAGCCTTCTTCGGAAGCTATGAAGGCATGAACTTCGTATATTTCTTTGTGCCCTGAATTGGAAGGCATATACAGTGCCGTGCAGCTAATTAGAAACGATGTCTTAATGTTTCGTAATGTCCCAAAATTATATTTTCCTATCAATGTACTAACAAAACTTTTTTTTAGAACATTACTATAAAATACTATAAAATAATGTTAGTAGTTAGTACATTGATAGGAAAATATAATTTTGGGACATTGCGAAACATTAACACATTGTTTCTAATTAGCTGCACGGCACTGTATATGGCATATAATATGCCTTCCAATTCAGCAATACAAAAGCGCCTTCCTGAGAAGCTTATATCTGATATAAATGAAAATATTTCAATTAACAAAAATTGTATATTAAAGGGAATGCGGAAATATCTAAATCTGGGCTCGGATTCTCTGAGTCGATATCGAGTACACGACATCGAAATCTAACGATAAATTTCCTATTTGGAATTATATCATACGATGATCGAGTATAAAACGATAAATTTCATTCGATAGCTATTTTGCAATCGAATGAAATTATTTATCAAAAATAATTAAATCAAAATAAAAAAAGCAATAATTTTTTATATAAAGCCTAGTACGCTGCTCTTGTTAAACTTAATTTTAATAGTAGAGATAAATAATGAAGTTTTAATAACTAGTAATAAAATATTATTAATCATTAATCAATATTAACTAAATATTAATATTTAATAATTGAAGTTAAATTTTATATGCAATGTACTAGGGCTTAGCTATATAATTTGAAATTATATTTGTCATATATAGTTTGATATTATTATTGAAGTAAAATCTAGTACATTTTAAAAATAATTTCGATACGATATTAATCGATTATCTTGATTCCAATTTTTTATTTCGAGAATCGTTATCGAAATTTTTACTCGATTATCGTTCTACGCGATATCGAGTCAGAGAATCCGAGCCCAGCATTGATTGTTTTTAAAATATTTCAATAAAATGATTATATTGGGAAATATTTTTTTACGATTGTCTTGATTTTAATTTTTAATTTAAATTGTCAAAATTTTAACCAATTTAGACAGTGTAAACAATATTTACCACGATTAAATATCTTTCACCTCGGTAAAATTTTTTTCACTTTTTTTTAACTTTTTAACTTTTTAACCAAATTAGACAGGCCCAAAGAAATAAAATTTAGTCTATAGTAATATTTTGACGAATTATGTTATGTACAATTGTCAATTATTCCAGATGTAATTTATTGTCCTAAATGTTGGCAAGTATAATATGATTAATTAATAATTATTTTAATCAATTTTCTGCATTTCACCAATTACGGTATTCACCGAAAATTGTTAATTTAATAATATGACAATTATTGTTGTAATTATTCAAAATTTATTTATATACTATATGTATAAAAAACTATACCAAACTAAAAAAACACTTAGGAGGTTTATTAAGAAATGAAACACCACAAATCATTTTAATGACATTTGATGATGCTGTTAGTGATTTAAATGAAGAATATTTTATTGATTTATTTAATAATGGTCGTAAAAATCCAAATGGTTGCCCAATATCTGCAACATTTTATGTATCACATGAATGGACTGATTATAGTAAAATACAAAATTTATATGCTGATGGACATGAAATGGCATCACATACTGTTTCGTAAGTTAAACATTATATAGTCCAAAACTTCTGTTACTGTCTCCTCCTGGTTTTTATACTTTTGTTTGGTTGGCTTAAATTATGGGATGTGGAAAAAAGGAAAATCAATCATAATCAAATATTATTTTTAAGGGAAAATAATTACTAGATATTTTTTTTTATTTTTTACTAATAATAATTTAAAAATTTTCTTAATAATTTAATATTTTTTATATTTTTCTTTTTCTTTCGTCTATATTTCTTCGCAACTTATTTGTATTTATAATTTTTTTGAAAACTGGTTTCATAAAATCAAAAACAAAAAAATATTTTTTCTTATTTGCAACGAATTATCATTAATAAAAATAATAATGTTGACCATCAAAAATAAATATATACTATATAAATAAAATTTCATCATTATCATCATCATCGTGGCACTATAATTTAAAAAAAAATGTTGTGTTTAATAAAAAAATGTAATAGGTGATTTACCCGCTGAAAGTTTACCACAAATTGTACTATTGACATTTGATGATTCAGTAAATGATTTAAATAAACAATTATATACTGATTTATTTGAAAAAGGACGTGTTAATCCGAATGGTTGTCCAATTACCGCAACATTTTATGTATCACATGAATGGACTGATTATAGTCAAGTACAAAATTTGTATGCTGATGGACATGAAATGGCTTCCCATACTGTTTCGTAAGTAAACAAAATTAGATAACATAAAAACCAAGTAGAAATTTTAACAGTATTAAACATTTGTAATACACACTTGGAATAAACTTATTTATTTATACATATGTATTTAAAAATTTTGGTAGTCCTATTGAAACAAAATATTCTATTTTTGGAGACACCACACCAGACACGTACAACAAAAACGCAATCAAAAATATAAAAATAACACCTTATTTTTAGAAATTATAAATATTTTCAAAATAATAAAACATAAACAATGGTAAATTACTAAAATATAGAAAATATACATATATTATTAAGGTATTTATAAAAAATTCTAGGAAATAAAATGTTTACCTCTCAACACGCACAAAGAAACAAAACATTTAATTTTTTATTTATTGAATTTACTTATACAACATTAATCATTGATTGCACTACTCGTACATATAACACATAACATATAAAAATATTGAGTAATTATAATGTTTGAATATTATAAATGATTCCATCATCATTATACATATATTTATAATTAATGCTATGGTTATTTTCTTGCTTGGATTGATCATTTAAATATTGATTTTTTTTATAAATATATCAAAATCAATGCAACATATTTACGGAATGGATTATAAAATGGTCTCATTCTTATGAACTATAATAAAATTTTAATTTTATACATACATATGTACATAGTCTGTCCGTCGATTTTGTAAAACGTTTTTTATTTCAGTTTTATTCTATGAATATTATTTCAATAGTTAATTAGATAATTTCTTATGGTTCATAATATTTGCTGTAATAGCTTTGTTTTTTATATAAATCTATAGATCGATCAGATTTTTTAAAATCTGAAATCAGACTAATCTGACTTGTGGAATAAAAACAGATTTCATAGTTTTCAGATTAACAATTTTTCAGTGCTACCAGATAGTAAAACAATAAAAAATATAGGCTGGCACTTCTGAATTACTTAATTGTCCAATTATGTTAATACATTACAATTAATTATTATGTATAATGTATCTTATACCGAAACTCATTAAAAAAATATACTTACTATGTTTTGAAGTGTTTTAAGTAACACTTTCATCCTCTTCCTCTATTAATTATTCTAAATTATATTCAATTATAGTAATTAATTTAAAATAGATATGAAAATACTCTGTAAGAGTGTATTTAAATTATTTTTAATATTTTTTTGATCAAAATCCCCCACTAATATTTTTCTAATATTTCATCTAAATCTAATATTACTATAAAATTTAATAACTTTTTAATCAATATATTTTCATAATTTAATTAGAAATAATTAAATGTTAAATTAATACAAAATTATTTTTACATTAAATCAAATAGACACAGTTTTGGTGAACAATTTTCTCAAAAGAAATGGACACGTGAAATAGCTGGACAACGTGAAATTTTATCAGCTTATGGTGGTGTTAAATTAAATGATGTACGTGGTATGCGTGCTCCATTTTTATCAATTGGTGGTAATAAAATGTTTAAAATGTTATATGATTCAAATTTTACATATGATTCATCAATGCCTGTATATGAAAATCGTCCACCAAGTTGGCCATATACATTAGACTATAAAATCTTTCATGATTGTATGATACCACCATGTCCAACAAAAAGTTATCCTGGTGTTTGGGAAGTACCAATGGTAATGTGGCAAGATTTAAATGGTGGTAGATGTTCAATGGGTGATGCATGTTCAAATCCATCTGATGCTGAAAATGTATTTAAAATGATTATGAAAAATTTTGATAGACATTATACAACGAACAGGTAAATTTAAAACCTCTCCTTTGACCTTGTTGAAAAAGTTCCTTATTATTTATTTATTTTATTCAAGAGCACCTTTCGGTTTGTTTTATCACGCTGCGTGGTTTACACAACCTCATCATAAAGAAGGATTTATTAAATTTTTAGATGCTATAAATGCAATGTCTGATGTATGGATTGTCACTAATTGGCAAGCATTACAATGGGTTAGAGATCCAACACCATTATCAAGGATTAATCATTTTCAGCCATTCCAATGTGATTATTCGGTAAGAATAGATCTTGTATTAATATTTTGAATTAGTGAGTGATATAAATGATCTTCTAAAACATTCGAAAATGAATTACAGTTGCTCACAAAAGTATCCGGCCACCCTACTTGGTTCAAAATATTTAATGTTTTTCACTTCATTTTCAATTAAGTGTTTTTTTTTAATATTGGCTATAAAAAGCCTTTACTAATGTATTTTATAATACTAGAAAAACATATTAGAAAAATGCATTAATTATCATAAAAACTTACATAGCTGTCTGAACTCATAAAACAATTGACACTAAAGTCGGCCACTAAGTGTGTATGCATACGGGGGACTTCCCCAAAGTAAGTTTAGTTACCAAATAGTTTCCAAATAGTGCGTCATTCGAGAAAAATTGAATTTCCGAATTATGTACTTAATTGTTTGGTTGTCGATTTTTTCTGAAGTATATTTAATTTTGATATTTCTATGATTGGATTATAAATTACAAGGCTAAATAATGTTAAAAAATAATAATTATTTGTTTTCTGATATTTAAAACTTAACGTCTAAGATTAATTCTACTGAATAAAAGAAGTGGCCGGATACTTTTGTGAGCAACTGTATATGTACATCAATTGTTGAAGGACGCTATATGCAATATTAAGATTTTTAAAAATATGGATTCAGATCCAAAAATTTAAACTTGAAAATAAATTATAATTAATTACATTTCTTTATAAAAGTATATTATTATTTATTTTTATCTTTTAGGATCGCCCAAAACGATGTAATAATCCAAAAGTATGTAATTTATGGCATAAATCTGGCGTTAGATATATGAGAACATGTCAACCATGCCCTGATATTTATCCATGGACAGGAAAGACTGGTATTAGATCATCACGTGTTGATAACGAAATTATTGAAGAATGATCAAATTCATAGTTATTATTAATTTATAATTTATATATAACATATAAAAAACAAGATATAAAAAATATATAAACGAAATATTTTGTTTATAAAAATACGAAAAAAAATTGATAATTGAATTAAATTAACTGAAATTCATTTATTTTAATATTTTTTTAGAAAAAAATTAATATCATAAAATCACCCACTTTATATATTAATAAATGATAACTATTTTCTCAAAAAAAAAAAAACACAGAAATTAGTTTAATGTTATACTTTTAATTTTTTTGTTTTTAAATTATATTTTAAATTTAGAAACCATTTTCGCAAAAATATTTAATTCTTTTTATTAATTTATTAATTTTTAAGTAGCCATAGTTTTTTTACATAATCTACATTATTTATTGTAAGGTTTAATCTAAAAAACATTTTTATGATAAAAAACTAAATAACAAATCCGCTTTTGTGATAAATTTTTTAATACAAAACATCAAAATAGGAAGAAAAGAAAACTGAATTAATTAAAAATATCAAGAGTGCAAATAGTGTAAATTGTATGTGACAATTTCCATTGGAAATTCGAACCAATTATACATATATATTGATTTGTCAATCAGATTTTGTAAACAACTATACAAACTACTAATTAATAACTTTTTATTTTGTTCTTATTTATGAAATCCTTTTGTTCTTATGCCACATTTTAGAGAATTTTCTATTGTAAATTGTAAATAATATTCTAATTATGTATATAGGCCGGCGCAGAATTGGGGCTTTAATCGATAGCGTTTACTTAAAAAAGTTTCAACATATGGAAATCAATGTAAGCGAACACAATACCAGCAGTTAACGCTAGGCGAAAACGCCAGCGCTGGCTTTCATCAAGTTGAAAAATTAACGCCAGCGCTAGACTATTTTAATATTGGTGAAAAATCAATTTTTTGGGAGGCAAAAACTTGGCAAAATACAAAATATAAAAGTTAAAGTTAACGCTATCGATTAAAGCCCCAATTCTGCGCCGGCCTTATATGTATATTTAAATTAAAAGTTACTTAGACTTCTCCCTAATTCAGGACGTACGGCGTAAAGCGTCTGTCAAAATCGTTTCATTCACTTACATTTTGTAAGAGAGCTCCCGAAAAACGCGACTTTCGAACGCCGTACGTCCTGAATTAGGGAGAAGTCTTACTAGTATAATTTAACTTTTTACACTCTTGATAATTCTCGACTATAAATATTTGAATAATTTTAATAAACAAATTCATAAGTTACCAATACTTTTTTTTTCATAAATATTTTGAAAATTTTTGAATTAAACAAATTTTTTAGTCATAAATATCTTTTTTAATTTATGTACATTTGTGAAATAAAAATCGAGCTATATTATTTTTTTTTTAGTATGTATCTAAATATATTTCTTTAGGAAAAATAGAAAGAGATAAACTTAAAAAACGTACTAACATAACACATAACATATTTTAGCGCCATCTATCGACATCTTTTTCTAAAAATTTTTTTTTTTCAAAACTCTTTGAACATTGAAGACTTTTTTTCGAAAATTGGTAATTTTTTTAACATATAAGTGGTCTTCACGACCTAAATATTTTTTCTTGATATTTTGATATTTTGATATTTTACGAAATAACGAGTTTTGATTGGTTGAAAAAAATATTAAAATATCACGATAGTGTAAAAAAAAATATCAAAAAATAGATGCCGCTGGGCATGTATTTTTTGATATTTTGATATTTTGATATATATGTCAAAATACTACTGTCAGAAATTTTCTGTTTGAAATTTTAAATTTTATTTTGTGTTGTATTGACGGGGATTATTGTTTATTAAAATTAGTATTGCAGTTTAAAATTAGTATTATTACATATTTTTCCTTAAATTTTGCCAATTCTAATTTTTAACAATATTTGTTTAAATTATTTCAGTGCTCCCAGATTATATAAATACGTAAAATAAACGTAAAAACATGAAATATTCAGTACTGCCAGACATAAAATGTAACAAAAAAATATCAAAATATCTCAGGCACCAAAAACAGGTGTTCACGTAATTTAAAAAAAAAATATCAAAATATCAAAATATCATGAAAAAATATTTAGGTCGTGAAGACCACTATAATTTTGTTTATCGATAAATAAATTTTTTTTAGACATATCTCCCTGCCCTGGGTAACATAATGATTTTTCATATCATAAACTTTAAACATTAATACACGCTCATATCTCTTTCTAGTATCTCTTTCTATTTATCTTAGAAAAAGAATTAGTGGCTAAAAAAAGACAAATTTAGGTCGACCATGAATGAACAAACTATATATATATTCATATGTATATATTTTTTAAATATATATGGATATATATTTATATATATATATACAATTATTATACATATATATACAATTATTTAACAAGTTACATTTTTTTTTAGTTTTTGTAAAATGTAATATGTATTTATATAATGCTTTATAATTGCATGATATAATAATAATATATTTAATCAATTCTCAATTAAAAAAAATATTACTATGTATAATTATCTGTTATTAAGGTGTCAATATCATCAAACTTTTTATTTGAAAAATTGTGTAAAATATTATATAAAATATGATTTTAATCGGTGCAGAATAATCTCAAAAACCGTGTTTCTCGGATAAATTAATTCTTAATTCTATAGTTATGAGTATTTATGATTTCCAGTATCGATACATTTAAAATAATAATAGCCCTGTTTTTTTGTAGACAGGTATATTACATTACAAAATTTTGGCAAAAAAACTATTCAATGCACATCGGCAACAATTTGTTTTAATCACATTTTATAAACGTAAAAAAAAACATTAAATATAATTAAAAAATACAAAACTTGCTTCTTTAATAAATTGCCACTTTTTAATGTAAAAAAAAACATAGGCTATGCCTTTTTTGTCCAATGAGTTTGATATATATGAAATGAAATATTGACAACAGAGCCATCTACATGTCATATTATTAACCATTTATTCATTACAATTTAATTGTCAGGGATAAATAAGTCCTGTAATTTTCATTTTATTACCAACAAATTGTTGTTGTTTTCAATGTAAAAATTTGCAATAATAAAAACAGGGCTATTAAATGTAATATGTATTATATAATTTCATGAGCACATTTTAGATAACATAAAAGAATTATAACGCTGTATATAATAAGCTGTATATAATATAAATAAAAATATTTAATTTTTTAAATCAAAATATAATGATCAATTAAGGATATTCATATCTTTTTAACAGATAGTTTCATGTTTAAAACTATGATAGGACATAAAGACATATGATCCGGTTATCGTTTAAAATATAAATTTAAATGATAAGAATAAATAATTATTATGTATAAAAATATATACAATTAATTTTAAAAATTATTATTTAGTTTCAGAATTGAACAATAATGCAAAAAAAGAGAAATTATAAAAAAGCCTTATAAATTTATTTAGATTTAATATTTAGATATATAGAATAATGTTTAAAATAAAACAATTTAAATTATAAGGCCTACATTCGACACTGCCTTGTAGTAGATTTTAAAAAATACGCAAAATTAAACTAAATATTTGTATTAATCATTATTATTATTATTAATTTTTTTATACATTTATATATATTTATATTTATTTTAATTGTATTTTGTATTAAATTTTAAGTGGGTTTCTTGATGCTTACTAAAAAAATCTTTCGACACTTTTTTCTCTATTCGAAACAAAATATTAAAATTTCATTTTATAGTGCATAGCTTCTTATCATAAACTATTCCAAATCACATTAAAAAAAATTACAACAAAGTATTATTTCAATCTAATCAAAATTTGGCAAATAAAAATTTTAATGTAGTTTTTTTCTCTATAAAATTAAACTATCTAAAATTGTTAAAAAAAAAACATTTTAATTTATATTTACTAAGTGCTTTACGTTTTGGAAAATTACAAAATTACAAAAATTTAATAAAATATGAAAAGTGGGTGATTTGTGACTACTTTTTATACTCGTAGCTAATGATAACTATGACAAATAAATAAAAAAAAATTAAAAACTTTTTAATAATAAATAAATTTGGTTTTTAATTAATTTAACAATTACAGTTAAAGCTTAAGCTTAGTATTGTGGTCGAGTGAAATGAAAGTTCAACGCGATCTCCAAAGCTCTCCAAACTCTAAACTCTTCTGTGAAATAGCCGTGAAAAAGTTGTGAAAAATTCTATAAATTCAAATTGATTATACTCCTCTGATTGATTTTCCATTTTAAGGCTGTGTGCCAAAGGGTTTAAATTTGTATATTAAAATTAAATTATGACTGATGAAATTAAATTATGACACTAGCGTGGTGAATATAGAAAGTCAAAATTTAACGACCTTCCAGACCTCGTTAAATTTGACACTTCAGATTAAATTTTGATTTATTTTAATATTCATATATCAGATTTTTTATTGACGAGCCCTATCTCCTATGTATTCATACATTCCAATATTTTATAATTTTTTTTAATGTTTTATACTAGAATTATTAATAAAAATAAATTTGCTTTCTACCAAAAAATTTAAGAAATATTAATAATAATCAAAAAGAATTAAAAAAAATGTTATATCAATTATAAAGTATTGTAATGGATCAATACATATAACATAGGGCTCGTACATATTAATAATTTTATTTTTAAAAAAATTTTTTAAATTTTTTTAAAAAATTAGAGAGCAAAAAAAGAGAAAAATTTCATCCATTTTTTTTTAAATTAAACCAATTGGCCCTGCAAACTTGATAGTAAATATTAAAAAAACTCACCAGCAAAAAAAATTTAATTTTTTGTGTTAAAATTTAAACTCTTTGGGTGTGTGTGAATTGGTTAAAAATTGGTTAAAAATTAAAATTATGACAGTAAAATTAAAATTTTTGAAAGTTTTATTCACCACAAGAAGGCGCCGAAATTTTATCTGCTCTGGACCTAGTATAAATTTTGACAATTTAGTTAAATTTTTGATTGAAATAAATTAATTTTAAATTCATTTATTTTTGAAAATAAATAAATTTTTGATTGAAATTTAAATTGATATCAAATTTGTATCAAAAATTTTTTTTTTTGAAAATAAAAATTAATAGCTAATAAAATATTAATTTCAAAATAAAAATAATAATATTATATGATTATTATTATTAAAAATTTAATTTTGTTAAAATTAGCAAAATTAGTGGGAAATATATTTTAAATACTCTATTCATATTGAATTTTCCTTAGAATTTAATTATGTAAAATTTTTAACCAATTCACACAGTTAAATTTTTTAAAAACACCCCACAGTTAAATTTTTTTTAACCTCGTGGGGATTTTTTTTTAACCAAATTATTTGTAACACTTTGACACACGCCCTTTGGCACACAGCCTAAGAGCTCTACCTAAACACCGGCGTACTGCGTAAGGCCTATATACGTCGATACGCTGATACGTCGCGTATCCCGAAATAAAATGCCACATTTATATGCATTAAAATTTTTTGAATCGATGATTCTTTTTGCTAAATTACAAAAATCAAATTAAAAATTTGTATACGCCCGTCAAAATTGGAAATTCCAATTCTCGGCGTACGTACGTCGCGTATTTCGGGTGCTCCAATACAAAATGTATGTACCAATATCGATTTTGACAGACGCCATACGCCGTACGCCGGTGTTTAGGAAGAGCTCTAACTGTATTTTTTTTTTAAATTAAATATATAATTTAGAATTTTATACTGACCTTTCAACGTCAGCTATTCAAATTTTTGATCGAAGGAAACCAGAAAAAAAATTATCAAAAATGAAACTTTCATACAAATTTGACATCGTGAAATCAGAAATGAAAAATTTCGCTCCTGATGTCGCTCAAGGCCTGTACGGAGGTCGAGTGAAATGAAATTTTCATACAAATTTAACATCGTACAATCAGAAATGAAAATTTACGCTTATAGGCCTGTACGGAGGTCGAGTGAAATGAAATTTTCATACAAATTTAACATCGTGAAATCAGAAATGAAAATTTACGCTTATGATTTCGCTCTGGTGGTACGCAGGTCGCGTGAAAAAGTTGTGAAAAAAAAATGAATTTTTATTTTTTTATAACAGATGGCGCGCAAAAACTCTACAATTATTTTTCATCGTGAAATAATGTTCTGAACATTATTTCACGATAAAATTTTGACATTTGTTTTTTTTTATATTTTGAAATTCAATTGTGACATTTATTTGTTTTTAAATTTATTTATCTGAAAAAAATTGAAAAGGTAAGTTATGATTTGAAAATTGAGAATACTGGTAATAAATAATATAATTTTATTCTAGTGAAAATGGCAGAATCAACAGATTTTTTTGAACAATATATTGAAGAAATTGATTATAGTAGTTTTCTTTCCGAACCGGCAAAAGAAACTGAAACGGCAAATAGTGGTGTTCCTGCATCATCATCATCAACTGTTCATTCGTCTAAAAAGAAGAGAAAAATTAAAAAATGTGATTTTACCACTACTGAAAAACAAAAACTATCGGGTTTAATAAAACAAAATGAAGCAATATGGAACTTAAATAACAAACTCCATAAAAATAACCATGCTGTGGCAGCACAATGGAAAAATGTTGCTTGTGCAATGGAAAAACCAGGTTAGTTTTGCATTATTATATTTTATTATATTTATAAAAAAATATCATGAAACTTTTAATATTATAACAAAAATATATTTTTTAGTTGATGATTGCAAAGTCAATTGGAAGTCCTTGCGTGACAGCATGCGTTATCGAGTTAAAAAGAACGTAAAATCGGGATCAGCAAGCACAGATGTGGAATGCTTAGAAGAGGAAACTTTATTACATGGCAATTTAGATTGGGAATTCGCACATTGTATGGCCTTTCTAAATACATTATCATCTGAAACAAAACGACGGTAAATTAACAAATATAAATAATTTATTTCAGATAAATTCACTTTGTTTTTATTTTTCAGAACATTCTCTAGTAGCACTCAGGATAATGATATTGATAGTGCTGTTGAAAATTTTAGTTTGTCTGAAGAAAGTTCCTGCATTGAAATGGACCCTAACCAAAGTTCTAATTATTCATATGTAAGTATAAAATTATTTGTTTATAATATATTTGCAAATTATACTATTTTTCTGGCACAAATGACTGATGCTGCTAAAAAGAAAAGAGATCCTGTATCAGACTACGCTAAATCAATGGCTGAAAACGTAGAGAAACTAGTGAATAGACATCAGACCCATATGAGTAAACCAAAAGAGCCGAAAATCAAACACGAAGTGATGCTGCTAAATTTAGACATAATGTTGTCTAAGCTTCCAAATGATATTGTGGAAGATTTAAATATGAAATTTGTTTCAATGACATATGATGAAATAAAAAAAGAAGCTGCAAGAAAATAAAAGCACATAAATTATTAATAAAAACAACATTTACTGTTTAGTTGAAATTTGTTTTATTTCTCAATCTAAAAAAACAGCTTTTCTTTGCCAAACCAAACTTCCAGCAGATGAATTTACACATTGTTTTAGTTTATCGCGAATATTTTTAGCATAATCGGTTTAACGGCCTCCTATTGATCCAATAATATTATTGTGGTACATTGAATCTTGTGGCAACGCTTTTCTCCATCCGCCTGGTATTAAATTTCCGTTTACATCATATGTATCGGCAAAATTTGGTGGACAATAAGTTTTTATATGATGTGCAATAAAATAATTGTGCAAATAACAAGCAGCACTTATTATTTTTTGTGCTCTATCTGAACCACAAAACATTGTCCTTCCCAAACAAATCCATTTTGCACACAAAATTTCAAACGCATTTTTTACGCATCTTCTGGCTCTGCTCAATCTATAATTGAAAATCCTTTGTTCATCTGTTAATATTTGTGGTTTTCTTGGAACATAAGGCTTCATAATTCTGCTGTGTAAAGGAAAGGCATCGTCAGCAACAAAAAAATAAGGAAGGTTTGTATCGCCTACTTTCATATTTCGGGGAAATGGCAAAGTTTCTTCTAAAATACCTTTCCCGAATTTGCTTGCTGTAAAAACATCAGCATCACCTTCACTGCCATATGCTCCAATATCCAAAAATATAAACTGATATTTTGCGTTGACAGCAGCCATTAAAACAATGCTATGAAAATCCTAAAAAGACTGTTTCAATAACAAAAATTTTTAATATAAATTATGATTTACTTTGTAATTGTAAAATAAACTTCCAGCATTTTTTGGACATTTATTCCAACGTGCTTTCCGTCAATAGCTCCTAAGCAGTTAGGAAAATTCCAAATTGAATTAAAATCGTTGGCTGATTTAACAAATTCATCTTCACTTGTATTTTCAACATCAAATTTTTCACATATAGCAGTGCAAACTTCATCTAAAATAGTTCCAAAATGCTCCTTACTTATTCTATAAATAGATGCCATATGACGCTGGAGTGATCCACTTGCTAAATATCTACAATTTGTAATAAAATATATAACTAAAAAACATTCATATCAATTATACAAATCATTATAAATCTTACTCTAATACAACAGCTAATTTTTCTTTGGGTGATATTGAGTCATTTGGTCTTGCGTTTGTTTTTGGTTGATAGCGTTGCGTTTGTTTTTGGTTGATAGCGTTGTTTTTGGTTGATAGCGTTTTGGTTGATAGCGGTTCCAACAACTCAAAAATAACATCAAAATCTGTTAGCGTCATGTGGAAATTTTCCTTAAAAGTATTTAAATGTGTCCTCATATCAGCAAACTAAAATTATTAATAATTTTAACTAAATTATAAAACATTTATTTTCTGTGAAGGAAAAAAAATTACATCGGTAACAAAGCGTCCTTTAGTTTGTCTTGCCTTTAGATATGGATTTACCCAAATCGATGGATTTTTCTTTTCTGTTTTCTGTGCAATGCCATAATTTCTGTAAAAGCTGCAGCAGATGCAACTACGCTTTCAACTATGTCTTGCATTTCATCTTCACTATCACTGCTACTAGCTGAATCAAAATTCATTATTAATTTTCAGCTTTGATATCACAAATAAAGTTTTTACGAATTTTATGTCAAAATTACAAATCTGTCAATAACGTCAAATTTCTCTCCGCAATTTCTTTTCACAACTTTTTCACGACTATTTCCTCGGAGAGTTTGGAGAGCTTGGAGATCGCGTTAAAATTTCATTTCACTCGACCTCCGTACAAGCCTTATGATTTCGCTCTGGTGGTACGCAGGTCGCGTGAAAAAGTTGTGATAAAAAATTATTATTTTTTATAACAGATGGCGCGCAAAAACTCTACAATTATTTTTCATCGTGAAATAATGTTCTGAACATTATTTCACGATGAAATTTTGACATTTGCTAGTTTTTTTTTGTTTCCTTTGATTAAAAATTCGAATAGCTGAAAAATTTCGCTCTTGGTTGAGCTCAAGTAGTACTGAGTTCGCGTGAAAAAATTGTGAAAAATTCTATAAATTCAAATTGATTATATACTCCTCTGATTGATTTTCCATTTTAACTGTACTTGTTTTTTTTTTTAAATTAAATATAATTTTGAATTTTATACTGAGTTTTCAACGTCAGCTATTCAAATTTTTGTTCGATGTAAACAATAAAAAGCAGTTATTTCACATAGTTATTGTACACAGAAGTTTATGATAGACCCACCGATGGAATGCATGATTTATTGAGAACCAGATGTAATTGATATAATATTAAAATTCGGCCTGTAGGCAACGCTATTCGCATTTTGCCAAAACATCTTTTTCCGAATAAAAATGTAATTTTATATAGTAAATGTGCACCAAAAATTAAGTTTGACCACTCGTTAGAAAGGTATTTAAGACTAGAATACGATGCCAGTAACTATATTTAAAATTTTTACCTCTAGACTCTAGAGGCACTGAATACTAAAATATATAAAATGTTAATTTTTAAAATGTGATTTCCAATAGTCAATAAGCCCCTGAAATTAGGTTTAACGTCACATCTGAAAGGCAGTAAGTAGTAGTATTAAATCACAGTTGTTATAATTTTAGTTTCTGCTACTAGAGGGCGTCATATATAATTATAATTTTTTTTAAAAATGTTATTTAACTTGGTGAATCTTTACCAAAAATGACAGGATAGCAAACACAGGAAAGTTAATCTAAAATAAAACAAGTCAGTCAATCCGATAGTCCGGTTTTTTGCCACTAGAGGGCAGTAAAATATAAGTAATAACTTATAATTTAATATGGCAAATGAGTACCAAAAATAAAGTGTGACTTCTCGTTAAAATGGTAATTAAAAGTAGAACACGGTGCCAGTAACCGTATTTCAAATTTCTACCGATAGAGGCGCTGAATACTAAAATATGTAAAATGTTAATTTTTAAAATGCGATTTCCAATAGTCAATAGACCCCAAACATATTAGAAAGTAGTAGTATAAAATTACAATTGTTTAAATTTTAATTTCGGCCACAAGAGGGTGTAACATATAATAAAAATATACATACATTTACAGTAGATAATTTAAAAAAGCCCATAATTATAAAACTACTGATCAGTAGTTCGGCCTCGCGGCATTTTTTATCTCGTCACGTAATGGTTGGTTGGTTGTTTTGAAAGGGAGGGCGGAAATACAATGCACCACGCACCAAGGCCCGTTGTACACCCCCATCGGTGGCTATTGACTCATTCTAAATTTTCCAGCAAGTCGACCCATCCTACTTCTTTTATGAACGAAGTCAACTTTGCCGGCTTGATTCTACCAGCCTCCTCTAAGTCTGTCAGAAAATGGTACCCCAAGTGTTTTAGTCTTTTACAACGCACCGCAGGGCATCTGCATAGCAGATGCTTCACTGATTCCACCTCCTCACCGCAACCCCTACAGGAGGATTCCTCCGACAGACCAAGCCGTGAGGCGTGGTCTCTAAGTAGAATATGACCTGTAGCGATTCCCATGAAAAGCCCAAACGAAGCTTTATTCATGTTCATGATCGATTTGGACCTCTTCGCGTTTAAGGTACTCCAGAAAAGTTTCGTGTGTATACAATCGGAACAGTTGATCCATCTCCTAGCGTGTTCATTTATTGTCCACTCCGCAATAAGATTCCAGAGTTTGCCAGAGTCAAGGGGTAACCTATATGAAAATCAGTCTGAGAGTTCCGGGTGGCACCTTTTCTCGCTAATTCATCTGCTTTTTAATTACCTTCAATCATACTATGCCCCGGAAATCATAGTAATTTGACCCTGTTATACCTTGCCGCCAAATTAAGATTTGATTTACATGTCTTAATAAGCTTGGAGTGTACCGAATTTTTATCTAATGCTTTCAGGGCAGCTTGACTTGGAGTGTACCGAATTTTTATCTAATGCTTTCTGGGCAGCTTGACTTTGAGATCAAGATCTATCGATGCTATACCTGCCCCGCAACCCGTTTCCATTTTGGAACCATCTGTGAAAATCGTCATCCCATTATTTGGGATGGGATTTCCGTTTTCCCACTCCCTTTTCGAGGGTATTCTAATACTATATCTTTTCCTAAATTCCATAGTTGCCACATAAATAATCGCATTCACCTACGAGATCAACGCCATGATATGGCTTCACTGATACTTCACTGATATGGCTTATAATACTACCATGCGGTAACTGAGGGTAGCTGCCAATTTTTTCACATGAAGGTCTATCGGTTGCAAGAATAAAATATTCTCAAGATCTCTGGTGGCTGTGCTTCTCAGAGCTCCCAAAATACCTAGACAGCACTGTCGCTGCTCCTTTTCAAGGATTTGTACCCACATCCAGAGACTTCCACCAGACTACAGCACCATGAGTAAGAATTGGTCTTATCACGCTGCTATAAATCCAGTAGATTATTTTTGGAGAGAGCCCTCACCTTTTACCGATCGCGCTCCTACAGATCCAAAAGGTTTTGATGGCTTTGTCTGCCTTTTGGTCCAGGTGTTGCCGCCAACGCAATTTCTTATCCAGAACGACAACTAGAAACTTCACCTCGTTAACCAGGGTTTAAGAGGTGTCACCAATTTTTGGAAGGATTAAACTGGGTGCAATCCTTGTACGGGAGAAAAGACAAAGCTATGTTTACTCTAAGTCCGTTTCTTGTCGCCCAGTGTACAACAAGATTTATCGCACCTTGCATTAACGAGGTTAGTGTTGTCTCGAATTTTCCAGTAACCAGAATAGCCAAGTCATCTGCGTAGCAGACGATATGGTAACCTGCATCCGTTAACTCCTTCAGCAAATCATCCATGACCAATAGTCACAGAAGAGGCGATAAAATACCTCCCTGTGGGGTACCATTGCTCGCGAATCAGCATCTGTGGGAGTTCCCGAAGTTTGCCTGTAATTTCCTATTTCTTAACATAGGCGCTATCCAGTTTACAATTTTACTGTCAGCCCCTTTTTTTCTAAGACATGCTAATATTGAATCCGTCTTGACATTGCTCCCTCAATATCAATGAACATAGGACACCACCTCCTTGTTAAGGAACGCCTTTTCAGTTATAGCCACCGCGCTATGTAGGGATGAGTCAACTGATCTTCCCTTACAGTAATTGTGCTGATACCGTGATAGTACCAAGATTGGTATGGATTGTCTCAGTTCTAACTCTAAAATTTTTTCTAATGGCTTTTGGGCCTATACGCATTTGCAGAGGCATAATTACGTTTTCCTGGTTTCGGTATGAAGATAACCTTGGATTCTATACATTTACATGGAATATTTTTTCTAGACATGCTCTAAATACCTTGCAAAGTTCTAGACATGCTCTAAATACCTTACATAACCTATCTAGAAATGTTATATTCGCATTTTGCAGAAGAGCTGGGTAAATACCGTCTGTACCTGGAGATTTATAGGGCTTGAAGGAGTTTACAGCCCATTTAATCGTATCAAAATAAATCAATTCCTTTATATTTATATTCTTCCGTGTTGCTTCAACAACCTGGAAAATTTGCCTGGAGTAAGATTTCCAACGATTCATCGGCTGAGTTGGATTTACTTCCATCAGCATGTTCTAATAGTTCCGGTTGAGTGTGAGTTTTAACCTGAATTTTTTTCAGTCTTGCCCCCTTATTAACATTACAAATTTGTTCCGTGAAATTCCTCCAAGATTCTCTTTGAGCTTTCCTAGATTGTTTTTTGTACTCTTTTAGAGCTACCTTATAGTATTCCCAATCAGACTTAGAGTCATGATTTTTCGCACGATTGAAAAGCCGTCTAACCTCCTTCCTAAGGTTCAGAATTTGACTATTCATCCATGGTTGTTCACCGTTTTTTCCCTCCTTTAACGGACAAGCTGTTGCGAAGACATCTATCATTGAATCGGTAAGGTATGTGACCTCTGATTCTATTACCTCGATACTATTTACTATAATGGGCTTCGGGCACAAAGCTAACCTACTATCTAAATTTTCTTTGTAAAGCTGCCAATTAGTTTTTAAGGGGTTTCTAAAACTATTCCCTACACTAATTCTTGATTCTAGTTCGAAGCATATCCACGAGTGATCGGAAAATGATGGCTCATCAGAGACGTGCCAGTTTAGGATCCAGTCGTGGATACTTTGTGGCCAAGGTTATATCAATTACTTGTTTTCTATTTTTATTTCTTTTTACTTAACAAATCAACATTTGTTAAGTAAAAAGAGTTCACTACCCAAGAGATATTCTTGTAGTGTATAGTGACTTCCATTCGTGTCAGTGCTTCCCCAAACTGTGTGATGTGTATTGGAGTGTCCCAATATTGAGATTCCCTAAGACAGCAATACTGTCACTACTACTTATCTGCGGAATAAAAATCAACTTAATCGTCTTCCTAGAGACTATACCGGATCTAGGCCTACCTGAACCATTATGGTAATATACCTGGAATTCTTTAGTGCTCCACCCCAGAACCTTGTTATCCTTAGTCATAGGTTCTTGTATCAGCGCTATATCCCCGCATTTCCTCTAAGTAGGTGTTCTTTTAGTTTTTTAGTAGCGACCCAGCTACGGTGAAGATTAGTTTGCATTACCTTCATTGTTCTGGACCGGTACAAATATTCTCCGAGCCCGTATCGTCTTCCTGTGGAGACTCTACTACACCTGTAAAAATACTCGTTATATTAGGGTCTTATATAAAGGTATCCTTGTCAGTTAAACTGGCAAGGTCTGTACCCACCTCAGATTCCGTCATTTCGAGGCCATCGACCGCCCCTAGCAAGGAGTCAAGATCTTCATCTTCCTTGCTTGGTTTGGTTACCTCTTTTCCTACTGCGGTTTCTTCTGCTTTTGGAAAACTTATTTGTACCTTCCTGGATAGATAATATATCCATCCAGAAACGCTTCTAGGAGTCACCAGGGACTCGTTTGAGACTCCCAAAATCAGAAGTTGACCTTCCTTCTTGATCCCCCTATGGTAGACGGTCCAGGATTGACCGAACACCCTGTTGATTTTGGGGACCTCGTATTTACCTATTACGTGCAGGTCTGCGTCCTGCCATAGCTTACCTTTTTCAAGAACCTGTTTATTTACGTCCTCCACCGTTTTAAAGTCCTTGCAGGTAATTCTACAGACGTCACAAGAAAATCTACTTCACTCAAAGTGGGCTATAAAACCTTCTGGATCTGTCAACAGAGTGTTTATCTGCCAGGATTCAAAGCTATCCTTCAGGATCTTCTGGTTTCCCAAAAGAATTTTTCCCTCCGGATGCGTCCTATCTATGATGGCTATCTTCAGTGCGTCATCGGCTTTGCTGGTACCATCATCTCCCGATGTTGGTAACCTGACACCTTTGACCTTACCTCTTTTGGCAGTTGGTTGCTCTTCTTCCTCCGACCTATTACGTTTTTTACTCAAGCTTGAGCATCAACATCACCAGAGATAGAAGGCGCAGCCAACGCCTGTACCTTTTTCTCCTTCAGTAAGGAGTAAGCCTCATCTTTCGTCTTACCTTCTTTCATCCATCTGGTGAGCCACTTCCGGTCGGTGCCATTAAGATTCAAGCGAATCTTTTTACCTTACGGATTGGAGACTACACCAGATGGGTTAGCGCATATATCTTTTACATTTTCCGGGGTCTGTTTTGCCAATATATCCAAAGCGATCTATCCCTTTAGGGGAGTGGCCCGCCGGCCCGCGCAGTAACTGCCGACGTTCGGGTAGATATCCCTACCCGATTTTGTTCCTTATTGACGTAAAGTAAAGCCCGCCCCTAACATGCGGAAACAGACGCCTACCTGTATGCTGATCGGCTGCTAGTTCAGGATACAGGATTTGCTCCCTCTCTCGTTTGTTGACCTGACCAAGCTTCCCCTTTGGCATCAAACCAAGCCGTCCACTTGATATACCAGGCTTCCAGGAGGCACCACGTGGAGGTACGAGCAGGAATTGAGGAAAAATCGTTTGCACATTAAGCCGCCCCTAACCTGGGAAACAGACGCTTAATCTCACGATGCCGACAATCCCCATCGTCACGTAATAGTTCTTATGAATTTATACTCAATTCAAATGAATTGAGTATAAATCCCCATCGTCACGTAATAGTTCTTATGAATTTATACTCAATTCACCAAAATAAATATGCAATATTTTGAGTTCTTCTTTAGTGGTAACCGGTAACCACGATTTTGGATGAAATTTTTGCCGGAAAAATTACGATTAATGTCGTATATCAAAGTTGTTTCCAGATTCTTCTGCTTCATATATATATATATAATATACACTGATGCGTTTAGTATCTTCAACATGACATTTTTACTTCTCTGTTGAGGGAGCTGTGGATTGCGCTAGTTTATGAGAAGGTGCTGAAAACGCTCTACCTAGCTTTACTTTTCTTCTGGCTACTTTTTTATAACTAATGATAAATATGACAAATAAATAATAAAAAATTAAAAACTTTTTAATAACTATATCTCCACTTCTGTTAATGCGGAAATCCAGTGTAAAAAAAAACGTGTGGGGTCCAAATGAGGAGGGCCATGAAGAGCTCAGATTACCACAAATATATCCCAAGTTGACAAAGTATTGCAAATTTGAAAATGTCAACATGGTAAATTGCTTTAAAATAAATTATCGGTGAAATAAATAAATATTTGACCGACTACAAAAACTTAAGTAAAAAATATAAATAAGAGTTTTTAAATAACTTTACCTTAAAGTAATATTCAACTAAAAAGTAATAAACAAGCAAATAATACTTCATCAAGATACTTTCCTGTGGAACTTCAGTAACGTTCAACAATAGTAAGGGAAAGTTGACCTTATCAGAATTAATCGCATTATATGGAAGTCTACTCTACTTACCATTACTATTGTTGACCATTACTGAGTCTTCACAGGAAAGTATCTTGATATGTGGTTTTATTTGCTTGTTTATTACCTTTTAGTTGAATATTACTTTAAGGGTAAGTACATTTAAAAAACTCTGTTTTATTTATATTTTTTAATTCAATTTTTTTTAAATAAAAAAAATACATACATACTTAACTATAATAGTTTATAATTATTTTTAATCATTTCACCCATATATTTGAATTAAAATCCATATTATTGAACTAAACAAGTTCAATGCAAACCATACTATCAATAAAGGGTAAACAGTAGAATATTACTTAGTTAGTTATAGAGTATCCACATTATAAGTTTCACAATTACTGTGAATTAAATCATAAATATTATTTTTAAATTAATGACTAAATACATATATAGGAATACAAAAATAGTTATATATTTTTATCGGATATAGTAAATTATAATTATAAATTTCAATTATTGCAGGTGTTCACTAAAACTAAATTATTCCGTAAAAATCTTTGAATAAAAAATATAGTTCATACCCTATAGCGTGATTCACCTAATAAATATAATAGGTATATACTTATATAAAATGTAGCAAAAAAATGTTCTTCAAGAATTTCTTCTTTATTAACTTTTTTGTGGCCAATATAATTGTATATAAAATTTATCAGTCACCGGAAATGGTTGTCTTAACACAAAGTTATATTCTCCTGATATCAGTTGTTCATATATTTGCATTAGAATGTAATTTATGTGAACGCTATGGATTAGCTAAAAAATATGGTATTAATTCACAGTTAATAAATAAAATTGATTATGATGAAACAAAAAACAAATTATTAAATTATAATGACAATAGATTTAAAAGAAATGTTGATGTAAAATTTCGTGGTCATCCAAAAACAAGAGGTGAAATATTTGCTCGTAAATTTAATGTTGAAACTAAAAAAATATTTGATCAATCATCATCATTAATAAAATTATTAAATATGGTTGCTATTGAATATTTAAATAAATGTTCACCGTATATATTTTATGATAGATTTGTTGAAGATTCAGAAAGTTTTATATTACAAAATTTATTCCAAACATTCCCATTATCATTTTATCAAGGTAAAATAAATGAACGATATCAATTAGAAAACCGTTATATAAGTGATAGTAGTGAAATTGGTTGTCGTAGTTATATATTATTTTTATCGGATCCAGTAAAAACACGTAAAATAATTGGTGCACAAGTTGAAAATCGTGTAATTGTTGTTGCAAGATCATCACAATGGAAATTGAGAGATTTTTTAACATCAGAAGAATCATCAAATATTATAAATTTGTTAGTTATTGGTGAATCATTAACAATGGATCCAACTAAAGTATTTTGCTATATATTTTATTTTATTTATATAATTATAAATATTGTTTATATGTTAATAGGAACGGCCTTACGTTTTATATACTCATCGTATTTATTCTGATGGTTTAGGATCAAATATTCCAATTGTACTTACTAGTTGGGTTAATGGGTACTTATCTAGACCACATGTCAATTTATTTCCACCGAAATTAGCAAGTGGGTTTGCTGGACATCGTTTTGTTGTATCAGCTGTAAATCAACCACCATATATATTTCGACGTAAATCTGTTGATAATACTGGCACATTAAATATATATTGGGAAGGAACTGAATATCGTTTACTTAAATTATTATCAAAAAAATTAAATTTTACATATGATATTGTTGAACCAACTACAACTGATCTGTTAGGGTAATTTTATAATAATTAAAAATTATTTTAATAATATAACTAAAGTATTATAGATGTCAAAATGTCGGATCTTTTGACCTTTTATCATATATTTGAGTAGTTGACTTTGTCTTTTTCCAAATGAAATTAGTCTTTTTTTTAATCAACTTAATCTTTTTATCATTTAATGATCAACTTAATGAATGAATATAATATCAAATTATTACACCTATATTTTTTTATTTAAAGAATATATTAGAATATAATCTTTTTATCATTTAATGATCAACTTAATGAATGAATATAATATCAAATTATTACACCTATATTTTTTTATTTAAAGATCTGGTGCAGCAGTAGTAGATTCAGTAGAACGTCGGATATCTGATATTGGCATGGCTGGTGTATATTTGACACCAGACCGTATACAATATGTTGATATGTCTGTTGGTCATTCAACTGATTGTGCTGCATTTATTACATTGGCATCAAAAGCATTACCAAAGTATAAAGCAGAGTTTTTATATTATTGATAAGCGTGATTATATATATATACAAATTACAGATACCGAGCAATAATGGGTCCATTCCAATGGCAAGTTTGGGTGGCTTTAACAGCAGTTTATCTGTTAGGTATTTTTCCATTAGCATTTACAGATCGTTTGTCATTGAAACATTTAATTGGTAATTGGGGTGAAATGGAAAATATGTTTTGGTATGTATTTGGAACATTTACAAATAGTTTATCATTCGCTGGTAAATATTCTTGGAGTAATAGTGAAAAAATGTCAACAAGGTTATTAGTTGGTTTTTATTGGTTATTTACTATAATTATAACAGCTTGTTATACTGGATCAATTATAGCGTTTGTAACATTGCCAGCATTTCCAGATACAACAGATTCTGTTAATGATTTATTAGGTTTATTCTTTCGTGTTGGTACTTTGGGTGCGTTAAGTTACACATGGAAATATATTGTATTGTTGTATATATTGTATATTATTTATTTCTCTGATAGGAAAAGGGGGTTGGCAATATTGGTTCCTTAACTCGAGTCATCCAAATACTGATAAACTGTTTAGAAAAATGGAATTTGTTGGAACACTTGAAGAAGGTATTGGTAATGTAACACAATCATTTTTCTGGAATTATGCATTTTTGGGATCAAAGTCACAATTAGAATATTTAGTGCAATCAAATTTTTCCAAAGAGTATATATATAATAAATAATGAAATTAAATTATAATATTTAAACTTTTGAATTTCAGGGTACTAAGTAAACGTTCAGCATTACATTTAAGTGAGGAATGTTTTGCACAATTTCAAGTTGGTTACACATTTCCAAAAGATTCTGTTTATACAAAAGCATTAAGCAATTTAATATTAAGAATACAACAAAGTGGTCTTGTTGGTAAATTATTTAATGAAGTATCATGGACTATGCAACGATCCCAAACAGGACAATTATTACAAGCTAGTACTGGTACATCATTAAGAGAATTAATACAAGAAGAACGGCAACTAACAACAGCTGATACTGAAGGTATGTTTCTTTTAATGGGAGCTGGTTATTTATTAGCTGCACTAGCATTAATATCAGAAGTAATTGGTGGATTTACAAATAAATGCCGGCAAATTGTTAAAAGATCAAGTAAAAATATGGATAGCTCATTTTCATCTAAAAGAAATTCAACTGATCTTGGTACACCATCAGAAATGAAAAAGCATTTAGAAAGAAAAATGCAACGACAACAAAATTATGAAGAGAATAAACCAAAAGCACGTTTTGGTATAGCTGAATTTAATTTAACTAAAGCTACATTAAAAGAAATTTATGGCGGTGCAACAGGTCCACAAAAAGATCCAAATATAATTATGCAAAGTGGAAAATTTATATTTGAAAATGATGTAAGATCTGATGATTCATCATTAATTAGTGATACGGTTCGAAGTGATGAATTTCCAGGAGGTGAAAATCAATGGCATGATCTATATGAATCCCATATACATGAAGCTGTTGTTCATTTAGATTCTGCTCACAAGGAAGGAAAATTTAGTGAAAATGAAACTAATCTTAGGGAAACCAGAGGAAAAGATACAGAATCAGTTAAAATAATCGATGATAATGTTGAATATTTAAAAGAATTTTCAGAAGGTAAAATTAAAGATCATATAGATGAAAATTTTGGAGAAGTTGTTACACCAAGTGATGATGCACATCAGAAATATTTACTTTCTATAATAGACGAATAAAGCAAATTAAAAATATAATAACATTAGCCCTGTTTTTTTGTAGACGGGTATATTGTATTGCAAAATTTTTGCAAAAAAACGATTCACTGAAAATAAGGCTATAATTTTTTTTATTTCAATCACAATTGAATTTATCAGCTGATAATTTTTTTTAAATCACATTAACTTTGAGTTTTATAAAAGTAAAAAAAAAAAAATCATTGAATATCATTAAAAAATATAAAACTTGATTTTTTACTTTAATAAATTGCCATTTTTTAATGTAAAAAAAAAACATAGGCTATGCCTTTTTGGTCCAATGTATTTGAAATAAATGAAATAAAATGAAACGAAACGGAATATTGATTACAATTCATTTGCAATATATAAATAACTACTGTAATTCTAATTTTTTTGCTAACAAATTGTTGTTGTTTTCAATGTAAAAATTTGCTGTACAATATACCCGTCTACAAAAACACAGGGCTATTGTAAAATATTGGAATTATTTAAAATAATATCTTTCATAATAATTCATTGGATATTTTCCTTATTAAATATATAAAACGGCTCCGGGAAAACCAGTCAAAAACATTTCAGTAAAAAAAAAGGAATTTCAGTCAAAAATAAGAAGGCATCTGTGTCAAAATAATTTTTGACTGAATTGCCTTTTCAGAAGGAAATTCAATCAAAAAACTGAAAAGGAATTCCAGTCAAAACCTCAAAGCCGTCTGGAAAAGGGAAAATATCTTCATTTGTTTATAATTTTTTATAAAAAAAATGGTTAATAAAGAAAAGGCAACTCAGTGAAATATTTTTTGACCGGAATTCTTTTTTTTTTACTGAATTTCCTTTTTGAAAAGGCATTTCAGTCATAGAATTTGTATGAAATTATTTTTGACTGAAATGCCTTTTTGTTTTTGACTGAAATGTTTTTGACCCCATATAAAACATGGTATTTTGAATATTGCACCCCAAAAAATATTTAGGTAATACCATTGATTTTAAATAACTAGATAAATCATCATTTGAAAAAAAATATTGTTATATTGGTGAGACAGGGGAGGGGGCGCATGTATCGATTTAAAATCAATGCTAAAATATAGTAAGGACATAAATAATATTTTTGAGTTATCAGGGCCATCTATATCTGAATAAGTGAAACAATTCAAAATGGCGGCAAATTTGTGTATATTTGTTATTGTATTTTTTTTCTATTATCTTATTCTGGATACAGAAGTGTAAGGGAGGAAGAAAATATATAGAAAAAAAAATGTTTATACGCGTATTTGAATAATTTTGAATGAATTTTAGAATTGAAAAATAATTTTTTGTTAAATTGTTAGCGATGGTGACGTAAGGGGGAAGAAAACATATGAGATTTTTTTTTATGTACGTGCGTATTCGTATTTGAATATAATTTTCTGAACAAATTTAAGATTTGAAAATATTTTTTTATTTTTCAATTCTTAAATTCATAAGAACATTTAGCTCGTTAGCGATTGTGACGTAATGGGAGGGGGAACAAAATATATGAGATTTTTTTCTAGAATGTTCTAGAATTCGAATAATTTTCAGGAAGTTAAGAAATGAAAAAGTTGTTTTTTGTTATTATTCATTGGCGATGGTGCCGATTTTATATAATTATTAATTAATAGGTACACTAATAGATACAATTAATAATGAAATGATGAATGGCCATATTTTCATCTGGGATTTTCTTTGGAACCCTTGATGGATTGGGCTTATATTTGGTAAACACATTCATTATAGTGCTCTATTGTTTACTATGCTATGAATTTAAATTAGTTCAGAAAATTATATTCAAATACGAATACGCATATACATAAAAAAAATCTCATATGTTTTCTTCCCCCTTACGTCACAATCGCTAGCAATTTAACAAAAAATTCTTTTTCAATTCTAAAATTGATTCAAAATTATTCAAATACGCATATAAAAATTTTTTCTATATATTTTCTTCCTCCATTACACTTCTGTATACAGAATAAGAAAATAAAAAAAATTTACAATAGGAAATATACATTTTGAATTGTTTCAGTTAACTCAAAAATATGATTTATGTCCTTACTATATTTTAGCATTGATTTTAAATCGATACATGCACCCCCTGTTTCACAAATATAACAATATTTTTTTTCAAATGATGATTTATCTAATTCTTTAAAATCAATATTATTGAATAATTTTACGAAATATAAATATGCAAATTATGTTAATTATTTAATATTTTTTCCAAAATGATCGTTACATAATTTAATAAATTTTAATTACACTATCTTAGATCTAAAATGTTTGCACAGAAAATTAATGTAATTTAATTAAACCTAAACTAATAATTGCATCAAATAAATAACGAGTCTGTGTTTAGTTTACTACCATAAAGTTTTCTTTTACAATAAACTAGTAGAGAAGGTATGGAATCCTATATAATTTATAATTTTTGAGTGTTGTATTTTTCAAATATTAATATATTCTAAATATTTTCAAAATTTTTAAATATAATTGGCGATATGCTCTGTTTATAAATGATTATGAATAATATATCAAACCCTTCGATAGTATAATAAGCTTGGTTTGGTGATTAACTATTATAGACTTTTCTGCTAGTAATTTCACTTTTAATGACCAGATTATCTTTCTTTCTTGTTTCTTCGTCTTTTCATATATGTACATATCTCATAATATTCTGGTGCCGTTAACGATTATACATGTATGGATTTATTTGATTCACTAGTTACTAGTTACTTATTTGATCCACTAGTTATACATATGTCTTTATGTATTTATTTATTTGATTCACTAGTTACTAGTTATTTATTTGATTCACTAGTTACTAGTTGTTTTTTTCTATAGTAAATTTTCTCTCTGGTGTGGATAAATTTATATGCGTCTACAAAAAAAAACTGCTATTATGAATGACTAATATGAGAATACGCGTGAGAAGATAATTTTTATTTATATTGAAAAAACGTATTTTGTTTTTTTTTTGTTTTCGCATATATGATTTTATATTGTATAATCTTATGAATAGTTTTGTTGGTATTCGTGCATTTGAAATTTCTCTTATTCATAAATAAATTATAATTTTCCATTTTTAGCATAAAGAAATATAGTTCCTTGTATATTGTACGAATAGTACAGGCGTTTGGGCATTTTGGTAATATCGATAAACTATTGGTAATACCGATAACTATATTTTAAAATTTGGTGAGTATTAATTTAATTTGAAAAAAGTTGTACTGAAATTGAAAATTTATTAATTCAATTTAAAAAATATTAAAATATTTCTAAGCATATTTATACCCGGGACACACCAAAATTGAAAACCTAAGTTTTCGCGAAAACTAGATCTAAAAACTTTTATAGTGACACACCAAAAATGGAGCGCGATTTCGTTTTCGAATGTCAAATTATGAAAATTATTTATTTAAACAACTCTACGTAAAAATCAAAAAAATTAAAATTAGCTTGACTTTGAGATCAAGATCTATCAGCTTGACTTTGAGATCAAGATCTATCGATGCTATACCTGCCCCGCAACCCGTTTCCATTTTGGAACCATCTGTGAAAATCGTCATCCCATTATTTGGGATGGGATTTCCGTTTTCCCACTCCCTTTTCGAGGGTATTCTAATACTATATCTTTTCCTAAATTCCATAGTTGCCACATAAATAATCGCATTCACCTACGAGATCAACGCCATGATATGGCTTCACTGATACTTCACTGATATGGCTTATAATACTACCATGCGGTAACTGAGGGTAGCTGCCAATTTTTTCACATGAAGGTCTATCGGTTGCAAGAATAAAATATTCTCAAGATCTCTGGTGGCTGTGCTTCTCAGAGCTCCCAAAATACCTAGACAGCACTGTCGCTGCTCCTTTTCAAGGATTTGTACCCACATCCAGAGACTTCCACCAGACTACAGCACCATGAGTAAGAATTGGTCTTATCACGCTGCTATAAATCCAGTAGATTATTTTTGGAGAGAGCCCTCACCTTTTACCGATCGCGCTCCTACAGATCCAAAAGGTTTTGATGGCTTTGTCTGCCTTTTGGTCCAGGTGTTGCCGCCAACGCAATTTCTTATCCAGAACGACAACTAGAAACTTCACCTCGTTAACCAGGGTTTAAGAGGTGTCACCAATTTTTGGAAGGATTAAACTGGGTGCAATCCTTGTACGGGAGAAAAGACAAAGCTATGTTTACTCTAAGTCCGTTTCTTGTCGCCCAGTGTACAACAAGATTTATCGCACCTTGCATTAACGAGGTTAGTGTTGTCTCGAATTTTCCAGTAACCAGAATAGCCAAGTCATCTGCGTAGCAGACGATATGGTAACCTGCATCCGTTAACTCCTTCAGCAAATCATCCATGACCAATAGTCACAGAAGAGGCGATAAAATACCTCCCTGTGGGGTACCATTGCTCGCGAATCAGCATCTGTGGGAGTTCCCGAAGTTTGCCTGTAATTTCCTATTTCTTAACATAGGCGCTATCCAGTTTACAATTTTACTGTCAGCCCCTTTTTTTCTAAGACATGCTAATATTGAATCCGTCTTGACATTGCTCCCTCAATATCAATGAACATATCCTGGGTGGTGTCCTTGTTAAGGAACGCCTTTTCAGTTATAGCCACCGCGCTATGTAGGGATGAGTCAACTGATCTTCCCTTACAGTAAGTGTGCTGATACCGTGATAGTACCAAGATTGGTATGGATTGTCTCAGTTCTAACTCTAAAATTTTTTCTAATGGCTTTTGGGCCTATACGCATTTGCAGAGGCATAATTACGTTTTCCTGGTTTCGGTACGAAGATAACCTTGGATTCTATACATTTACATGGAATATTTTTTCTAGACATGCTCTAAATACCTTGCAAAGTTCTAGACATGCTCTAAATACCTTACATAACCTATCTAGAAATGTTATATTCGCATTTTGCAGAAGAGCTGGGTAAATACCGTCTGTACCTGGAGATTTATAGGGCTTGAAAGGAGTTTACAAAATAACAAAATACAAAATCGTATCAAAATAAATCAATTCCTTTATATTTATATTCTTCCGTGTTGCTTCAACAACCTGGAAAATTTGCCTGGAGTAAGATTTCCAACGATTCATCGGCTGAGTTGGATTTACTTCCATCAGCATGTTCTAATAGTTCCGGTTGAGTGTGAGTTTTAACCAGAATTTTTTTCAGTCTTGCCCCCTTATTAACATTACAAATTTGTTCCGTGAAATTCCTCCAAGATTCTCTTTGAGCTTTCCTAGATTGTTTTTTGTACTCTTTTAGAGCTACCTTATAGTATTCCCAATCAGACTTAGAGTCATGATTTTTCGCACGATTGAAAAGCCGTCTAACCTCCTTCCTAAGGTTCAGAATTTGACTATTCATCCATGGTTGTTCACCGTTTTTTCCCTCCTTTAACGGACAAGCTGTTGCGAAGACATCTATCATTGAATCGGTAAGGTATGTGACCTCTGATTCTATTACCTCGATACTATTTACTATAATGGGCTTCGGGCACAAAGCTAACCTACTATCTAAATTTTCTTTGTAAAGCTGCCAATTAGTTTTTAAGGGGTTTCTAAAACTATTCCCTACACTAATTCTTGATTCTAGTTCGAAGCATATCCACGAGTGATCGGAAAATGATGGCTCATCAGAGACGTGCCAGTTTAGGATCCAGTCGTGGATACTTTGTGGCCAAGGTTATATCAATTACTTGTTTTCTATTTTTATTTCTTTTTACTTAACAAATCAACATTTGTTAAGTAAAAAGAGTTCACTACCCAAGAGATATTCTTGTAGTGTATAGTGACTTCCGTTCGTGTCAGTGCTTCCCCAAACTGTGTGATGTGTATTGGAGTGTCCCAATATTGAGATTCCCTAAGACAGCAATACTGTCGCTACTACTTATCTGCGGAATAAAAATCAACTTAATCGTCTTCCTAGAGACTATACAGGATCTAGGCCTACCTGAACCATTATGGTAATATACCTGGAATTCTTTAGTGCTCCACCCCAGAACCTTGTTATCCTTAGTCATAGGTTCTTGTATCAGCGCTATATCCCCGCATTTCCTCTAAGTAGGTGTTCTTTTAGTTTTTTAGTAGCGACCCAGCTACGGTGAAGATTAGTTTGCATTACCTTCATTGTTCTGGACCGGTACAAATATTCTCCGAGCCCGTATCGTCTTCCGTGGAGACTCTACTACACCTGTAAAAATACTCGTTATATTAGGGTCTTATATAAAGGTATCCTTGTCAGTTAAACTGGCAAGGTCTGTACCCACCTCAGATTCCGTCATTTCGAGGCCATCGACCGCCCCTAGCAAGGAGTCAAGATCTTCATCTTCCTTGCTTGGTTTGGTTACCTCTTTTCCTACTGCGGTTTCTTCTGCTTTTGGAAAACTTATTTGTACCTTCCTGGATAGATAATATATCCATCCAGAAACGCTTCTAAGAGTCACCAGGGACTCGTTTGAGACTCCCAAAATCAGAAGTTGACCTTCCTTCTTGATCCCCCTATGGTAGACGGTCCAGGATTGAGCTCCAAGGTTCAACTTCCTGTTAAGGATGTCATTGAACCTCCTGGGGTTTCCTAAACTCCTCCACGATGGAGCCACAAGAACACCTTGTTGATTTTGGGGACCTCGTATTTACCTATTACGTGCAGGTCTGCGTCCTGCCATAGCTTACCTTTTTCAAGAACCTGTTTATTTACGTCCTCCACCGTTTTAAAGTCCTTGCAGGTAATTCTACAGACGTCACAAGAAAATCTACTTCACTCAAAGTGGGCTATAAAACCTTCTGGATCTGTCAACAGAGTGTTTATCTGCCAGGATTCAAAGCTATCCTTCAGGATCTTCTGGTTTCCCAAAAGAATTTTTCCCTCCGGATGCGTCCTATCTATGATGGCTATCTTCAGTGCGTCATCGGCTTTGCTGGTACCATCATCTCCCGATGTTGGTAACCTGACACCTTTGACCTTACCTCTTTTGGCAGTTGGTTGCTCTTCTTCCTCCGACCTATTACGTTTTTTACTCAAGCTTGAGCATCAACATCACCAGAGATAGAAGGCGCAGCCAACGCCTGTACCTTTTTCTCCTTCAGTAAGGAGTAAGCCTCATCTTTCGTCTTACCTTCTTTCATCCATCTGGTGAGCCACTTCCGGTCGGTGCCATTAAGATTCAAGCGAATCTTTTTACCTTACGGATTGGAGACTACACCAGATGGGTTAGCGCATATATCTTTTACATTTTCCGGGGTCTGTTTTGCCAATATATCCAAAGCGATCTATCCCTTTAGGGGAGTGGCCCGCCGGCCCGCGCAGTAACTGCCGACGTTCGGGTAGATATCCCTACCCGATTTTGTTCCTTATTGACGTAAAGTAAAGCCCGCCCCTAACATGCGGAAACAGACGCCTACCTGTATGCTGATCGGCTGCTAGTTCAGGATACAGGATTTGCTCCCTCTCTCGTTTGTTGACCTGACCAAGCTTCCCCTTTGGCATCAAACCAAGCCGTCCACTTGATATACCAGGCTTCCAGGAGGCACCACGTGGAGGTACGAGCAGGAATTGAGGAAAAATCGTTTGCACATTAAGCCGCTCCTAACCTGGGAAACAGACGCTTAATCTCACGATGCCGACAATCCCCATCGTCACGTAATAGTTCTTATGAATTTATACTCAATTCAAATGAATTGAGTATAAATCCCCATCGTCACGTAATAGTTCTTATGAATTTATACTCAATTCACCAAAATAAATATGCAATATTTTGAGTTCTTCTTTAGTGGTAACCGGTAACCACGATTTTGGATGAAATTTTTGCCGGAAAAATTACGATTAATGTCGTATATCAAAGTTGTTTCCAGATTCTTCTGCTTCATATATATATATATAATATACACTGATGCGTTTAGTATCTTCAACATGACATTTTTACTTCTCTGTTGAGGGAGCTGTGGATTGCGCTAGTTTATGAGAAGGTGCTGAAAACGCTCTACCTAGCTTTACTTTTCTTCTGGCTACTTTTTTATAACTAATGATAAATATGACAAATAAATAATAAAAAATTAAAAACTTTTTAATAACTATATCTCCACTTCTGTTAATGCGGAAATCCAGTGTAAAAAAAACGTGTGGGGTCCAAATGAGGAGGGCCATGAAGAGCTCAGATTACCACAAATATATCCCAAGTTGACAAAGTATTGCAAATTTGAAAATGTCAACATGGTAAATTGCTTTAAAATAAATTATCGGTGAAATAAATAAATATTTGACCGACTACAAAAACTTAAGTAAAAAATATAAATAAGAGTTTTTAAATAACTTTACCTTAAAGTAATATTCAACTAAAAAGTAATAAACAAGCAAATAATACTTCATCAAGATACTTTCCTGTGGAACTTCAGTAACGTTCAACAATAGTAAGGGAAAGTTGACCTTATCAGAATTAATCGCATTTATATGGAAGTCTACTTACCATTACTATTGTTGACCATTACTGAGTCTTCACAGGAAAGTATCTTGATATGTGGTTTTATTTGCTTGTTTATTACCTTTTAGTTGAATATTACTTTAAGGGTAAGTACATTTAAAAAACTCTGTTTTATTTATATTTTTTAATTCAATTTTTTTTAAATAAAAAAAATACATACATACTTAACTATAATAGTTTATAATTATTTTTAATCATTTCACCCATATATTTGAATTAAAATCCATATTATTGAACTAAACAAGTTCAATGCAAACCATACTATCAATAAAGGGTAAACAGTAGAATATTACTTAGTTAGTTATAGAGTATCCACATTATAAGTTTCACAATTACTGTGAATTAAATCATAAATATTATTTTTAAATTAATGACTAAATACATATATAGGAATATAAAAATAGTTATATATTTTTATCGGATATAGTAAACTATAATTATAAATTTCAATTATTGCAGGTGTTCACTAAAACTAAATTATTCCGTAAAAATCTTTGAATAAAAAATATAGTTCATACCCTATAGCGTGATTCACCTAATAAATATAATAGGTATATACTTATATAAAATGTAGCAAAAAAATGTTCTTCAAGAATTTCTTCTTTATTAACTTTTTTGTGGCCAATATAATTGTATATAAAATTTATCAGTCACCGGAAATGGTTGTCTTAACACAAAGTTATATTCTCCTGATATCAGTTGTTCATATATTTGCATTAGAATGTAATTTATGTGAACGCTATGGATTAGCTAAAAAATATGGTATTAATTCACAGTTAATAAATAAAATTGATTATGATGAAACAAAAAACAAATTATTAAATTATAATGACAATAGATTTAAAAGAAATGTTGATGTAAAATTTCGTGGTCATCCAAAAACAAGAGGTGAAATATTTGCTCGTAAATTTAATGTTGAAACTAAAAAAATATTTGATCAATCATCATCATTAATAAAATTATTAAATATGGTTGCTATTGAATATTTAAATAAATGTTCACCGTATATATTTTATGATAGATTTGTTGAAGATTCAGAAAGTTTTATATTACAAAATTTATTCCAAACATTCCCATTATCATTTTATCAAGGTAAAATAAATGAACGATATCAATTAGAAAACCGTTATATAAGTGATAGTAGTGAAATTGGTTGTCGTAGTTATATATTATTTTTATCGGATCCAGTAAAAACACGTAAAATAATTGGTGCACAAGTTGAAAATCGTGTAATTGTTGTTGCAAGATCATCACAATGGAAATTGAGAGATTTTTTAACATCAGAAGAATCATCAAATATTATAAATTTGTTAGTTATTGGTGAATCATTAACAATGGATCCAACTAAAGTATTTTGCTATATATTTTATTTTATTTATATAATTATAAATATTGTTTATATGTTAATAGGAACGGCCTTACGTTTTATATACTCATCGTATTTATTCTGATGGTTTAGGATCAAATATTCCAATTGTACTTACTAGTTGGGTTAATGGGTACTTATCTAGACCACATGTCAATTTATTTCCACCGAAATTAGCAAGTGGGTTTGCTGGACATCGTTTTGTTGTATCAGCTGTAAATCAACCACCATATATATTTCGACGTAAATCTGTTGATAATACTGGCACATTAAATATATATTGGGAAGGAACTGAATATCGTTTACTTAAATTATTATCAAAAAAATTAAATTTTACATATGATATTGTTGAACCAACTACAACTGATCTGTTAGGGTAATTTTATAATAATTAAAAATTATTTTAATAATATAACTAAAGTATTATAGATGTCAAAATGTCGGATCTTTTGACCTTTTATCATATATTTGAGTAGTTGACTTTGTCTTTTTCCAAATGAAATTAGTCTTTTTTTTAATCAACTTAATCTTTTTATCATTTAATGATCAACTTAATGAATGAATATAATATCAAATTATTACAGCTATATTTTTTTATTTAAAGAATATATTAGAATATAATCTTTTTATCATTTAATGATCAACTTAATGAATGAATATAATATCAAATTATTACACCTATATTTTTTTATTTAAAGATCTGGTGCAGCAGTAGTAGATTCAGTAGAACGTCGTATATCTGATATTGGTGTATATTTGACACCAGACCGTATACAATATGTTGATATGTCTGTTGGTCATTCAACTGATTGTGCTGCATTTATTACATTGGCATCAAAAGCATTACCAAAGTATAAAGCAGAGTTTTTATATTATTGATAAGCGTGATTATATATATATACAAATTACAGATACCGAGCAATAATGGGTCCATTCCAATGGCAAGTTTGGGTGGCTTTAACAGCAGTTTATCTGTTAGGTATTTTTCCATTAGCATTTACAGATCGTTTGTCATTGAAACATTTAATTGGTAATTGGGGTGAAATGGAAAATATGTTTTGGTATGTATTTGGAACATTTACAAATAGTTTATCATTCGCTGGTAAATATTCTTGGAGTAATAGTGAAAAAATGTCAACAAGGTTATTAGTTGGTTTTTATTGGTTATTTACTATAATTATAACAGCTTGTTATACTGGATCAATTATAGCGTTTGTAACATTGCCAGCATTTCCAGATACAACAGATTCTGTTAATGATTTATTAGGTTTATTCTTTCGTGTTGGTACTTTGGGTGCGTTAAGTTACACATGGAAATATATTGTATTGTTGTATATATTGTATATTATTTATTTCTCTGATAGGAAAAGGGGGTTGGCAATATTGGTTCCTTAACTCGAGTCATCCAAATACTGATAAACTGTTTAGAAATTATAATATTTAAACTTTTGAATTTCAGGGTACTAAGTAAACGTTCAGCATTACATTTAAGTGAGGAATGTTTTGCACAATTTCAAGTTGGTTACACATTTCCAAAAGATTCTGTTTATACAAAAGCATTAAGCAATTTAATATTAAGAATACAACAAAGTGGTCTTGTTGGTAAATTATTTAATGAAGTATCATGGACTATGCAACGATCCCAAACAGGACAATTATTACAAGCTAGTACTGGTACATCATTAAGAGAATTAATACAAGAAGAACGGCAACTAACAACAGCTTATACTGAAGGTATGTTTCTTTTAATGGGAGCTGGTTATTTATTAGCTGCACTAGCATTAATATCAGAAGTAATTGGTGGATTTACAAATAAATGCCGGCAAATTGTTAAAAGATCAAGTAAAAATATGGATAGCTCATTTTCATCTAAAAGAAATTCAACTGATCTTGGTACACCATCAGAAATGAAAAAGCATTTAGAAAGAAAAATGCAACGACAACAAAATTATGAAGAGAATAAACCAAAAGCACGTTTTGGTATAGCTGAATTTAATTTAACTAAAGCTACATTAAAAGAAATTTATGGCGGTGCAACAGGTCCACAAAAAGATCCAAATATAATTATGCAAAGTGGAAAATTTATATTTGAAAATGATGTAAGATCTGATGATTCATCATTAATTAGTGATACGGTTCGAAGTGATGAATTTCCAGGAGGTGAAAATCAATTGCATGATCTATATGAATCCCATATACATGAAGCTGTTGTTCATTTAGATTCTGCTCACAAGGAAGGAACATTTAGTGAAAATGAAACTAATCTTAGGGAAACCAGAGGAAAAGATACAGAATCAGTTAAAATAATCGATGATAATGTTGAATATTTAAAAGAATTTTCAGAAGGTAAAATTAAAGATCATATAGATGAAAATTTTGGAGAAGTTGTTACACCAAGTGATGATGCACATCAGAAATATTTACTTTCTATAATAGACGAATAAAGCAAATTAAAAATATAATAACATTAGCCCTGTTTTTTTGTAGACGGGTATATTGTATTGCAAAATTTTTGCAAAAAAACGATTCACTGAAAATAAGGCTATAATTTTTTTTATTTCAATCACAATTGAATTTATCAGCTGATAATTTTTTTTAAATCACATTAACTTTGAGTTTTATAAAAGTAAAAAAAAAAAAATCATTGAATATCATTAAAAAATATAAAACTTGATTTTTTACTTTAATAAATTGCCATTTTTTAATGTAAAAAAAAAACATAGGCTATGCCTTTTTGGTCCAATGTATTTGAAATAAATGAAATAAAATGAAACGAAACGGAATATTGATTACAATTCATTTGCAATATATAAATAACTACTGTAATTCTAATTTTTTTGCTAACAAATTGTTGTTGTTTTCAATGTAAAAATTTGCTGTACAATATACCCGTCTACAAAAAAACAGGGCTATTGTAAAATATTGGAATTATTTAAAATAATATCTTTCATAATAATTCATTGGATATTTTCCTTATTAAATATATAAAACGGCTCCGGGAAAACCAGTCAAAAACATTTCAGTAAAAAAAAAGGAATTTCAGTCAAAAATAAGAAGGCATCTGTGTCAAAATAATTTTTGACTGAATTGCCTTTTCAGAAGGAAATTCAATCAAAAAACTGAAAAGGAATTCCAGTCAAAACCTCAAAACCGTCTGGAAAAGGGAAAATATCTTCATTTGTTTATAATTTTTTATAAAAAAAATGGTTAATAAAGAAAAGGCAACTCAGTGAAATATTTTTTGACCGGAATTCTTTTTTTTTTACTGAATTTCCTTTTTGAAAAGGCATTTCAGTCATAAAATTTGTATGAAATTATTTTTGACTGAAATGCCTTTTTGTTTTTGACTGAAATGTTTTTGACCCCATATAAAACATGGTATTTTGAATATTGCACCCCAAAAAATATTTAGGTAATACCATTGATTTTAAATAACTAGATAAATCATCATTTGAAAAAAAATATTGTTATATTGGTGAGACAGGGGAGGGGGCGCATGTATCGATTTAAAATCAATGCTAAAATATAGTAAGGACATAAATAATATTTTTGAGTTATCAGGGCCATCTATATCTGAATAAGTGAAACAATTCAAAATGGCGGCAAATTTGTGTATATTTGTTATTGTATTTTTTTCTATTATCTTATTCTGGATACAGAAGTGTAAGGGAGGAAGAAAATATATAGAAAAAAAAATGTTTATATGCGTATTTGAATAATTTTGAATGAATTTTAGAATTGAAAAATAATTTTTTGTTAAATTGTTAGCGATGGTGACGTAAGGGGGAAGAAAACATATGAGATTTTTTTTTATGTACGTGCGTATTCGTATTTGAATATAATTTTCTGAACAAATTTAAGATTTGAAAATATTTTTTTATTTTTCAATTCTTAAATTCATAAGAACATTTAGCTCGTTAGCGATTGTGACGTAATGGGAGGGGGAACAAAATATATGAGATTTTTTTCTAGAATGTTCTAGAATTCGAATAATTTTCAGGAAGTTAAGAAATGAAAAAGTTGTTTTTTGTTATTATTCATTGGCGATGGTGCCGATTCTATATAATTATTAATTAATAGGTACACTAATAGATACAATTAATAATGAAATGATGAATGGCCATATTTTCATCTGGGATTTTCTTTGGAACCCTTGATGGATTGGGCTTATATTTGGTAAACACATTCATTATAGTGCTCTATTGTTTACTATGCTATGAATTTAAATTAGTTCAGAAAATTATATTCAAATACGAATACGCATATACATAAAAAAAATCTCATATGTTTTCTTCCCCCTTACGTCACAATCGCTAGCAATTTAACAAAAAATTCTTTTTCAATTCTAAAATTGATTCAAAATTATTCAAATACGCATATAAAAATTTTTTCTATATATTTTCTTCCTCCCTTACACTTCTGTATACAGAATAAGAAAATAAAAAAAATTTACAATAGGAAATATACATTTTGAATTGTTTCAGTTAACTCAAAAATATGATTTATGTCCTTACTATATTTTAGCATTGATTTTAAATCGATACATGCACCCCCTGTTTCACAAATATAACAATATTTTTTTTCAAATGATGATTTATCTAATTCTTTAAAATCAATATTATTGAATAATTTTACGAAATATAAATATTCAAATTATGTTAATTATTTAATATTTTTTCCAAAATGATCGTTACATAATTTAATAAATTTTAATTACACTATCTTAGATCTAAAATGTTTGCACAGAAAATTAATGTAATTTAATTAAACCTAAACTAATAATTGCATCAAATAAATAACGAGTCTGTGTTTAGTTTACTACCATAAAGTTTTCTTTTACAATAAACTAGTAGAGAAGGTATGGAATCCTATATAATTTATAATTTTTGAGTGTTGTATTTTTCAAATATTAATATATTCTAAATATTTTCAAAATTTTTAAATATAATTGGCGATATGCTCTGTTTATAAATGATTATGAATAATATATCAAACCCTTCGATAGTATAATAAGCTTGGTTTGGTGATTAACTATTATAGACTTTTCTGCTAGTAATTTCACTTTTAATGACCAAATTATCTTTCTTTCTTGTTTCTTCGTCTTTTCATATATGTACATATCTCATAATATTCTGGTGCCGTTAACGATTATACATGTATGTATTTATTTGATTCACTAGTTACTAGTTACTTATTTGATCCACTAGTTATACATATGTCTTTATGTATTTATTTATTTGATTCACTAGTTACTAGTTATTTATTTGATTCACTAGTTACTAGTTGTTTTTTTCTATAGTAAATTTTCTCTCTGGTGTGGATAAATTTATATGCGTCTACAAAAAAAAACGGCTATTATGAATGACTAATATGAGAGTACGCGTGAGAAGATAATTTTTTTTTATATTGAAAAAACGTATTTTGTTTTTTTTTTGTTTTCGCATATATGATTTTATATTGTATAATCTTATGAATAGTTTTGTTGGTATTCGTGCATTTGAAATTTCTCTTATTCATAAATAAATTATAATTTTCCATTTTTAGCATAAAGAAATATAGTTCCTTGTATATTGTACGAATAGTACAGGCGTTTGGGCATTTTGGTAATATCGATAAACTATTGGTAATACCGATAACTATATTTTAAAATTTGGTGAGTATTAATTTAATTTGAAAAAAGTTGTACTGAAATTGAAAATTTATTAATTCAATTTAAAAAATATTAAAATATTTCTAAGCATATTTATACCCGGGACACACCAAAATTGAAAACCTAAGTTTTCGCGAAAACTAGATCTAAAAACTTTTATAGTGACACACCAAAAATGGAGCGCGATTTCGTTTTCGAATGTCAAATTATGAAAATTATTTATTTAAACAACTCTACGTAAAAATCAAAAAAATTAAAAATAGTAATTATTTGTTTTTAATGTCAAATTTTGATTTAATTATATTAAAAACTATTTAATAAAATTTAATTTTTCTTGTTTTTTTTAAAAAAAATTCGATTTTGTTTTGATTTTTCACAGAAATGGCTACTTTTGTATGGAAACTTAGCTATGCCTACTTCAAAAATACATATCTTCTATTTTGTGATAGATGGCGCTAAAATATATTTTCGTGAAAACCTTAAAAATTTGTAGATTTCGTGTTTTCAATTTATTCCTGAAAACTGTACTAAACCTTATGAATTTCCATTTTTGAACTTTGAAAACACGAAAACTGAGTTTTCGGTCCTGTGTGTCCCGGGTATTAATTCTTTTAAAAAACTACTAATTTATTCTGAGTTGTATAATCATAAACTTGTGACACCCCGGCAAATCTGAAAGAAAAAATATAATTATTAAATTTGATAAAAAAACAATCTATTACCTAGTTTCCATGTACTGAGTTGAGTTGGGTTGAGTTGAAATGGAACCATCAATTATTCGTTCCATTCCAACTCAACTCAACTCAACCCCTGTTTCCATGCACGCTAACTCGAGTTCAACTCTTTATTCGTTCCATTCCAACTCAACTCAACTCAACCCCTGTTTCCATGCACGCTAACTCGAGTTCAACTTTTTTGTGAAAAAAATAATGAGCCGGGAAAATTATAATTAAAAAATTAATAGTCTAAATTAGTGTCCAGCGTGCGCGTCCGTTTTTTTGTGTTAATTGTGTTCATGTGTTCCTGCGTTTCTGTGCTGTCACTGGTTGCTGTGTCCTGGTCAGTGGTGCTGTGGAGTCGTCATCTTGTTGCAGTCATCGTTGGAAGCAGTCATTGTGCAGTGTGGGGAATTGGGGTGTTTTTTTTTTGTAAAGTAGTTTTTTTTTATTGTAATTTGGTTTAATTAGATAGTCATAATAGAGTAAATTAAATTATTGTCAATATAGAAATAATTAATAGGAAGAAATTTTCAATAAAAGAAAAATAAAAAATTTGTATCTTCCCATAAAGAAAAATTTTTAGAATCTAGGTGCAGCTGGATCCGGAAATGTCGGGAGCAGCTTCAGCCAAGTATCTATAATTTAATAAAAAAAAAAAACAAAAGGTATGTGAAAAAAAAATATATTTGCCTTTCTATTGGTTTTTTTTATGAAAAGAATACAAAAATTATTCATTTTGAAAAAGTAAAGATTTGGATTTATTTTCCTGTTTTTTTTTATTTTTAAATAAATAAATAAATTATTGTGGATATATATACATAAATTTCAATTTCAATTAGTATTTTTCTTTGAAATATATAGAACCAATTTTTATTGAGTAAAGAAAAAAAAACTACATTTGTGTTCTTATTTATTTATATCTATATATTTTTGTGTGGTGTATAATATAGGTCCGTTGGTTTTTTTTTTGTTGTTGGAAATTTTTTTTTCTTGTGTATTCCTGAAATTTTGGTATATTCAACATGGCAGAATAAGTCGGTGCCGATGAGTGATCCGGAGTAGCAGAATTCCTTCTAGTGTCCTTTTCATTTTTTTTACCTTTCCATGTTCTTCTTCGGTCCATCATTGATTATGACGTAATCAATGTGTTGGATTGAAGAGAACATGTGTTGGTGATATGGTGGTTAGTAGGATCATTGGTCGACCCACACCCCACAGACTGTGCTGAGCCGGTAACTAGGAGGAAATTTCAATGATCCTGGGAGCTGGAAGTAAAGAAAAGGGAATTAGTTTTTTTTATGGTTTATAAAAAAAAATTAATTCTTGGTCTTGCTTTCAATAGTGACTGTGGCTGGGTCACTCAGACCTGGCGCCCAACGCTTTCAGCTCCCGAATCCTTCTCCTCCGAACTTATCTTCAGCTAACATATCAATAATTTTGATAGTGTTACAATTGGCGCCCAAATTATTGGCAAAAGAACTTGGGAGAAATTCTGGTGACGTTTGGTCACCAGATTTTTTTTTGTGTAATGGAATTTTTTCTGTATCATCAACTTCATCAGAATTGGTTTGGTTCTGTGGATGAGTTCGGTTGGAGTTGGTGTGACCATTATATCACCAACGTAATTCGTCCCCTTTTGCCTCGGATGACTTCCAACCAGTTCACATAAAACCGAGTATTTAGTCTTATTTTGTGTTAATTAATTATTTTTTTTACAGCTGATAGTTAGAGCGTGACATGGTTGTCCATGTTGTTGTCCTATCAGTCTGGAATAGCGGGGTAATTAATAGGTCTGGAGTTAGATAAAAATTTAGGTTGTCCTCGATTTGTCCTTCAGATATCTGTTATTTATTTTTTCGTTATTTATTTAGGACCGAAACTAGCGGAGATAGTTAGAATATGATCCAGTTGCCTGGATATATTCCTATCAATGTTTTTTTTTCTTGTCTATTATGTGACAGAATTATTGTCTATTATTATTTACTATCGGTAAGTGGACTGGAACGAAGACATTTTAAGGTGGAAGATCCCTATCCCGCATCCTTCATTCATCCTATTGGTCCTGTTCCTTGGTCTTATCTGCTCCTCCCCTTTCCTGTAATTTCTGCTACAATGGGTCACTCAACGCTCGTTGTATCCCATAAATTTTTGTTCATTAAGAAATAATATTATTCGCCGAAGAAAAACAAAAAAAAAATCATTTTTTTTGTTTGTTTTTTTTCGCCGAAGAAAAACAAAAAAAAAAGGAAACATTTTCCGTACCTACAATAAAAAAACAAATTTAAAAGGAAAATCCTACACTTAGAGAAATAATAGTTAAGAAAATAAAAATACACATTTTTTTTATAGTAAAAACAACATTTAAGTATTTATTATAATTATTAAATTATTTATAAAAAAATTGATACACCGGATGAAATTATTATTTTGTGTGTCAGCTGTTTATTATTAATTAGTGACAGCTGTGAGCAAGAGGTACTAGAGAGCAATATAAAAAAAATTTATAATAATAACTTAAGGTGTGTTCAATACTCCGGGGTCGTCAGAGCGGAGTAAGAAGTATTTGTTAGGAAGTAATTAATATTAAATAGTTAGATTTTTTTTTTGATTATTTATTAGTGAGAGTAGGTATAATTGGTGGGAGTTAGAATTATTATTAGGGTAGGTTTATTAGTTATTGGGCAGTTTGGTAATAGTTTATTTATTTTTTTTAATTGTTATTTATTGAAGTAGTATTAAGTAGTTTTGTTGTAAATTTTTTTTTCTATTTATTTTCTTATTTAGTTTTTTACAATAATTGTTATTTATTAATTAGAATTAGTTTTTGTATTATTATTTAGTATAGTTCGGGTTTGGTTACGTTAGTATTGGTTATTATTAGTGGTTAGTACAATCAGTGTTATTATGTTTCCAGTTTTTGTTATTTATATTTACAAATTTCTCTGTTATTTATATTTACAAAAGTGCTGTTATTTTATACACTGATTGTTATTTATTTTTTTTGTAAGGTGAAGTCGTGTTTATATATTTATAATTTTTATTTATTCTAGGTTTAATTTTACAATAGTATTAGTAATTAGGTATAAACATTTTTTTTTTGAATTATTTATTACAGTTACAATCAATTATTCAATTATTTATTATTATTATTATTAGTAGCTATAGTACAGTAGTTTAGTTACTATTAGTATTTCATTAGAAAAAAATTAAATATCATTGATAGTTTCAGGCATGTGATACATCCAGTTCTGCTGGACGAGGACGAACTAAGCTATGAACTGAAAATCCGGAATCTATATATTCCCTCTGAAAATGTATCGCAAAATGTATTGCAGATCCAGAGGCTGAACTGAACATCTGCGAGGCGAAGATCGAAGCTGTACGAGCATTGATTACCAACGGCATTAGAGATGGTAATTCCAACGCTCTAGACATCGCCACCACAAAAAGCTTCCACGTATGGGATCGCTTAAACCGATTGAAAAATGTTCAACCGAGTTCCTCCGGGGCGATCAGGAAAGGAATTTATGAACTGAAAGAGAATTTAGAAAAGTTGCGTCAGTATAAACAAAAACATATTACAACAAAATTACCTGAAACTTCAGAACCTCAATTAGAAGCGATCGACGAGGATGATGAGTTGGTCCGTCCATTAGCTGCCCGCTCACCATAATTGGACATCCAATTCTTGGGGCTACCGGAACGACACCGAAGGTGACCCCAATGGGAAAACCAGCGGAGCGAAGGGCTGACGTATTCTCGGATCTGCAAGCAGAAGGGGTGCGGCCGTTGGATACTCCACAGGTTTCGGGTCCCGAAAGTCTGCCATCGTCGACATTGCCAGCGAGGAATTTAGCTATCAAGCGTCACCACGTGCAAACCCGGACAACTATAGGTTTCCGTCTACACGAATCGCGCCACTCAATGCAGATGTTCGACGAACTAATACAAATTCTGGCAGTAATAACTACAATAGAAGCCACAATCGTCAAAAATTTTCATCAAATTTGTATTACTCACTTCCGAAACAATCCTCGAAGAATTATGAGCGTCAGCGGATCCAGGAACTGGAAAAGGCATTAGCAGTGCAGCAGCAGCAGATGCAGGAAATGTGCGACCAATTCCAACGGTTGAGAATGAACTACGCAGAGCACCAGCGACAGTCAACTCTTATTGGAGCTGTAAGGGATGACTACCGGCAATTCCATCAGCCGGCGGAAGAACTGGCCGCGGTACGGCCTACTGGCGTTCCCCCTAGAACTAGAATAAAAGTAAATAGCAGTGACGACGAAAATGTAGAATTACCTTTTGATAATGTCCATTGTCGCAATCCAGTGTCAAATTGGCGTATTCAGTTGGACGGAACTGGGAAAATGTTGACGCTGTCTGAATTTTTATTCCGTGTAGAAACTCTTGCGAGGGGGGACAGCTATCCAGTAGAGAGCTTGGTACTAGCCATCAACCAGCTACTAAAAGGAAGAGCCGACATCTGGTATTGGTAGTTCATCCGGAGGAATCCACACGCGTCTTGGTCCCAGCTGAAATCGACAATGAAAGTGGAGTTTGACGAAGGCGAGGAGGATGGTGATGTGAAGCGGTTGATGAAAGCACGCAAGCAGAAACCAAGGGAGAAATTTTCGGATTATCGGTTGGATATGGAGCGTCTGCGATTGCGTCTCCAGCAGGAGATCTTGGACGATGAATTTTTGAGCCGTCTCCGTTATAATTTGTTTCCAAGCTATAAAAAGGCGTTGGTTCTACAAAACGTGGTCACCTTGAGCCAACTAGAGAAGATGTGTCGCAAATTAGAACGTAACTGGAGAGAGATAGGTGAGACGGATCAAATTCGTCCTAGGAGGCATTATATTAATGAACTAGATTCCGAAACAGAAATTAACACCCACGTACCTGAATTTCTAGTCCAAAATCAAAAACCAAAGAATTCTTCGTGTAGTCCGTTAGAAATTTTGTCTGTCCAACCATCCGAAAATGTCCGTCCTAATTTATTGAATAGCACTGAAAATAAAAATAATAATTTAATTATCTGTTATAATTGTGATGACATAGGTCATAACTTCCGTGATTGTCCTTGTCCATTCAAAATTTTTTGTTATAAGTGTGGGAAGAAAAACACTTATGTCAATAAATTCCTCAAATGTAGGCCATTTACCGTCCAGGGAAACGGTTACGCGGGAATGGGAACCTGGAGAAACCCAAACTCCCGTTTCCGTTGACCTCCGTGGTCCAGAAGGACACTAGGTTTAAATTAGATGTAAGTTCCAAATTACCTCCTAAAAATAAATTAAATAAATTAGATGGGTTAGAAGAATATGATAAATTAGATAAGTTACAAAAATTTAAAGTAGTTAGAGTTAGGGCACAAAAACATTTTGGCGTTATGAAGCAGATCCAGAGAGCGTTAAAAGCAACTTATATAAGACCTGAAGGGGATAATCGTCCCTTTATGAAGATAAAAATTGGCAACAAAAATCATTTTGCGCTTTTAGATAGCGGTGCCAATATAAGTTGCTTGGGAAAGGATGTGGAAGATTTGCTACAACAGTTGGGGGTATCTTTCACACCCTTAACTGCGAGTATTTCCACAGCAGATGGTACTAAACAAAAAGTCGTAGGATTTGTTTATTTGGACATTGAATTTAACAATATTAAAAAACCATCAAATTCTTCGTCATTCCTTCCATAAAACGTTCCATTATTCTAGGGATCGATTTTTGGGATGCTTTCAACGCCATACCTTTTAGAAATTTAGAAGTAAGCGAATTAGTAGAAAATAATAAAATGCATACCTTAAACGAAGAGCAGCGACAACGGTTGCTGGAAACAATTGAATTGTTTCCTTCGTATAGTGTGGTCGGCCTGGGGAAAACCAGTGTCCTGAAACATGAAATAGATGTAGGAGATGCTAAACCGTCCGTAGTCCGTCCGTATCCATTGTCAGTGCCCATGCAAAAGCTGTTAGATGCTGAAATAAATAAAATGTTAGATAGAAGATATTATAGAGGAGAGCAGAAGTGGATGGGCATCGCCTTTGGCTATGGTTAAAAAGTCGAACGGCACCATTAGACTATGCCTCGACGCTCGAAAAGTTAACGCCGTAACCAAGACACCTGGCGCGTCGTCAATCACACCACTTCTTACTGATATAGTTCTAAGTGTGGATGACATCACTATTGCTCTGAATGACCTGGACCCAAAAAAGGACCTGGACCTGACAAAATCCCACCTCTTTTTTTTAACCAACTGTTCTCAAGTATTATCTCTACCACTATACATAATATTTAATAAATCACTGTCGCTTGGAGTTTTTCCATCTATATGGAAATCTTCCTATCTCACACCTATCCATAAAAGTGGGGACAAAACAAACATTGAAAACTATAGAGGTATTGCAATATTATCATCTATTCCTAAGCTATTCGAAAAACTTATATGTGATAAAATGACAGCTCAGATTAATCCAATCCTGAATGAACAACAGCATGGTTTTAGAAAGGGTCGATCAACAACCACGAACCTAACTATCCTTGTTTCTGAAGTACTTTGCGGAATGGAAAGAGGCCATCAAATTGATACAATTTACACAGATTTCAGCAAAGTTCGATCGAGTAGATCATGCTATTCTTATCGTAAAACTTCAGAAAATTGGCATATCAGGTGCACTTTTAAACTGGTTAACAAACTACCTGAAGGATAGAACTCAATTTGTGAAATTTCAAGGAATTGTATCAAAAAAAATCAATGTTACTTCAGGTGTCCCGCAAGGAAGCCATTTAGGACCACTTCTTTTCAACATTTTCATTTTAGACTTATCTGATGTATTAGCCGACATACCACACCTATTTTATGTTGATGACCTTAAAATATACTACCAAATAACTTCCCAATCTGGTTCTGCCTTTCTACAATCTAAACTTCACTCTCTTGACGAATGGTGCATCCGTAATAAGTTACACCTAAATATTGCTAAATGTCACGTTATCAGTTTCTCACGAAAAAGAAACAATATAAATTACAGCTACTTTTTGAATAATATAGAACTTGATAGCGTAGAGAAGGTTGTCGACCTTGGTGTAGTTTTAGATAATAAATTAAATTTTAACTCTCACTACGACAGAATCATAGCCAGGGCATACAAATGACTTGGCTTTATTAAGAGAAGAGCACGGGAGTTTAAAAATATATGGGTGACTAAATCATTGTACTGCTTACTAGTACGCTCTATTCTTGAATATGCGTGTCCTAATTGGGACCCCATCTTTGAAAATAACTCAAGTAAAATCGAATCCGTGCAAAAGCAATTCTTATTATTTGCTTTACGAGATTTGCACAACCCAGCGGACTATGAAAACTTACCACAATACATAGACAGACTCAAACTCTTAGATTTAGTATCACTCTCATCTCGAAGAGTTCTTCTAACATCTTGTTTAACTCTTGATGTTCTAAATGGCGACATTGATGTCGAGTTCATGTCTAGTAGAATCATACTAAACGATGATATTAGGCAGACTAGACAGACAAAAATTTTAAAAGAATATCCACATCGTACTGAATATGCTAAGAATGAGCCAATTAATCGATGTTGTAGGGTATTCAATAAATATGGCTCACAATATTCACCTTCAATTTCAAAACAATCATTCAAAAAGAAATTACACTCCATATTTAAATAATCTACTTACAATCTTCCTCATCCCTAATTCTATCCCTACAATGAGTTATATAGTCTAATAATATATAATATAATAATATATAATATAGTAGTAATAATGTACTATTAAGTTAAACGTTCTTAGTTTATAAATTAATAATAAAAATGTATTTCTTGTTATTGTTATTAATTTTTTATATATATAATGCAATGTAATTGTAATTGTTATGTAATATATGTACCTTGTTTGGTGAATAAATAAATAAATAAGAGTGATGCTTATCCAATTCCACATATTAAATCCATCTTTAGTAGAGTGAAAAAAACTAAATATATTACCAGCCTAGATTTGAAGATGGCCTTTTGGCAAGTAGAATTAGACGAAAAGTCTCGCGATAAAACAGCATTCATCGTTCCTGGGCGGGACCTGTTCCAATTTAAAAGAATGCCTTTTGGTTTGTCCAACTCCCCGAAAACACTGTTCAAACTCATGGAAAGGTGATCCCTTACGAGCTTCATGAGTACGTCTTCGTTTACTTAGATGATCTTTTGATCCTCTCGGAGGACTTTTTATTAGAAAACCACATTCGACACTGAAACTGGCTTTTCATAGAATGTGGTAATTTATTCCAATGATGCTTGGATATTTTGGAAAACATTTTATACATTTCATTAGTTATTTAAAGTAATTCTTAATTTTTTCATAATTTGGTCATTTAGTATTGAAGTAAAATAATTGCATATTGTATTTTTAACTTAAGTATTCTTTTGTTTATTATTTGATTTTTGAATTATTATAATATATATTATGTTTTTCGAAATTTATTGGATTTATAATTGAATTTTGTATAAATTTTAATATGATAATAATAATAAAAAAAAAAAACTAATAATAAAAACTTTGACGTCCACATATCGCTCTTGAGTAGAGTAGCTAAGTGTTTGAGGGAAGCTGCACTTACTATTAATATAGAAAAAAGTCGCTTCTGCCAAAAGGAGACCAAATACCTCGGACACATTATTGATGGAGACGGCATCAAAACAGATCTAGCTAAAATAGACGCCAATAACGATTTTCCACGTCCGAAAACCGTCCGTCAAATCCGAAGATTTCTTGGCATGACAGGTTGGTATAACCGGTTCATTAAAAATTATGCTGAACTTGCTGCTCCCATCACCGATTTATTGAACAAAAACTCTCCCGATAAGTTGAACCAGTCCGCCGAAACAGCTTTCATTGCCTTAAAACGAGCTCTCACGGAAGCACCGGTCTTGGTGAATCCCGATTTTAACCGTGCGTTTCAGTTCAATGTGATGCGTCGAAGACGGGAGTCGGAGGCGTTCTATTTCAGTTAGATGACGACGGACATGAACACCCGATCGCGTTCATGTCGCAGAAATTGAACAACGCCCGGAAGAATTATAGCGTAACTGAAGAATGTCTTGCGGCTGTCATGAGCATCCAGAAATTCCGACCATACATTGAAGGGACCAAGTTCAACGTTATCACCGATCACGCTAGTCTAAAATGGCTGATGGGCCAGAAAGATTTATCCGGCAGACTAGCGCGATGGAAGAACTGCAAGGCTACGATTTTACCATTGAACATCGGAAAGGCAGTGAGAATATTGTGGCTGATGCTCTGTCTCGAGGAGAATTAGAAGAGCTCAATTCGGAAATTCTACAGCACAATATTCTCGGTGGTAACGATGAAGCGTTCCAGGAGACGGAATATATTAATATCGACTTGTTGGGACCGTATCCACGATCGAAACAAGGGAATACGTCTATCTTAATCGTCCTAGATCAGTTCAGCAAATTCATGTTGTTGAAGCCGTTGCGACAAGTCAAGACTGGTCCGATTATCAAATTCCTGGAATCCGAAATTTTCCATTTGTTTGGAATTCCAGTGGTGGGATGTTAGTGCCTACGAAGCGTTTCGAAAACGCTACTTAGCGAAATTTGGTATGTTTTGTCACTTTTCGCTAGGCGTAATTTGCGATACTTATCGATTGTATTTTAATCAACGTTGCCTATAGCGACATATTATTTTAATGCAAATAATCACATAAATCATGAATTCCGTTCGGAACGGAGAAATGTTCGATTTTAGCTCCGACGGAGACTTCCTAAATCTAAATTCCGTTCGGAATATTATTCATTTTCGAATCCGTTTCGTTCGTATATTTGTATTTTATATTACGATCGAAATATCAAGTTCATACAAAAAAAATCCGAAAAAAAACAGTCGCGGAAATTGAAATTAAAGTCAATTTTTGATAAAAGGGTGTGGGACAGCCCCACGTTGGCCTAAAGGGTGTGGGACAGCCCCACGTTGGCCTAAAAAGAAAATCGCATTACCATCTGTGATAATTTTTTTTGTGTTATGTATTTTTTTTTTCTTTCGACCATTTTTTTTGTAGTATTTATTATTTTTGTTTTTTTAGTCTAATTAGTTATTTACAATTAAGTGTATTAGGTTTAGTTAGTATTAGTATATTTTTTTTTGTTAAATTATTTTTTTTACACTTAGTGTTATTTATATTATTATTGGTTAGTTGTCGATTATTTACATTTTTGTGGGGTAAAACTTTAGGTGTTAGTTTTTTTTGTTTATACACTTAATTGTTGTATAAATTATTTCACGGGTTATATTATTTATTTCAATTATTAGTTATAGTTATTTATTTATTAGGAATAATTAGTTATAGTTATTTATTTATTAGGAAGAAAAAAAAAAACACAGCAAACACACAATATCATTGTTTACTTTTTACGGCTTTTTAAAAAAAAAAAAAATCCCTTATGCTAACACTTTTGTCCGTCTGTCCGTCCGATGTAAACAATAAAAACCAGTTATTTCACATGGTTAATGTACACTCAGGTAAATAATAGACCAACCGATGGAAAGCTTGATTTATTGAGAATCAGACGCAATTCATAGAAATTCGGCCGGTAGACGGCGCTATTTGCATTTTTCCAACACATCTTTTTTCGAATAAAAATGTATTAAAAAGGTATTTAAGAGTAGAATATTATGCCAGTAACCGTATTTCAAATTTCTACCGCTAGAGGCGCTGAAAACTAAAATATATAAAATGTTAATTTTTAAAATGTGATTTCCAATAGTCAATAAGCCCCAAAAATTAGGTTTAATGTTGCAACTGAAAGGTAGTAAGTAGTAATATAAAACCACAGTTGTTATAATTTTAAATTCTACCACTACAGGGTGAAACATATAATTATATTGTTTTTTAAAAATGTTATTGACCTTGGTGAATCTTTACCAAAAATGAAGGGAAAGTAAGCGCTGGAAAGCTAATATAAACTAAAACAAACCAGACATTCTCATAATCTGATTTTTTGCCACTAGAGGGCAGTAAAATGCAAGTAAACAATTGTAATTTAATATAGTAAATGTGCACCAAAAATGAAGTGTGACTACTCGTTGGAAAGGTAGTTAAGAGTAGAATACGATGCCATTAACTGTATTTCCAATTTCTACCGTTAGAGGCGCCGAATACTAAAATCGTGTTTTCCAATTGTGAATAAGCTCCAAAAATTAGGTTTAATATCGCATATGAAAGGTAGTAAGTAGTAGTATAAAATCACAGTTATAATTTTCATTTCTGCGGATAGAGGGTGCAAGATATACTCCAAATATGCACTTAGAGTACGTAGTTGAATTTAAAAAAGCCCGAAATTATAAAACTACTGATCAGTAGTTAGGCTGCGCGGCATTTTTTGTTTTGTTATCCATTGTGTAAACCGACATTATTGATGGGTGTTTTTCGGACTTGTTCTTTGGTAAACTGCTGAACAAGCCACTTTTGTGACACCCCGGCAAATCTGAAAGAAAAAATATAATTATTAAATTTGATAAAAAAACAATCTTTACATATATCATTTACTTACATCGGCGTAAACGTTTCTGCCATGTTGTTTGTTATAGTTATAAATGCAGTCAGAAAAAAAATATATGTCGTGAAGTTGGTTACATGTGTTAAGTCCTTGTGTTTGAACAACCAGATGTCGTGTTGGTGGTGGTGAAATTGATATAAATTTTCGAAAATCAATAAAAACACAAAGAATGTTATTGATTTGACCCTTAGGTCAAATAAAGGGCATGATTTAGAAAATTTAAAAAAAAAACTAGAAAAAAATCGGGGAGTCGTATGATAGTCGTGACGCTGGACACCGGCTTATATAAAATTTTGTTAGTTTTTTTTTAAGTCGTTTTTTTTTTTAGTTTTGGTATAATTAGTTTTTTTTTCTTAAAGTTTTTTTTTTGAAAAAAAAAAATATATTAAAAATTATGTCGTTTAGTTTTTTTTTGGTTGAAAATGATCTATGTTTGAATCTGATATCTAAAAAGAAAATTAAAAAATTAAAAAAAAAAGGAAAAACCAAAGAAAAAAATTTGTGAAGTATTTTTTTTTTTGAAAACTTCTATATAAAAGAAAAAAAAAACTTGTTGGTGGATTGATATATTGTGTGGGGAAAATTTTTTATATCCCCGAGAGAAAAAAAAAGGATTTTTTTTTGTGAAAAAAATAATGAGCCGGGAAAATTATAATTAAAAAATTAATAGTCTAAATTAGTGTCCAGCGTGCGCGTTCGTTTTTTTTGTGTTAATTGTGTTCCTGCATTCCTGTGCTGTCACTGGTTGCTGTGTCCTGGTCAGTGGTCCTGTGGAGTCGTCATCTTGTTGCAGTCATCGTTGGAAGCAGAGCAGTCATTTTGCAGTGTAGGGAATTGGGGTGTTTGTTTTTTTGGGGTTTTTTTTGTTTTTTTTTTTGTAAAGTAGTTTTTTTTATTGTTATTTGGTTTAATTAGATAGTCATAATAGAGTAAATTAAATTATTGTCAATATAGAAAGAATTAATAGGAAGAAATTTTCAATAAAAGAAAAATAAAAAATTTGTATCTTCCCATAAAGAAAAATTTTTAGAATCTAGGTGCATGGATCCCGACATGTCGGGAGCAGCTTCAGCCAAGTATCTATAATTTAATAAAAAAAAAAAACAAAAGGTATGTGAAAATTGGTTTTTTTTATGAAAAGAATACAAAAATTATTCATTTTGAAAAAGTAAAGATTTGGATTTATTTTCCTGTTTTTTTTTTTATTTTTAAATAAATAAATAAATTATTGTGGATATATATACATAAATTTCAATTTCAATTAGTATTTTTCTTTGAAATATATAGAACCAATTTTTATTGAGTAAAAAAAAAAACTACATTTGTGTTCTTATTTATTTATATCTATATATTTTTGTGTGGTGTATAATATAGGTCCGTCGGTACATCGTTGGGAGTGCTGAGTCCCTGTTGGTTTTTTTTTTGTTGTTGGAAATTTTTTTTCTTGTGTATTCCTGAAATTTTGGTATATTCAACATGGCAGAATAAGTCGGTGCCGATGAGTGATCCGGAGTAGCAGAATTCCTTCTAGTGTCCTTTTCATTTTTTTTACCTTTCCATGTTCTTCTTCGGTCCATCATTGATTATGACGTAATCAATGTGTTGGATTGAAGAGAACATGTGTTGGTGATATGGTGGTTAGTTGGATCATTGGTCGACCCACACCCCACAGACTGTGCTGAGCCGGTAACAAGGAGGAAATCCCAATGATCCAGGGAGCTGGAAGTAAAGAAAAGGGAATTAGTTTTTTTTGTGGTTTATAAAAAAAATTTAATTCTTGGTCTTGCTTTCAATAGTGACTGTGGCTAGGTCACTCAGACCTGGCGCCCAGCGCTTTCAGCTCCCGAACCCTTCTCCTCCGAACTTATCTTCAGCTAACATATCAATAATTTTGATAGTGTTACAAACTATTCCTCGAATTTTTATAATCGATATTACCAAAATACGCAAACGCCTGTACTATTCTTTTCTTACAATATACAAGGGTACTATTCTTACAATATCCACACCAGAGAGAAAATTTACTATAGCAAACAACAACAAATTGGTGCCGATATAAATTCCGATAAACACTAGGTACCTATCGAAATCATCGGAGTGGTGACATAACTACCATGGACATTAAGTCCAGTTTTTTAAAAAAGACATAAATTCCATTTATTTACATGATAAAATATTTTTATTAAAAAATAATAAAATTCAACAGGGATACATTTTTTACCTATATTTATCATTTTATATTTATTCTAAAAAACACTATATGGGGGAATTGTCTTTGTTTTAGAAAGCTCATAGTTCTTGTTTTAGAAAGCTCATAGTTTGAGGAAATGTGCTTTTGACAAACCCAGGGTTTGCTTTTCAAATTTTATACCTCAATAATAGTAAATCAAAAAAAAAATCTGACCCTGGCATACAAATTATCAGCTGATATAATTTCAGCTGATTATAATCATTATAATCATTATAATGTTTATAATTTTTACTAACACTTTACTTTAACACTGTGGCGACCTAAAGAAAGAGAACTACTATTTTCTTGGCTTCACAAACATTTTTTGAGAAATATTAATTTTTCAATGTGCTAGATAGAGATATCAAATTTATGCTCCTTCCATCTCTTACTAATTCGTTGCAATGGACCTTATGTCCATTTTTAGAAAGTGTTAAGTGGACATAAGATCTAATGATATATTTTAATAAAGTTTGAAAATATTTTGGAATATTTAACTGCATAATGAATTCGGCTCTTTTAAAATCTAATTATTGTTTAATTTTTAACGGCAATTAATTAACAATAACTTGTCGTTTTATGATTTTAATCATTTAATACAGTTAGTTTTGTAAGAAACTTAAATAACGGGTCAGTCTATGCTCCGCGACCACGCTTTCAAAATCCGCCGGTCAGACATTAATGTCTGTAGAAGATGCGATGACGAAAGGGAGACTGTTGAACACTTTCTGTGCCACTGTCCCCAACTCATGCATCTTCGGAATAAATGCTTCGGTGCTTTCTTCTTGAACGAACTGTGTGATGCAGGGGTTGGCAGCCAATCATTAAATTCGCAAAAGGGAGTGGATGGCTCACAACCGCTCCAGCGGGAGTGACATGAGGTTAATCACAGGAGGGGTACAATTGACCTACTTCTGGTCTAAGTGCGCGAGTCCTGAACGGACTCTCCTCTTCCAATCCAATCCAAGAAACTTAAAAGTGTAAGGAAGTAATTAGAAGTGAAAATTAATAAATTTAATTTAGAAATTATAGTACATTAAAAGTGTTGTGAAATAACGGAAAGTATTAATTTTGAATTTGTATCCGGTTTTCGGCGAAAGAGTAAATTATTGTACATAAAAAATGAAGAACAATTGTACAAAGTTATAAATAAGTATGAAAATCAGAAAGATATATGCTATGAAAACAATTGCAAAGTTTCAGTAAATTTCTTTTCGCTCGAAAATAAAATAGAAAAAATTGACAAATATGTTGATCATATACATCCTCCACAATTAAAATTAATTAAAAAATTAATGTAATTAAAAGATATAAAATTAGATTGTAAAAGTACTAATGCGCTGAAAAGAAGTGGTATTCGATATTTCGATGGTATTCGAGATTTTTTGGCTCAACGAACTACGAACGCTAATAAATGCAAGTTAAAAATAGGTAACTTAAATTTTCATGAATTTTGATCCTTTTTAGCTTTATCCATTTGTTTTAATGAAAAATAAATTTGAAACTGCATACCACCATCTTTTTGAGTTTATAAACATTAATTATTTCAAATTCAATTCCAATTCTTTTACAACCGCTTACGAGAAATCAATGAGAAATGCATTGAAAAAAGTGTTTCCCGCAGTAAAATTAAAAGGATGTTGGTTTTATTATTGCCAGGCACTTCGAAGAATTGCTGTAAAAGTAACTAATTTGTTGGTAACTTTTAAAAAAGATTACTCGATCAAGCGATTGCACCAAAAAATTTTGGTATTACCACTATTGAAACCAGCAGATATATTGGAAGCATTCAATTTGCTAAAGGAGGAATATTTTCAAATTATTTTATCTACCCAAAAAGCTGCAGTTGTTGAACGATTCAATCGTACTATTGTACATATTTTACTAAATGTTTAAATATTTTACTGAAAGTTCAACTAAGAGATATATCGATATATTACCAAACCTTGTAAATTCTTACAACAAATCTTATCATAGTACAATAAAAATGAAACCATCAGACGTTAATCAGAGCCATGTGAAACAAATCTATGAAATATACAAAAATCTTCATAAGAGAGATCCACAAATTAATGTAAATATATTTCAAGACGACTATGTACGAATTGTTAAAAAAAAACCAATTTTCGAGCATGGATATACACCAAAATGGACAAAAGAAATTTTTCAAGTACAAAAAATTATAAATAGAGAACCATATCCTTTACTTATATTGAAAGACTTGAAGGGACATGAGGTTGAAGGAAGATTTTATTATCAAGAACTTCAAAAAGTTTATGTAAAAAAATGATAGTTTTTAATCATCCGTTTACAATGATGATAGCAGGCCCGTCGGGTTGTGGTAAAACTACATTTATTTGTAAGTTGATTAGATATATACACAATTTTATTAAACCGGTGCCAACAAAAATATTATGTTATATTAATATTATGGTGCAATCCTGAATTTAGCGCGGTTCCAAAAAATATAAGAAATTTAGAATATCATAATGAAGTTCCGGAAAACATCAAAAATGAAAATAATGAACCAATATTAATTGTTTTGGATGACTTAATGTTAAATGCCTATAATACAAAAGTATGTGAATTATTTACAAAAGGTTCACACCATAGAAATTTATCAGTTATTTTAATTACACAAAATGTGTTTCATCAGGGAAAACATTGTCGAGATATATCACTTAATTGTAAATATTTGGTTCTTTTTAAAAATCCTCGCGACAAATCACAAATAGCTCCTTTAGCGAAACAAATTTATCCAGAAAACTCCAAAGAATTTCTGAGAGTATATAATGAGGTGACATCTATTCCTTATGGTTATATTATACTGGATTTAACTCAAGACATTAACGATATATTTCGTTTTAGATCAAATATACTTAATAATAATTATTTTGAATGTTATTGCACGTTAAAACAATTAGCAGATCTATCTGAAAAACATGAAACGATTGAAAACAAATCGTCATATCTTACATGTATTAAAAAATTCTAAACCAAAATTTCGTCAAATTTTGCTAAAAAATTGTGATCCGGAAGTTATTAAAACTATTTGTGAAATTGCTATAAATACGCTTAATGGAAATCACAAAGTGTCTAATCACACTTATAATAAATGAAATAAAAATAAAAAGGTATTGCGTTGTTTAGCTTGTCCTAAAAAATCATTGCAAGTAAAACGAAAAGTTATTATACAGAAAGGAGGTTTTTTACCTATGCTGATAGGTACAGTATTATCAGGTTTGATTGGTAGTTTACTTTCAAAATAAAAATTAAGATGAATAATTTACAACGAATGATTGTTATACCACCTGAACTTTATAATAAACTTAAGGATAATTTTAATAATGATGTAGAACTTTCATACCTAGATAAAAGTATGAAAGAAATACTTTTAAATAAAAAATTATCAGATAGTGAAAAATGGTATACATATCGTCAAAAGCTAATAAAATTTGCAAATAAAAGGCGACAACAATTAAAACAAAGCTCTAACAATACGCATCACATACAAACAGTACAACACATGCCTTCTAATAAAACAATGGCTGTTAGAAACAAAGTATTGTCAAATATGAGTATGCAAACAGAACCAGAAATTACAGATACTAAAAATAAAAATTTATCACACATGCAAACCCAAACAGAACCCCATACAAAAAAAGTAAACAGGATACAAACAGATGCAATTACATCTGAAGATGTCGGTGTGCAATACCAAGAACCCCAAAACGATATGTATACATTTACACCTGGTAAGATAATTCCAACATCTGATAAAGATTTTGATGAATTCGAAACGGATGACGAAGTTTTTGATAACGAGGATGAAATACTAAATTTAGCACTCTCAGCAACACCAGCAGGAAAACGTATAAAAGAAAGGAAATCTATTGGTTCGTCAGATGTACGTATGTTTGAATCGGATGGAGGTGACATTATTTCAGTACCTATATTTGAAAGACCTAAAAAAGATACAAGTTTAAATCGTCAATTACGTTCTTCTACTAAGAAAGCATCCGCTCAAACTTTATTGAAATTCCCAGTTCGTAAAAAAGTATTAAAATCAGAAAAGGATAATTTACAAGCCAAATCAGAAAAAGATAAGTTAAAACCTAAAACGACAACTCCATTAAATCTTTCACAGTGGACAACTTATAAATAAAAAAAATGAATCAAACAGATGATTTTTTCATTACTCTCTTGAGTGATGCTTCTAATAATTATTATAACAATAACTCGTTGACACGTTTTACAAATAAATTTCCAACTGAAATTAATTTAACACATAATAATTGGAAAGTAGGTGTTTCGGAAATATATATTAACGATTTTATACCGAATAGGTATAACGAAAATTATGAAGAAAGTGCATTTATAATAATTGGAAGTACGGAAAAAAATAAATTAGGCGTAGGGAAAACATACATTCCATATAACAAAGATGATGTAAAATGTGACTGGAAAGCCTCTATTTTACCAATACTTCTTGAAAATATATCTGGGGGACCAGGCTTAAACAAAAAAGAATGTGAACGATATTTTATTTCGGAGATTTACACCTTTATCACTGATGATCAAAATTATAAGGATCCGGACAAAATTCTAGATATTAAAGAGTCAAAATATATTGAAGTGTGTGTAACTATCCCTAAAATAGATGTAAAGATTCCTATTAGCAGATCATATTCAGTCAAAAGCTTTATGAAAACTATTTTTTCCCAAGTTAAAAATATTAGATCACATAAAACAAAAATTGTCAAAGCTTTTGAAGTATTTTTAAACGATTTTACTTCAATATCAAAAGCAGCAATGTTGTTTATGTACACTGATATAATAGAACCATGTTTTGTGGGTGATTCAAAAGTACGAATTCTTAATATTATTGAAACAAAAAACTCTTTTGAATCAACAATAATCAAATATAAACGTATACAATATCATAATGTTGAAAAAAAAAGTTTTTGATAACATATCCATAAAACTAGCTGATAAATTTGGATTTGATATAAATTTTAGCAGGAGTGTAATACCTACAAAAATATTATTACATTTTATAAAAAATTAATATAAATAAAGAGAAATCGTTACACTCTAATTATTAATCAATGAACCGTCATTATATTAAATACTATTTATCTCAAACAGGGGGTAATATTGAAGAAATAGGACCCCTGTTTCATTCGGCTGTAAATTATCAGAGAGGCAGAGGATTAGGAGACGTTTTCGGAGGGTTATTTCGCTATATAAAGCCTATATTATCATCAGGTCTAAATTTTTTACAAAAACAAGCAGTTTCAAGTGGAATTGGTGTTTTATCAGATATTGCGTCAGGAGCAAATCCGAAAGAAGTGTTACAAGATAGAGGTAAAGAAGCATTGACAAATTTGAGACGCGAAGCTGTGAATAAACTGCATACGATGTATGGTTCAGGTAAAAGGAGGGCTATAAAAAGAAAGAATTCTACAAAACCCAGTCATTTACGTCTCAAATTGAAGAGACGTAAAGTTAAAAGAAGAAGCAAAAATAAAAAACGAGTATTAGACATTTTTGATTAAAGATGTTGGAGTGCATGAAGTCAGAGTTAGATATATTTAGTTCACCACCTATTCAATCAAGTATCTTAAAATCAGAAGAAGTTGCTTATAACCCAATTGCTTCTTTAGATAATTCTTCGACTATAGAATTTGTTTCTTTGGGTCATGGCGATACGTATAGAGATTTGTCATCAACATATTTAAAATTAAAAATACAAATATTAAAGAAAGATGGATCAGTGTGGAATGATGATAAAGATACTTCTACACCTCCTAAATTAATAGCCCAGCCGGCAATTGTTAACAATTTATTACATTCTATGATTAAACAATGCAATGTTCAGTTAAATGGTAAAAATATTACTTCATCTGACAACAATTATAATTATAGAGCTTACATCGAGTCTTTACTTAACTATGGAAATGATGCTGCCAATACCCATTTAGAATGTGCTGGTTGGTCGTTAGATAAACATGATGTAGGCAAATCTGGAAATAGTGGTACCTCAGAACGTAAAAAACAATACAATAATAGTGGTGTTGTTGAATTGATGGGTAAACTCCATGTTGATATGTTTAATCAACCCACATTATTAATAAATGGTGTGGATGTCAGAGTTTTACTAACTTTGGAAAAACCAGATTTTTACTTTTTCTCTGACGATAATGATGAAAGTCAAATGAAAATAATTGAAGCTACATTATTTATGAGACATGTCACAGTAAATCCTAGTATTTTACTTGCACATAATGCTGTTTTAGAAAAGGCGAATGCAAAATACAATTACAAACGTGTTGAAATAAAATCATTCACAGTACCATCAAGTAGTACTAATATATCGCTTGACAATGTTTTAATAGGACAACTACCCAATACTATACTATTTTGCATGACGGATAATGAAGCTTTTACTGGAAAACGTTCAAAAAATCCTTTTAATTTCAAACATTTTGAGATGACACAATTTATGCTATATGTTAATGGCGTTCAAATACCGAATTTACCAATTGAAACTAGTTTTGCTGACAAACATCGTTTTGATACACGTGCATATTATACCCTTTTTAATGGAACTGGAATTCATCATTCGGACAGAGGCCATCAAATCACAAAATCAATGTTCAGCAAAGGTTTTTACATTCTTGCATTCGATTTAACTCCAGATTTATCAGGAAATAATTCGTGTCAAAGTTTATTGAACCAAGGAACTGTTAGAATTGAAGCCAAGTTTTCCAGAGCATTAAATACGACTGTAGCATGTCTTGTTTATGGAGAGTTTGATGGGAGTTTACAAATTGATAAGAATCGAAACGTATATACAAACCTATAAATAGGGTGGAATAGCAGATTTAATACATTTTAAAATTGACAGTTAAATAAACAACAACAATATGGTTTATAAAAATTATGCATTAGTTGATATGAGTTTCTGCTCTAATAATAAGAATACGATATTCGTTAAATCTATTAGTATTACTGGAAAAGGGTCTTGTAAAATCTTTAGTAAGGAATTTAAATATCAATATCCAACAGATGGAATAAATGATATAGATAAAAGTGACAATTATGTGTTTGGAAATTTTTCAAATGAACAGACAACTAATGAACTTCAAAATATATTTAAGAAAATTGATATTTTATTCACAAACGGTAAGATCAAAACCGAATTTTTAAAACATTTCGTGGAAGCAGATATAAAAGTAATTGATTTTTCAACTCTGGAATAATATGGATACATTTCAAATTGTTAATGTACTAAAATGCAACAAATATACTAGAAAATATTTTAAAGGAGTTTTTGCCATAAATAAAATTCCGAAATTTATTAAAAGACCTGCAATAATTGTTGTAAATACAGATCCTTCCACAAAACCTGGCGCTCATTGGATAGCAATTTTATGTCCATATGTGGGTTGTATAGAATACTTTGACTCATATGGCCGTCGACCTTTACAAAACGAGTTTTTGCAATTTTTAAAACGTAATTCATTATGTTATATTGTAAACGGCCGAAGGTTACAGAGTTCATTTTCGGATGTATGCGGTCATTATTGTTGTGTTTATTTATGGTACAGATGTAATGGCAAAAGCATGCAACGTTTTTTAAATAGTTTTGATAGATATAATTTTGAAAAAAACGATAAATATATTTTAATAGAGTTTAAAAAAATTTTTAAACATACAAACAAACATAATAATAAAAAATACAAGAACAAATTGCAAATGTGCAGATCTGGAAACGTATAAATGCGTGTACATTTTCACAAAAGTTTTCATTTTCTACTAAAATGAGTGCTGCAAAGGAGACCCGAAAACGAAATTCTTCAGAAGGAATTAAAACAACAGAAAAGAAGGTCCGTCAAAAGTCAAGCAATATACCAAAAAATTTATTATTGGCTTATACTTACTTCCTAAATGAACAGCATACCTGTAAAGTTGTTGTTGGATTCTGCGCTGATACGTTTGAGGCAGAAATTATCTTTCATCGTGTAAAGGAAATTCCTATATATATTTCTTTTAAAGAGTGGGAAAATTATTTTAATAATTTCAAAAAATTAGAAGAAAAAGTTTCTACAAATGATGTCGAATTTTTAGACGCTCTTCTAGAAAATATTGATGCAAAAAATACAACAAAATCGATATTAAACTTTACTTGGGACAACGAAAATAATAACAACAAAAAAATTGTTGCATTGTTTAAAAAAGAATATAACCAATATTTAAATATAGTCGACTTTTTAAATATTGTTATGAGTTACAACAACAATGCTACATGCAACATAAAAAAATATTTCAACAAATATTTGGAAAAATGTAAAGCCAAAGGTGTATTTCAATTATCATATGATGACTATTACATTCCAATGGAACTTTCACATGTACACTGCAACTATTCCCTATTATTTTTCGAAATACCAATATACTGTTCCAGTAAATTATTTGAAAATCTTATAAAAATTAATTTTAATATTGAAATGTAAAAACTTTTTTTTTTAAATTAATAAAAAATATATAAAATTTAATAATCTATTTTATTATTTTGTAACATGTACATATACATATTCATACAATTTTGAACAGCACATCTATTATTTTTATTTTTGTTGTAGTGGATTTCACAATAAACCTCATATGTTCTTAAAGAGTTTAATTTAGGTATATCATTTTCAAGCTCTATAATCTCTGTTGATGTTTGTAAGTATTGACGTAAAAAAACTTTTTTCTGCAATCCTTTAACATAAATTTTATGGTTGGCATAAGTTTTCAAAATATTTGGAAGTTCGTTGTAAGAAATTAAACCATCATTCCACTGCAAATTGTTGATATTGTGATATATGTAAAGGCCTTGTTGTGTAGTTTCATCATTTAGTTCTTCTTGAGGAAAGGGTGGTTTGAAAGAAAATAGTGTTGGACTAGAGAACCTTGTTGAAGTACGGCCATTTCCTTAACAAAATGGTGACGTCCGTTTCCTAGTACAAACTGAAGATCAACAAAACATATTAGTTTTCCCATTATTTTTTATTATTGTTATTGTGCAGTTAATAAGCAAACGCTCTTTGTGAAATGTAAAATGCAAATAAATAAAAAACACATATTTTTTATATTTAATATATTTTGTCGCTAACAAAAAAAAAAGTTTTTTTATTACAAATATCAATACATTATAATTTTATTATTATTACATTTAACATTTTATTATTACGGTAGTTACATTTTAATTTATATTTTTTAAATTTTCGTTATTACATTTAATTTTGGAATTGATATCCATATGGGATTGTTGCAAAATCGTCTCCAACACACACTCTTTTGGTAAAAGTAAATCCAAATTTTTTGCTCTCACTTTCTGTAACGACAACAAAATTCTTTTTTCTTTTTATTTTTTTGGCATCATGTATTGTGTATGAACCAGTATTCGATGGATCCATAATCAATTTTTTTAAATTATTGAAATTTAATATTTTCTTGTTGTTTATACTGCATGTTACCCCCTTACATTTCGCAACTTCCCCCGTTTTTTTGGTTTCTGGATTAAAGTATTTGTAGGCATAACATTTAGGACCTGTTGCAACGAATTCAGTAATAAATGTTCTTGGGCCATAATCTGCTAATTCGTCAGTAAATTCTCCCAAGAAGTTACCTGTGGTAGGTTTATATGAGGAATTTTTATTTTCAACAAAGATAATGGAATCTGTATCACAATACAGAACATTCTTTCCTATCTTATACAATTCCTCATACAATTTTAATCGAGCATGTGCCGTTGTAAATATATCTACAGTTAGGGAAACATGTTTAAGCGGTGGGGCACACTCAATGTGTGTATATTTCCACTTAACCCATATTTGTTCTTTTCCAGCTATATACAAATCTTCAATTTCTACACCGGGCGAATGCACAAGTTTCTGGAATTCATCAATTGAAGATATTACGCTGGTTTGATTCATTTCATTTTTCTGAATTAGTTTCCCCCAAAGCGAATTAAGGCATAGCTTTGCGGTGTTTCGATAAGATGGGTTTGGATTCATTTTGGATTTATCCAATAGAACATTTTCAGTATTAAAATATTTTTTAATATATTCATTCTGCTCCTCTAGAGTGTTACATTCTCTTGGAAAACCCGTTGCTTCCTGTTTGAGTTTTATGAAACTATTCATGTACTCTGCAAACAAACCTCCTGTTTTGGTAATAGGATCATATATAGTTGTTTGGTATTCCCATACTTCAAACAATTCCAAAATTGTATAACCTTTATCTAAACTTATATTAATTTCTATAGAAGCCCATGTACCAATTAAACTACGTTCGTCCGTATTGTGTGTACAATTTTCTAATACATTTTCGGTCTCACCGCACGTCCTGCACAGTACAAAAAGTAATTTATTGTTTATTCTTGAAGGTAAAACAGGTATAAACAAATCTTTTGGAGGTAAGATGCTACATTTTATTATACCGTCAATATTAGTTATAGCGGCGATATTCTTACATTCCTCTCTATTATAAATTTTAGGATGCCCAATAGGATATTTACAATTCTTATTTACAAAAGGGTATAAAGAAGTAAAATCCAAATATCGAATTTTGTCACCAGGTTTTATTTTATGATGTAGCTTGAACACTTCAGTACGCCCTCCAAATATTGCATCACGAGGTTGTAAAGAACTATACAAAATTAACGGATTTGTGTCCAGTAGATTACTTTCCTTAGGGTTTTCTTTTAAATATTTTTTGAAATCACATTCCCATATGGTTTTTACAATAAATTTTTTATTTTTTAAATAATCAAGTCTATAAGAAAGATTATTGTATTTATCATCAAATGTAACTCCATGGTGTAATGCAAATCTATTATAAAAGCATTTAGGACAACCATGATAAAAACACCACAAAAACTCATATACCGTATTTGTATGGGAATTATAGCCATCGACTTGGATATTACCACAATTTGGTAACATTACTTCATATTTTATTTGCCCATTACATTTTTCATTCTCGTATACTAACCATTTCAAACCTATAAATGATTGATTTTGTTTTGAAGAATAATTATTAGTTGGTACAATACCCATTGTATTCTTTTTAAGGAATTTTTTTCTATAAACAAGCATAACAGCTTGAGATATAGTAAAGCTTTCTAGGAAAGGGTTTACATCCATTAATAATATAAAATTAGTCATAAATTTAATACAACCTTTCCTAAGTATATTAACATCCCCTTGGCAATATTTTATTAACTCCAGTCGGTTATTATAAATATAACCAGAACTTTTTAAATCTTGCCACCACTTTTTAAAATTTTCTAATTCGATTAAATTTAAAGCCTGCGTAGCAAACATATTTTGATCAGGAATTTCTCCTATATATGTATAATTTTTATCAGCATTGAAGTAATGAGGGTAATCGCCTTTGCAAATTGCTTGCAAACCAAATGTTTTAGGAAATTTTGACAATGGCATTGACAAAAAATTTAATGAATCAATAAATGAAATGTGAGTATTAAAAGTTATTTTTAGAATTTTAAAACCCCCCATAATTGGTTTAATAGATTTATTTCTTTTTAATAACTCTGATACTATAAACATCCCATCGTAACTTTTAAAATTATGAGCTATACAACAAACTTTGTGTTTTTCGCTAGTGTCAATAGTTAACAAAAAATCTATAAATTTTTTTATACAATTGCCCTCTGAAGTATTTTCAAAGACGTGCAGTCTCTTTTTACAGTTTTGGCATTGAAAGTCATCTTGATCATTCGAACAACAATGATGACACACTCTGTTTGCTACGCATAAGTTAGGAATATGTTGAAAACTATTTGAATTTATTATGCTCTGATCCTGAGTACATTCAATGTCATAAAAAATTAGAGTATACTTTTCAGGCCTTTTTGTTGTGTACAAATCCACAAAACATTCATGGCTCTTCTCCACTAATTTTTTACAAATATCACAATATTTTTCATCACAAGAATGTGGTTTATAGTTTCTTTTACGCAAATCATAAAATTTGAAACATTTTTCACATACTTTGATCATATCGCAAATAGAACCCCTAGCATATTTTGTTTTTTTATGGTTCTCGAAACATTGAGTACCCCTAAAAGTCCTTAGACAAATGTTGCATTTACATGCAGTAGTGACGAAGTCACATGGAGGGTTTGTCCGACAATACTTGCATAGTTCCTGACAATTGTGTATATTTGAATACAAAATATTGCAAAAGCTACATTGGTATTTTTTTCCAAAAAATGATTTAACATTTTTCAAAGTGACGTAGTGCTTCGATTTTTCAAAATAGAACAAATTTATAACCTTTACACCCTTTTCTTGAATTTTTACGACTTTAGTAAAATCGTTTTTATCAATATAAACTATAATATTAAAATCAGGCAAAACTTTTTGGAATTTAAAAATATCCTCGATATTAAAGCCATCATCTGATCCTCTGCTAACTTTAGCTTTTTTGATCAGTTTTTCAACTTCCTGGCGTAATAATTTTGAATTTTTACGCAAACATTTTTTCAATGCTACGTTATTATTACTTGCAAAAAATTTACCTATAATAATTGATTTAGGTAAACAATTATTATTAGATTCACGACCGACATCGATTATACTTGTTTTACGTTTCAAAATTTGTGCTTCTGTCATGTTGGTCAAATTTAAACGTCCTTTACCGCTATGTACTTGTATTACTTTTACTGAAATCTCATTCAAATCAGTTGAATGAAAGGCTTCATTTGATTGAATAACAGCACCTAACAAATCCGTGATCATTTCCGAATTTATACTTGAAATTTTCTTGAACGACAATCCAATAGGTCTAGTATTTTCAATAGATGGAAGTGAAATTTGAAGACCCATTAAATCGTCTTTTGAAAAGTCCGATTTAACAATGGATAAAATGTGCCTAAAAGTGTCCAGCCAGTCAGTAATCGTGTCAAAGTCTTCACTATAGTCGTTTAATTTAAACACAATGTCCTTATTACTAACTTTAAACTTAGGACTAAATCCTACTTTTTGGTTAATAATATTAACATATTGCTTACCACCGCGGCCCATCTGCTCATTTGAAGATGAAATTGTGGAATTTGTATGTTGTTTTTGTTGTACTAAACCTCCACTAGTACTTGGGATTGCTGGTGGTTGTTGTTCTTGTTGCACTAAACCTCGACTAGTACTTGGGATTGCTGGTGGTTGTTGTTCTTGTTGCACTAAACCTCCACTAGTACTTGGGAGTTGTTCTTGTTGTTGTAGTTGCACCAAACTTGCGATTTCCGAACTGTTTCTAATAATGCCCTGAAGTTGGTTCATCAGTGCTGAAGCTTTTTCTATAACTTCAGCAAGTTGATTCGATAAATTGTTGATATTCTTAAAAAAAAATATATTGTTTTTAATTTTCTCCATATTTAAATATTTATTTAAAAGAACTTACCAAATCCATTGTATATACCACTTAAATGTAACTTTTGTTTCTAGTTTACATCTAGAATATTTTCTACTCTTATATATGAAAAAAATATAAGAAAAAAGGATTTAGTTTGTAAATATTTGAAAATGTTCTTTGTTTTGCAATGTCTTCAATTCACTATATATTTAATATGTCGTAAAAATAGTAATAATGTTGATAAATTATTGTTATTATTATAACCTTCATATGATATTTTACTATCAATAAGAAATAATGATAAAATTTTATTTTATTGTAAACAAAAAACATTAAATTTAAGTACATATAATTTTATGTAAATTTATTGTGAAATGTATTTTTTATATTATTTTTACAAGTTTTTTTCATATATAAATAACACACAATTTTGAAATTAATTTATGAAGAAAAAACGGGCTATGGATAACCCACGACCATTGAGATATTTTGATCATCCAAATTACAACAATATAAGTTACAGTGATGAGGAAAATAATTTGATTGTAATTCCACAACCACCAACATTAGCTAACCTGGCACTAAGGGCAGCATTTAATTCGCGCATATACACCTATGAAGATTTGTGGGAGTGCCATACAGATGGAGTGTTACAAAATCTATATTTGATGGACACCCAAAAGTACTATTTAAATTTTAAAAGTTGCTGTTTTTATTTGGACAGTCAACAGGACTTATGCAAAGAATTCACCATAAGGGACATTTTGATATGGTGCGGAGAAAACTTTGACAACATGGAACTTGAAATAGATCCCATCTATGATATTTCTTTTATTTAAGAAATTCTTGAATTAAAAAAAAAAACAATTTAAATATTACATAAAAAAATTTTATTTTATAAATTTTATGAAAAAAAAAAATAATGTAAAATAATAATCGTAATTTATAAATTTAAAATAAAAAACTATTTTAATTTTTAATACCTTGATATTTATATTGTGTGGCACTACTCCTTTTTTTTCAGAAAAAAAAACTTTCAAATAACCGACCAAAAAATTGGATATAAATTAAACTGTTTTTTTGTACTTATTGAAAATATCAATAAAACAATCTATAAAGCAAAAACCTTTTGAAAATATAAAAAAGCAATGGTAAGTTAATATTATATTAAATATTATATTAAATACATATATATATATATATATATTTAAATCATCTTCTATTAACTCTACAGGCAAATTTTCTGGAAACACTCAACAAGTTGGGACAAAGTTCATCTGACCTGAAACCGATTCTCAGGACGGTCGACTTAATAACAGGAAAGGAATATAAGATCTTTAACAATTCTAGGGTAAAGACAAAATATGGCGAAAAATACCTTGCGGGCTTGGGGTCACATGTTTTCTTTCTACCGAATAGATTTTCGGATCATAAACTACCCCTAAATTCAAAAGTACCGGACAACTTTTATATGGTGGCAGAAAAAAATGAAAGATCTGATAATTTAAGTTATTGATTTATTGTGAAGGAAAACGACAAATAATAAACCAGGCAGAAAGTTGAACAAAAATAAATAAACCAGAAAGTTAAATAAAATTTTTCTTTTTATTACAAATACAAAAAAAATATACAAATTGAAATCTATTAAATATTTTTCTTTAGTACATATTAACAAAAAAATAAAACTGATTATATTCTTTTTTTTACAAAATAAAATGTTCATACATATATTCTATTCTAATCTGTGTTTTTTTTTTAATTAAAGTTGTTTTTTTCCAATAGTTGTTTTGTTGTTGTATTTATTCTCTGCATGCAGCTTTTGTTATTGTTTTATTTACAGGAAACCCCAAAATTATTTATATCTGTAATAAAAAATATGAATAAAAAAAATTCTGTTTTAAAATAAGAAAAAATAAAAAATTGTTTTGTTTTCAAAATTAATTTATTGTGTTTTATTCAAAAAAAATTATACGAAAAATGATGAAAAATATTTTTTTGTTGTGTTCTGCTGTAGTATTTGTTCTTTTAATTTCACTATTGGGATTCTAATTCTAAACTCGAAAAAATAATGAAACATTTTCTATAAATTTTTCTACAAAAATAAAGTTTATTCCTTAACTTTTATTATATTATTTGTCATCCCAAATGTTTCACTTTGATCACTGGAAAAAAATATTTTTGTTTATCTATTGTTTTTTTCTGATTACAATCAAATTTTACTTACCCTCAATATAAAAAACATATACATATATAATATGAAGCTCGGAAGAAAAATTTAAAAATAATTTACATATGCATATCACTGCTAAGCGACGAAAAATATTTATAAAACAAGAACCTATTCTATATATTCTATCAATTATTTATTATGTATAAATTAATTAATTATAGTGTGATAAAATCGAAAAACATTTGAATTTGTATAATCAAATTAAACATAAAGCTTTTATTTGATCTTGTATTTAAATATTAGTATTAATCTGAAAAAAATATAATATCAAGTTTATATTATTAAGTAATCTGAACAGAAATCTTCATTTTTCATGTTGACAAAAAAAATAGGTTATTCAACTATATATTTTACATTTGCAATACATTAATATATTTTACATTTGCAATACAGGTTTTCAATATTATGACGTTTTTTTTTTGTTATTGTGTATGAATATTAGTGTATTTTTTCTGTTATTTTCATTAATATTTTATAATCAAAATAAAGCTTAAGCTTTCACTTGACCTTGTATTTAAATATTAGTATCAATCTGAAAAAAAATATAATATCAAGTTCATACATTAAATAATCTGAATATAGAAATTTTCAATTTTTCTGTTGACAAACAGTAGGTTATTCAACTGAATAATATATTTTACATTTGCAATACATGTTTTCAATATTATGACGTTTTTTTTTTCTTGTTTTTTTTTTTTTTTGAGATTGTGTATGAATATTACAAATAACTTCTGAACCATTCTAGCGCCTGTTACCTTTGTTTTGTTTGCAAAGGCGGGACTATAGTTATTGCGAATAAGCACAAAACAAAAATACAAACATTATTTATATGCGCGGGCGCAATACTATCAGAAAAAATCACAAATACACAAATATTCGGGAAATATCATCAAAAAGATCATCAACCACGACGCCCACTCTAACAGACTTGTTTACAGTTTTTGGTTAGTCACCATACAAATCTATACTAAAATCATTTTTACACTAGCGGTACATCCAGAGCATTTTTACTCCAGCGGTACATCCATTGTTTACAGTTTTTGGTTAGTCACCATACAAATCTATACTAAAATCATTTTTACACTAGCGGTACATCCAGAGCATTTTTACTCCAGCGGTACATCCAGATCTGTACATTATTTACAGACTGCACGGCAAGCCCGACCCACGAATTCATATTCTGACCAACCAAAAATACAGAAAGACTAGCCGTCTCTCATCACCTGTCTCTTTATTACACACAGCAAGTATTATTTCTAGAACGGTTGTGTGATTTTGGCTTCTGTTAAGCATGTCGTCACTATTGTACGTAGTATATAATTCGATCTAAGGGGGGCTTTATACTACTAATACATTATTTATTATTAGGACGGGTGTTTTTATTCCACAACACCTCCCCCTTTGAAGTACAAAAAATGGATACATTTTTTGAATGTTGGGCAATTCAGAGTTGTTCAATTTATTCAGCTTTTCTCTTTATACAATTTTTAAATCTTATTTTCTATACATTTTATTTTCATATTATTTATATTTCACAGTGTAAAATTTTTTTGAAATTAGTATAATTTTATATCAATTTTTTTTCTAATTTTATACAATCCAAATCGTTTTGTTTTTATATTTATATATTTATACTTTTACATATTTTTTAAACAATATAATTTTCTTTATTAAAAAAATTTTTTTTTTTTTATATCAATTTCTTTTACATATTTATTTATTCATTTTTAAATTTCGTTATCATTTTTCATTAATTACTTTTACATAATTATTTATACCTTTTAAAATTTCATTAATAATTTTTTATATCAATATACAAATTATTATACTATTTCGTTTTCTTTTAACTTTTCCTTTTATATTATAAATATTTACCTTATACATTTTTTTTCAATTTCTTCAATATACCATTCATTTATACATTTCTTAATTTTTATTAATAAATTCTCTTCTAATTCCTTTTTATTTAATTTTAATTTTATCTCATATAAACAATTTTGAAAATTGAACCATTTTACAAAACATTTTCTTTGGATTATAATTTTTATACATTTTCAACAATTTTTTTTTTATTTTTATACAATTCCAATATTTTTTATACATTTTCAATAAATCTTTTATTTTAATTTTTATCTTTCAACAATTTTTCCATTTTATTTTAATTTTTTTTTATATTTTACCTTTAAATTTTTCAAAATTAACTTTAAAATATAATATTTAGCTTATTTTGTTTTAGCTTATTTTATGTTCTTTACTTATCATATTTTTTATATATTATTTTTTTTTTCATTTTCTATAAGACATTCATTTTCTATAATTTATTAATTCTTTTCTATTTTATTAACAATTCCATAATTTATTAATTCAATAAACAGTTTCTTTTAAATATATTCATTTATTTTACTATATTTTTCTTTTATTTTTAATATTAATTTTTTTAATATGTGTATTAGTATATTATTTCTGTGTAATTATCTTCTTTACGATATAATTAAATAATGGAATAATTATTTTCCTTTTTTTTTTTTGATATACGGTATAACTGTAATTGGCTAGTTAATTATGATTCTCTAAAAGTTAAAATTTATAATAATAAATTTACTAAAAGTTTAATTTTAAGTACTAACAAAAAATTTTTAAACTGACAATTATACCCCCAAAACTTAAAATTATATTTATTATGTTGTATTACTAAAACTACATTAATTTATATAAAAAAATTAATTTGATTTTAAATTTTTCTCCTAAAAATATGCACCTAAAAAAGATTAATTATTCTTATCAAAGACAAAACAATTTTTATTGAAATATAAAAAACTAATCTAGATTTAACATATTAATCGTATAAAGATATAAAAATCATTATTTTCGAGTTTCATAATTTTATGCATGTTTCCTAAAATATTTATAATTCCGTGGAATTATTGTAAGACTATATTTATGAGTTTTGTGCGCATTTACTAGCGAACAATTTTTATTCAATTTTTCCTTTACTATTTTTATTTCAGGATATTGGGTTAAATTATTTACTTTTTCCATAAAATTTGTATTCAAGTTTGTCCCTTTTTGGCTCTTTTCCTTTTGTTGAATAAATTCTGCTTCTATTTTTTCTACGTGCTTTTCGATATACTTTTCTGTATTTTCATTAAATTGTATTATTTGATAATTTTCCTGCTGTGGAACTATACTCGGTTTAAGTTCCGAAATTAACATTTCTTCGTTTTTATCCTGTACTTCTTCATTGTTATATAAAATCTAATATGACTTAATGCTTCTTCCGAATTTTCTTCATTTTTATGTATTTTTTTATTCTTACTTTTATTTTTTCTACATTGTTTATTTTGTACGTTGCTTATAGTTTTAGTTTTTTTATGTTGTATTTCTATAACAGTTCCAAATTCTATTTTTTCTACGTCCAAGTTTTTACTCTCTTCTACTACATTATATTCTTCTATTACTTCGCATTGTTTCATTTTATTTATTACACTGTTGGTTTTTAATTTATTTTCTCCACAAAAATTTATAGGATTATACTTGTTTTCCATTTCTTTTAAAACTGGTTTTTTGAATGCTGAATTCATCAATACTAAATTGTTTGGGTAGCACCCAAGCGTGGTACTACTGAACGTAAATTTACTTCAGGTTTCCTAATTGTGGTTTTAACAAAAGGAACTTCTATCGCCTTTTGCTCATTTATGGTACTCGAAATTTCCTGTAATTTTGACGTACCCTGAATATTGCATTTTTTATATAAATTATTATAATTAGAACTACCATCTTTGGGTATTCTTTTCTCCATATTAATTACTTCATATTCATTATCTATTTCATTATTACTACAAAATTCTTCATTACAATTTCTCAATGTTTTACTATGCCCCTGTGGCGTATTATATGCAATATTTTTATTACTTTTTTTCTCAATTTTAAATGAATTTCTATTCATTATGATAACCTGAGCTCCATTGTCCTTTGAAAGCTTTGCTTCATCTATTTATGATATATTCATTGGTAATTCAATATTTTCTTTATCAGTTTTTTCCTGTAAATTTTGTCTTCTTAATAACATAATGGTGGGGGATGAATCAGGGCGCTTTGATTCATCCCTTACTAAAGCACGCGATTCGTATTTTTGCTTAGCAGGGCAGTGAAATATACTGTGTCCTGGGCTGTCGCACCAGTCACAATTTTGCGCCACTAAATTTTCTCTATATGTTGTACAAAAACGGCTAGTATGACCTAGTTCCCCACAACTATAACATTTTAAATTATTTTTATTAGTTCTATAATTATTATTTTTATTAGTTGCACTAAAATTTCTATTGTAGCTATTTATATTGTTCGTGTAATTTATTTTTTGATTTAGTTCCGAGTTCCTTTGGAAATTTTGTAGTCCAGAAGAATAATTTTCGTTATTGAAATTATTATTATTTTCATTTTTATGATAACCTGTCTTTTGATCATCCATTTTCATTAATAATTTCTTTAATAATGTAGAAATAACATTTTCCCTTGACAGATTTTCTGTTGAGTTGCTCAATGTGTAGTTTTCCCTACCGTATTCGATCGCCTTTTTTACTGCTATGTTTAAATTTGAGCAATTTTGTGATCTCACATAAAATTTCAATTGTTCCGAACATAATCCTCTTATAAAACTGCGTTTTGCTACTTTCGTCATTTCCTCTTTTAGAACCCTACCCTCACCTGGGTAAGTGTTTTCTACCATAATTGTGTAGGCCTCCAGCTTTTGCAAGAGTCTACTTCCAAAATTTTCTACTGTTTCATCCTGTCCCTGATAACATTCCTCCAATTCCCTAGCTAATTGAGGAAGGTCCTTATAAGGTACAAAGTAATCACACAAAACATTTTTAAATTCCTCAAAATCTATAATATTTCTATGTTGGAAAAGAGCATTCGCTTTTCCTTTTAATTTACGTCTTATAAGATTGTTTAGAACAAAACTTCTTCCCCTAAATTCAGTTACATAATAAGCTTCTTCAGCCAGATATAGATAATTTTGTAAATCCAGAGTCGGATTCTCCCCTGACCCTGATAATACTGGTACATGTACTAAAAAAGTTTCAAATGTCTCAGTGACGGACAGAATTCCGTCGCTAAAAGACATTTTTTATAAAAAATGAAAGCTACATTAAACACATAAAATTTTTGGAAAACCCCATATTACCAAACTAAAAGAAATTATACAGAGAAATTTCCTTAAAAAAACGCGAGACTCTTAAGATTAAATAAATATTCCTATTTACTAACATTTTTTTTATACTTTTTTTTATTAACTAGCCAAAAAACATATTTAAAAAAATTTTTTTTTTTTAAAATACCGAAAAAAAATGACAATGCAACAACCCTAAAAAAATTACACATAAAAAAACATAACTAATTGTGTATGACAATTTTTAATGTAACTTAAATTTTTTTTCTTATGTAAAAGAGAAATTTTTCGAAAATGAATATATTTTGCAAAAACAAGAGAGAAAACTAATTAAACATTATACATATTAAAAAATTATTTTTAAACAATATTTTTTTTTTTGAAAAAAACTAATTATACATCCATTTGTATGTTAAAAAAAATTTAAGACAATTTTTTTTCAAAATTAATTATACATCTAAAAAAAATTACAATGATAATCCGGGAAAAAAACAACAAAAATTCTACAATTTTTATACAACAAAAATAATAATTATACAATTTAAAACAGAAGCTACGCAAAAAATGCGTCGTGCTTATCCCTTGTTCGCTTCACGCGAAGTGCAAGCTTGTTTATTTGTATATTTTTTGTGTTTCGTTGTATTTGATACGGACGTACTCGTTGTAGGCTGCTTTATAAAATTGTTCTCTGCTTGATTTCCAAAAACTGCCTTTTTGTTCTTCTTTTGGTTTTTTGTCCGTAAACAAAATCCTGATTTTTTTTTATTTTCCCAAAAAAACTTCAAATAGTGGTCCAAAAAAAATTATATTGGTTCTACCAAGAAACGTAGTACTTGGTTAACCGGCTGCACCAATGTTGTGTTCAATAGTTTAGGATATATATTATTCTGGCTATAGCCAATCTATATAATATATTTTCCTATTGAACTGGGAGCGTTGATATATTATTTTGGCCTTTGCCAGTTAAATAATATCCTGTTTTAATAAATAAAACTCCAAATTTATTTAATAATTTAAACTTTATTTGTTCTGAATAGCTTTATTATTAAACATTAACTCTGTACAAAACTTTACTGTTTCGAGAGTTGTTTAACGAAAGCTGAACAAATTTCAACTCTCTGAATTACCAAAAAACCAACGTATTTATAGGCAAATATTAATTTACCGGCCTTTGTTTACATAAAAATGTAAACGAACTTTGATTCAATAATAATAATACAATTTACTATTGAGCAATCGTCACTCAATAATAATTATAATTAATTGTAATTGTTCATACCCAAAATTTGCATACACTGCATAAATGCGCAGTAAGCATTATTTATTATTTGTTAAGTTTATTAACTTTATGACATAGTTAATTAATATAAATAATATATTTAATATTATTGCGCAATGCCAATGCGTGTGCAAATATATTTTGTGGTATAAAAATAAAATACATTATTTATTATTAGGACGGTGTTTTTATTCCACAACAAGTCCCATACTAGTTTTGATTTGAATGTCTTTGAGTTGAAGGCTAGTAATGCTTCTCTGCTATCCGATAGGATGTATATGGTTTGATCCCTGTATTTCTTCTGATGTTGTCACGAATATAGAGTTCAATAGCGTGAACTTCCGACTGGAATACCGTTGAGTATTCATCGTAGCTCGCGTGGATGTTTGCTCTTGGTCTAAGTACGTAGACACCCGCTCCAACCCATTCGGTAGTTTTGAATCCGTCTGTGTACTAGATGAGGGATCTTTGTTTTAGTGTTATTGTGTTGTTTGCCCATTCGCAATGTTCGGGAAGGTGTATTATGAATGGTTTGTTGAAGTTGTATTTCAGACTCATGCTGTCTGACTGAAATAGGGATATTGAGTACATCGTTGTTCTCGAACTCCTTTATAATGTGTGGGTGAGTTAGTAGTTGCTCTACCCCGTCTGCACTAGTTATGAGTTTGTAGTTGGTTATCATTGCCTCTTGCTGTAGTTGGATGTGGAGAGGTGTTAGATTTAGGATAACTTCTAGAGCGGCTGTTGGAGTAATACGTATTGCGCCAGTAATTCCTAGGCACGCCATACGTTGCTCCTTATTTAGTTTCTTTTGTGACGTTTTTTGCATTGCTTTTTCCCACCTAACAGGTGCAGCATAGTGCAAGATTGGCCTTGCTATAGCAGTGTACATCCAGAAGGCATATCTTTAGTGACAGTCCCATGTTTTTCCAAGCATACTGCGTCTGGTCCATAATGTGATCCTGGATTTGTTAATAGCTTTGTAAAGGTGACTGTTCCAAGCGAGTTTATCATCCAGTGTGACCCCAAGAAATTTGACTTACCTTGAGAAGTCAATCCTTTCACAGAACATAATAGGTTTTACTAGTTTATCCCCGCTTCTTCTTTTCGTAAAAGCCACAAATATACAAATTAACTAATAAATTAACTATATTGTTGTAAATTGAGGCACCCTGTGCTTCAATTCACGACGGAAATCAATAAAATTTCCAAAATTTCCACTTAATAAAATTATTAAAATTAATTAATTTAAAAAACAAAGTTTCAAATTACGCGTTGCTCGTCTATTCATTCATATTGTGAGGTGCAACGCACTCAAATGTAATTTAAACCCTAAATATTATATAAAAATAATGAACTTAAAATGTACCTAAATATATTGAAATATGCAATCGTATTTTAATATATTTATGCAAAGCAAAGTATTTTAAGTATATTTTAAAGTCCAAAGAGGAATAAACACTTGTATAAACAAAATGCATTTGGTTGTTGGCCAATATTGCTAATTTAGCAATATTGCCCAATAAGCATTTTATGCATATTATAAAGTTCATTTAGCTTATTTGCCAATATGTTCTAATTAATTTTATGTTAGTAAAAAGTTTAAGTTCTTATAAAAAAGAAAGAAGAAAAATAAAAAATGTTCAGTTCAAGTTGTATTCTAAAAGAAATAAGAAGTGTTTTATTAGAAGCAAAGTAAACTTTATTGATATTTTTCAAATAAGTATATATAAACATTTCATGGCGATCCTGCCAAAATGGTTTTTTTTTAAGTATACAGAAAAATATATTGTGTCGGAAATTTGATATAATATTCTTTTGTATTAAATGAATATTAAATATATATATATTTTATGATATATTAAGGATAATTATAAAAAATAATAATAAAGAAAAAAAGAGTATATATATGAATAAAGTACTAAAATTTTTTTTTAATAAATTTTGCTAAAATAAAGACGAAATTAATTGAATAAACAATAAGTGAAAGTGCTATGGGAAAATCACAATGGAAAGAACAGACAACGGTCAACACTGGATCACAAATGGCTTCATTCACACCGCAGCAACCAACAGGCGATTTTTATACAGCAATCGTGTTGTTAATGATGTTCGTGGTTAGGAATTAACCATCTAAAAAGAAAATTCATCGGGGACTTAGTGAAATATCTAGAAAGACCATCAAAGACAAGTTTTTCAGCATAAAAAAAAAATTGAAAAAGATAAGTGAAAATTTTTTTTTTACATTATACATATATTATATTGAATATTATATAAATATTATAAATAAACTAAACATTAAATAAATATGGAATAAAAATTATATACATTACAATAATAAATAAATATTATAAATATTATATACATGACAAACTAATAAAAAGTTTTATTTATATAATTCCAATTAAAATTTTCTTTTAAAATGGGTTTTCTATGATATCGTTAAATTTTTCTAGTAATCTTGTATTCAATTACGTAAAATAAAAAAATAAATTTTCTCTCCTTAAAAATTGATGCCCGAATTAAAAAAAACCTAATCCGGCTCTTATTTGCTATTTATTAATTTTGACAGTTCGGTGGTGAAAAGAAAGAGACTACGATATCCAGACTGGCTTCAATTTTTATTACTTATGCTCCTTCCATATATTTCTTATTCGTAGATTTGTACTATATAATTATTTTGAAAGGTAATATTGTCAGAATTCAGAATTACTTTTTTTTTAAATTTTTAAATGAATCGCAAATAATTAAAAATAATTTTTAAATAAAATACTTTATGTTCAATAAGAACATAAAAAATTACCTAAAATATTTACAAATTCAAAACTATTTTCCCACAAAATAATTTTTCTAAATAAAACAAATAAATTAATATTTGTTCACATAAAAAATTATTTTGTCCTTAAAAAACTTCAAATTACATAAAAATTCTTTTCTAATTTATATTACGTGTGTAACTTGACACTGCACAATTTACTTATCAGTAATTATATCATTTTATATAATGTTTAATTATTTTGACCAAAAATATTATTTGTCAATTAAACATTTTTATCATTAAATTATAAAATATATAAAATTTATTTTCGCACAAAATTTAAACCTGTAAAAATTTTCTCACGACATAATTCCTTCTAAAAAATATTTGTAATTAGAGGATCTATCTCTAATATTTAATTAATATAAGTTATTTTATTCTGACACATTTTATTAAATATTTCGTTAAGCCAGCATTTTTATCATATAAATAGCCCGAAAATATCATGAATAAATCAGTCTAAAATCAGGACTTCAAGTGTTTTGTTAAATTTAGCTCTAGTGATAGTAATTAGAGCAAGACAAGAATCAACAGGTTAAATTATCTAACTAATTAACTTCGACATCTATTCTACTTGGTATTCCAGTAGAATATCAACCCGCTGAATTGCCTCATAATAAGTTTGATCATCTTAACCATTTATTCTACTTGGTATTCCAGTAGACTAATCAAATTCTGGATTGGCTCTATTCATTTTGGTGACCCCGACGTAATATCCTATTTATTCTTGGTTGAGCGTTCTTAACAATTAAAACAGAATTATGGATAAATTAAGTGCACAACAAACAGCAATAGCTAAAGACATCGAAAAGCTACATATTAACTTTACAAAAGATGGGCCTTCCAGAAAAACAAAAGCTTACTTAGAAACCAGACTTAATCGATTGGAAGATCTATGGGCAACATTCGAGGAACAACACGGACTCATTGAAAGAAACTATTGGGAAGATAATATAAATCCAACAAGCACAACCGCGCTGAAGACATTTATGAAGCTTTAAGGGCAAAACTGGATGACGCAATCTTAAAATTGGAACAACTCGCTGAACAAAAGAATTCAGCCGAAAATACAAGCCCAGTTATCAACATTCAAAGTTTATTGAATATGCAAAAGGCATATTTTACGGCTTTGAATCATCTCCTCATACGTACTGAAGAAGAGCTGAAGCAATCCCAACCTCAAGAATTTTATAATATAAAGCGCAAGGCCATAGAAGGGTATTGGTCTTCGGTATGCGCTACTCATGGTAGTTTAGCAGCAGAAGGTAACACTTAATTGGAAGATCAGTGCTTGGAACTTCAAGATAAAACTCAAGACATTCTTGTAGTTTTAATGGGTCGTACTAGTGAAAATAAAGACAACTTAACTAGTAACAATAATATGATTAAACTACCAAAAATAACTTTGCCTTCATTCAACGGCGACTACCTTTTATGGACACAGTTTCATGATCTATTTCTTCAGTTGATTCATAATCAAAAAATGGGAAATTCTCAAAAGATGTTTTATCTTCAAAGTCATTTAACAGGAGAAGCCATCAAACTTTTTCAACACCTTCAAGTGTCGGATAACAATTACCATGTTGCTTGGGAAATACTGAAGGCCCGGTATGATAATCAAAGACTATTAGTTTCAGCCTGGCTGAGCAAACTATTATCTCAATCATCTATTCATATTGAATCTGCAGAAGCTATAAAACGTCTACATGCCACAACAAATGAATGCTTACTAGCATTAAAAAATATAAATATTGATACTACTTCATGGGATCCTCTACTTTTGCATATCCTCATTCAAAAGCTGGACAAGGAATCTCATCGTTTATATGATCAATCGCTAGCAGCACCCAAACAGTGTCAGACTATTGAAAGTTTTATGAAATTTTTGGAAAACAAATTTCAAATGATGGAAGCGTACAATGGAGCACAACATAAACGATTCAACAAAATACCTAGCAAAACATCAGGTGTTGTAGTCACAACACAAAATGAAGCATGTCCGTATTGCAAAACAATTGGACACAAAATTTATAAATGTCAAACATTTCTACAAAGAACTCCCGCAAATCGATTTAAGTTTGTGAAAGAGCATCAACTTTGCATTAATTGCTTAAAGAACGGACATAGCTCTTCAAAGTGTCCTTCTCGAGCTTGCTTCAAATGCTCTAGTAAGCACAATACACTATTACACATAGAAAAAGATTCAAAGGCGGTAAAATCAGCACCTAAGACAGATCAACAAAAGGGTTCCCAGGTACAAAGGTTGCAGACGAATACCAACTCAACAATAGAATCAAAATCCGAATCATCTCTGGCCACTTCATTAGCAGCACAAAATATAAATGATTCATGCCTTCATTCAACGGCGACTACCTTTTTATGTACATTTTTCTAGGCACTGCAATTGTTAATATCTCAAATCAACTTGGGCAAACTATACAATGTAGAGCTATACTTGACTTAGGTTCACAACTAAATTTTATATCAAAGAAAATATCGAAGCAACTTGAGCTAATAAGTAACGAAAAGGAAATACACATTTCTGAAATCGGCGATAGTGAATCATCAGCTCACTTAAGATCAAATATACAAATATCTTCTAGAAACAGGAACTTCACTGCGAATATAGAAGCACATATACTTCCTGAAATAACTACTCAGCAGCCAAGCCGTTACATTTATATAAATTCTTGGCCGCTCCCAGAAAATATTGAATTGGCAGATCCAGAATTTTACAAACCAAAACGAATTGATTTGTTACTAGGAACAGAACTCTTCTGTGATTTATGCCAGGGTAATCAATTAAAACTATCTAAGGATCTTCCAACATTACAAGAAACTCTACTTGGCTGGGTGGTATTTGGACGAGCAAACAACATTTTAACAAATCGATACTTTTGTGGAATTAGCATTTCATTAGAAGCACATCTAAGAAAATTCTGGGAACTCGAACACAATGAACCTGCTAGTATTAAAATGAGCCCACAACAATTAGCTTGCGAACAACATTTTCAAAGCACAGTGACCAGAGACGTCAATGGAAGATTTATAGTAGAACTGCCTTTTTTAGATTCAGTAAAAAAGTTAGGAAAATCGTATGAAATTGCTCATCGTAGGTTTCTGAGTCTAGAAAAAAGACTTTCAAAGAATAATAATTTGAAAAATGATTATGTTAATTTCATCAATGAATATCATAACCTAGGACAAATGGAACTATTCGAAAAACAAAATATACTTCCTGTTCATTATTTCATGCCACATCATTGCGTACTACGTCCAAGTAGTACAACTACTAAATTAAGAGTAGTATTCGATGGCTCGTGCAAAACAGCAACCAATATATCACTCAACGATATCATGCACACGGGACCAACTGTTCAAGATGATCTCTTCTCAATAATGTTAAGATTTAGGATCCCAAAATCCGTTTTTACTGCTCATATAAGTAAAATGTACGGGCAGATACTGGTAAGCGAAAAGGATCAAAATCTTCAACTAATACTATGGCGTGAAAATTCAAACGACGATTTAAAAATTTACAGACTCCGTACTGGTACTTACGGAACTAGATCAGCTCCATACCTAGCGACCAGATGCTTCAATAAACTAGCAGAAGATGAGCAAAACCAATTTCCAGTTGGTGCAAAACTCGTAAAAGAATGCTTTTATGTCGACGATCTAATGACAGGAAGTGATAATTTACAAGAAGCTCTGCAAATGCAACGTGAAGTTCAACAATTACTAGCAAAGGGTCGATTTAACCATTTATTCTACTTGGTATTCCAGTAGACTAATCAAATTCTGGATTGGCTCTATTCATTTTGGTGAACCCGACGTAATATCCTATTTATTCTTGGTTGAGCGTTCTTAACAATTAAAACAGAATTATGGATAAATTAAGTGCACAAAAAACAGCAATAGCTAAAGACATCGAAAAGCTACATATTAACTTTACAAAAGATGGGCATTCCAGAAAAACAAAAGCTTACTTAGAAACCAGACTTAATCGATTGGAAGATCTATGGGCAACATTCGAGGAACAACACGGACTCATTGAAAGAAACTATTGGGAAGATAATATAAATCCAACAAGCACAACCGCGCTGAAGACATTTATGAAGCTTTAAGGGCAAAACTGGATGACGCAATCTTAAAATTGGAACAACTCGCTGAACAAAAGAATTCAGCCGAAAATACAAGCCCAGTTATCAACATTCAAAGTTTATTGAATATGCAAAAGGCATATTTTACGGCTTTGAATCATCTCCTCATACGTACTGAAGAAGAGCTGAAGCAATCCCAACCTCAAGAATTTTATAATATAAAGCGCAAGGCCATAGAAGGGTATTGGTCTTCGGTATGCGCTACTCATGGTAGTTTAGCAGCAGAAGGTAACACTTAATTGGAAGATCAGTGCTTGGAACTTCAAGATAAAACTCAAGACATTCTTGTAGTTTTAATGGGTCGTACTAGTGAAAATAAAGACAACTTAACTAGTAACAATAATATGATTAAACTACCAAAAATAACTTTGCCTTCATTCAACGGCGACTACCTTTTATGGACACAGTTTCATGATCTATTTCTTCAGTTGATTCATAATCAAAAAATGGGAAATTCTCAAAAGATGTTTTATCTTCAAAGTCATTTAACAGGAGAAGCCATCAAACTTATTCAACACCTTCAAGTGTCGGATAACAATTACCATGTTGCTTGGGAAATACTGAAGGCCCGGTATGATAATCAAAGACTATTAGTTTCAGCCTGGCTGAGCAAACTATTATCTCAATCATCTATTCATATTGAATCTGCAGAAGCTATAAAAAGTCTACATGCCACAACAAATGAATGCTTACTAGCATTAAAAAATATAAATATTGATACTACTTCATGGGATCCTCTACTTTTGCATATCCTCATTCAAAAGCTGGACAAGGAATCTCATCGTTTATATCAGGGGTTCTCAACCTTTTTTTTCGGCGTACCACCTGATTCAACCAAATGGTTATCAAGTACCACTACCGTGGTAAATCAAGTTCAAATGAGCATACCCCAAATTTCGGATTATGGGCGATAAATATTAAATTAAACAAAGGCGATTTTATTATAATTAATTTTATTTATTAAAACAAAAAATTGCTTTGTATCACAAATTATAGGAAATTCATTTAGTGATTTAGTTCACTTTTTTTAATTATTATTAAAAACAAAAATTAACATAAATTAATATACATATAATATATTGAAAATCTTTTTTTACTTTTTATATTTAATGAGATGGTTGAATCTGCATTTCCGAAATCAACATTTTTATATCAGGTACCAATTTGGTTAATTTTAATCTAAGATTAGGGTCAAGATTTAACTTGGTTCTATATTTATTTTTAATTGCTAACATAGCCGAAAATCCCGTTTCACATAAATATGTTGATGTGAATGGAAGCAAAAATTTAATAGCTTTCGTGTATAAAGACTTATATTCACTCTCCCTATTCAACCAGAATTCACACAATATTGTATTTTTGAACTCTGTTTGGAGACTACTATCACAAGAAAGTTCAATTAACGATTCTTTATCTTCAAGCGATAAATTATTGGCTGGAGATTCCAAAAAAGGGTTCTGTATCCATAAATGTTCAAAATAATTTTCTGAAAAATATTCTTTGAAGCTTTCAGCCAGCATTTGGCAGTGGCATTGTATATCATTGATAAGTTGAAAATCAATTTCAATTTCATTTTCAATAATAAAGCTTTCTAAATTTGGGAAAGAATCCAAATTTTTTTTAGATGCCGCGTCCGTCATCATATGCAACTTTTTAATCATAGCCTTAATTTTGTCATTTACAATAAATGGAGTTTTAGTAGCCCCTTGTAAGCTCACATTTAAATCGTTCAAACGACTGAAAATATCAGCCAAATAAGCTAATTTTGCCAACCAAAGTACATCAGAAAATCGGTGGCGAAGATCAAAATCTGTTTCCATCAGAAATATTTGAACTTCTGAACGGAGTTCAATAAGCCGATTCAACATTTTACCTCGTGACAACCATCTTACCTCGGTGTGCAAAAGTAGCTTTATGTGGTCACTGCCCATTTCAGAACATAAAAGTGAAAAGAGTCGAGAATTCAGCGCTCTGGATTTAATGAAATTTACTACTTTTATGGCTTCATTCAGTACGTTCTTAAATTCATCTGGCATTCGTTTTGTAGCCAGTGCCTCTCGATGAATAATGCAGTGTGTAAATACACAATGTGGTGCAACAGATTTAACTTTTGCTCTCACTCCTCCATATTTTCCCGTCATAGCTCGAGCACCATCGGAACACAAACCTACACATCGATGCCAGTCTAGTCCATTTTCGTTAATAAAGTTATCAACTTTTTTAAAAATTTCATCTGCTGTGGTTCGTGCGGAAAGTGGCTCACAAAATAAAATATCTTCTTTCATTTCTTTTTCGAAAACAAATCGAATATAAACAATTATTTGAGCAAAATTAGTTAAATCCGTGCTTTCATCCAATTGAATGGCAAAATATTGGCTTTGTTTTACTTGACTTAGTAACATTTGTTTCACGTTTAAAGCCATACTATTAATTCTGCGATTTACTGTATCGTTTGATAAAGATATTATGTCTAATTTCTGAGCATGTTGTTCACCTAACATACATTTGACCATATCTTTTGCAGCCGGTAACACTAAGTCTTCACCAATGGTATGTGGTTTTCCGCATTTTGCAATTTTAAGGCTAACCAAATATGATGCTTCGACAGCTTTTTTTGTAGTACCAGAAAAGTTTGACATATTCGTTTTACTTCCATTAATTTCTGATTTTTTTCTTAAGAAGAATTCTTTTGGTTTGTTCTCGAAATTCGAGTGCTTTGTACTGAGATGGCGTTTTAAAAAGGCTGGTTTCATGCTTTGGTTTGAAAGAATTTGAAGGCAAATAACACACTGAGGTAGTGGTTCATTTTCTTCTACTATCACCGTGAAACCATATTTAATGTATTCATCATTATATTTCCTGATCACCTTGGGTTTTCTTGAAATAACAGCCTGAGTTTTTGGTGGCTTTGTAACTTCCTTTGAAGTAGAACATGAAGATATATTATCATCCTCTGTTGCTTTTTTCCTTTGTAACCACTTGTCCATTTTAAAAGTAACGCTAAACTAAATACGAAAAATATTAATGTTACGAAATCGACAAAATACTACAATCAAATCAACCTACAATCAATTGGAAACTATTCACAAAATGAAATACAATACACATACAGAAACAGACACTATACGAATACGAAATCGGAAACACGATACAAAGTCCATTTACATTTTTGTTTTTGTTAATAAAGTTATCAACTACATATATAAAAAAATTTGATAAAAGACAGTGAATTATGAAATTAGAAGAAAAATTCCGGTTTGTTGAGAGTAATAATGCGGAAAATTAGTAATCCCAAATTTAATAAAATTTCGCGTACCACCAAGAAATTGTCCACGTACCACTGGTGGTACGCGTACCATAGGTTGAGAACCGCTGGTTTATATGATCAATCGCTAGCAGCACCCAAACAGTGTCAGACTATTGAAAGTTTTATGAAATTTTTGGAAAACAAATTTCAAATGATGGAAGCGTACAATGGAGCACAACATAAACGATTCAACAAAATACCTAGCAAAACATCAGGTGTTGCAGTCACAACACAAAATGAAGCATGTCCGTATTGCAAAACAATTGGACACAAAATTTATAAATGTCAAACATTTCTACAAAGAACTCCCGCAAATCGATTTAAGTTTGTGAAAGAGCATCAACTTTGCATTAATTGCTTAAAGAACGGACATAGCTCTTCAAAGTGTCCTTCTCGAGCTTGCTTCAAATGCTCTAGTAAGCACAATACACTATTACACATAGAAAAAGATTCAAAGGCGGTAAAATCAGCACCTAAGACAGATCAACAAAAGGGTTCCCAGGTACAAAGGTTGCAGACGAATACCAACTCAACAATAGAATCAAAATCCGAATCATCTCTGGCCACTTCATTAGCAGCACAAAATATAAATGATTCATGCCTTCATTCAACGGCGACTACCTTTTTATGTACATTTTTCTAGGCACTGCAATTGTTAATATCTCAAATCAACTTGGGCAAACTATACAATGTAGAGCTATACTTGACTTAGGTTCACAACTAAATTTTATATCAAAGAAAATATCGAAGCAACTTGAGCTAATAAGTAACGAAAAGGAAATACACATTTCTGAAATCGGCGATAGTGAATCATCAGCTCACTTAAGATCAAATATACAAATATCTTCTAGAAACAGGAACTTCACTGCGAATATAGAAGCACATATACTTCCTCAAATAACTACTCAGCAGCCAAGCCGTTACATTTATATAAATTCTTGGCCGCTCCCAGAAAATATTGAATTGGCAGATCCAGAATTTTACAAACCAAAACGAATTGATTTGTTACTAGGAGCAGAACTCTTCTGTGATTTATGCCAGGGTAATCAATTAAAACTATCTAAGGATCTTCCAACATTACAAGAAACTCTACTTGGCTGGGTGGTATTTGGACGAGCAAACAACATTTTAACAAATCGATACTTTTGTGGAATTAGCATTTCATTAGAAGCACATCTAAGAAAATTCTGGGAACTCGAACACAATGAACCTGCTAGTATTAAAATGAGCCCACAACAATTAGCTTGCGAACAACATTTTCAAAGCACAGTGACCAGAGACGTCAATGGAAGATTTATAGTAGAACTGCCTTTTTTAGATTCAGTAAAAAAGTTAGGAAAATCGTATGAAATTGCTCATCGTAGGTTTCTGAGTCTAGAAAAAAGACTTTCAAAGAATAATAATTTGAAAAATGATTATGTTAATTTCATCAATGAATATCATAACCTAGGACAAATGGAACTATTCGAAAAACAAAATATACTTCCTGTTCATTATTTCATGCCACATCATTGCGTACTACGTCCAAGTAGTACAACTACTAAATTAAGAGTAGTATTCGATGGCTCGTGCAAAACAGCAACCAATATATCACTCAACGATATCATGCACACGGGACCAACTGTTCAAGATGATCTCTTCTCAATAATGTTAAGATTTAGGATCCCAAAATCCGTTTTTACTGCTCATATAAGTAAAATGTACGGGCAGATACTGGTAAGCGAAAAGGATCAAAATCTTCAACTAATACTATGGCGTGAAAATTCAAACGACGATTTAAAAATTTACAGACTCCGTACTGGTACTTACGGAACTAGATCAGCTCCATACCTAGCGACCAGATGCTTCAATAAACTAGCAGAAGATGAGCAAAACCAATTTCCAGTTGGTGCAAAACTCGTAAAAGAATGCTTTTATGTCGACGATCTAATGACAGGAAGTGATAATTTACAAGAAGCTCTGCAAATGCAACGTGAAGTTCAACAATTACTAGCAAAGGGTGGATTTAACCATTTATTCTACTTGGTATTCCAGTAGACTAATCAAATTCTGGATTGGCTCTATTCATTTTGGTGACCCCGACGTAATATCCTATTTATTCTTGGTTGAGCGTTCTTAACAATTAAAACAGAATTATGGATAAATTAAGTGCACAAAAAACAGCAATAGCTAAAGACATCGAAAAGCTACATATTAACTTTACAAAAGATGGGCATTCCAGAAAAACAAAAGCTTACTTAGAAACCAGACTTAATCGATTGGAAGATCTATGGGCAACATTCGAGGAACAACACGGACTCATTGAAAGAAACTATTGGGAAGATAATATAAATCCAACAAGCACAACCGCGCTGAAGACATTTATGAAGCTTTAAGGGCAAAACTGGATGACGCAATCTTAAAATTGGAACAACTCGCTGAACAAAAGAATTCAGCCGAAAATACAAGCCCAGTTATCAACATTCAAAGTTTATTGAATATGCAAAAGGCATATTTTACGGCTTTGAATCATCTCCTCATACGTACTGAAGAAGAGCTGAAGCAATCCCAACCTCAAGAATTTTATAATATAAAGCGCAAGGCCATAGAAGGGTATTGGTCTTCGGTATGCGCTACTCATGGTAGTTTAGCAGCAGAAGGTAACACTTAATTGGAAGATCAGTGCTTGGAACTTCAAGATAAAACTCAAGACATTCTTGTAGTTTTAATGGGTCGTACTAGTGAAAATAAAGACAACTTAACTAGTAACAATAATATGATTAAACTACCAAAAATAACTTTGCCTTCATTCAACGGCGACTACCTTTTATGGACACAGTTTCATGATCTATTTCTTCAGTTGATTCATAATCAAAAAATGGGAAATTCTCAAAAGATGTTTTATCTTCAAAGTCATTTAACAGGAGAAGCCATCAAACTTATTCAACACCTTCAAGTGTCGGATAACAATTACCATGTTGCTTGGGAAATACTGAAGGCCCGGTATGATAATCAAAGACTATTAGTTTCAGCCTGGCTGAGCAAACTATTATCTCAATCATCTATTCATATTGAATCTGCAGAAGCTATAAAAAGTCTACATGCCACAACAAATGAATGCTTACTAGCATTAAAAAATATAAATATTGATACTACTTCATGGGATCCTCTACTTTTGCATATCCTCATTCAAAAGCTGGACAAGGAATCTCATCGTTTATATGATCAATCGCTAGCAGCACCCAAACAGTGTCAGACTATTGAAAGTTTTATGAAATTTTTGGAAAACAAATTTCAAATGATGGAAGCGTACAATGGAGCACAACATAAACGATTCAACAAAATACCTAGCAAAACATCAGGTGTTGCAGTCACAACACAAAATGAAGCATGTCCGTATTGCAAAACAATTGGACACAAAATTTATAAATGTCAAACATTTCTACAAAGAACTCCCGCAAATCGATTTAAGTTTGTGAAAGAGCATCAACTTTGCATTAATTGCTTAAAGAACGGACATAGCTCTTCAAAGTGTCCTTCTCGAGCTTGCTTCAAATGCTCTAGTAAGCACAATACACTATTACACATAGAAAAAGATTCAAAGGCGGTAAAATCAGCACCTAAGACAGATCAACAAAAGGGTTCCCAGGTACAAAGGTTGCAGACGAATACCAACTCAACAATAGAATCAAAATCCGAATCATCTCTGGCCACTTCATTAGCAGCACAAAATATAAATGATTCATGCCTTCATTCAACGGCGACTACCTTTTTATGTACATTTTTCTAGGCACTGCAATTGTTAATATCTCAAATCAACTTGGGCAAACTATACAATGTAGAGCTATACTTGACTTAGGTTCACAACTAAATTTTATATCAAAGAAAATATCGAAGCAACTTGAGCTAATAAGTAACGAAAAGGAAATACACATTTCTGAAATCGGCGATAGTGAATCATCAGCTCACTTAAGATCAAATATACAAATATCTTCTAGAAACAGGAACTTCACTGCGAATATAGAAGCACATATACTTCCTCAAATAACTACTCAGCAGCCAAGCCGTTACATTTATATAAATTCTTGGCCGCTCCCAGAAAATATTGAATTGGCAGATCCAGAATTTTACAAACCAAAACGAATTGATTTGTTACTAGGAGCAGAACTCTTCTGTGATTTATGCCAGGGTAATCAATTAAAACTATCTAAGGATCTTCCAACATTACAAGAAACTCTACTTGGCTGGGTGGTATTTGGACGAGCAAACAACATTTTAACAAATCGATACTTTTGTGGAATTAGCATTTCATTAGAAGCACATCTAAGAAAATTCTGGGAACTCGAACACAATGAACCTGCTAGTATTAAAATGAGCCCACAACAATTAGCTTGCGAACAACATTTTCAAAGCACAGTGACCAGAGACGTCAATGGAAGATTTATAGTAGAACTGCCTTTTTTAGATTCAGTAAAAAAGTTAGGAAAATCGTATGAAATTGCTCATCGTAGGTTTCTGAGTCTAGAAAAAAGACTTTCAAAGAATAATAATTTGAAAAATGATTATGTTAATTTCATCAATGAATATCATAACCTAGGACAAATGGAACTATTCGAAAAACAAAATATACTTCCTGTTCATTATTTCATGCCACATCATTGCGTACTACGTCCAAGTAGTACAACTACTAAATTAAGAGTAGTATTCGATGGCTCGTGCAAAACAGCAACCAATATATCACTCAACGATATCATGCACACGGGACCAACTGTTCAAGATGATCTCTTCTCAATAATGTTAAGATTTAGGATCCCAAAATCCGTTTTTACTGCTCATATAAGTAAAATGTACGGGCAGATACTGGTAAGCGAAAAGGATCAAAATCTTCAACTAATACTATGGCGTGGAAATTCAAACGACGATTTAAAAATTTACAGACTCCGTACTGGTACTTACGGAACTAGATCAGCTCCATACCTAGCGACCAGATGCTTCAATAAACTAGCAGAAGATGAGCAAAACCAATTTCCAGTTGGTGCAAAACTCGTAAAAGAATGCTTTTATGTCGACGATCTAATGACAGGAAGTGATAATTTACAAGAAGCTCTGCAAATGCAACGTGAAGTTCAACAATTACTAGCAAAGGGTGGATTTGAACTGAGAAAATGGTGTGCAAATAACCCGACACTGTTAAAAGGCATACCACCAGCAAATCGTGCAGCAATCTTAAATTTTGATGATAAAAATTGTGAAACAATATCAACTTTAGGTCTTGCATGGAATCCAGCTCTAGACCAATTTGCAATTAAAACTAACATCGATGATTGTCCAACAACGACATTAACAAAGCGAACAATATTGGCGGATGTAGCCAAAATATTCGATCCGTTAGGACTCGTAAGTCCAGTAATTGCTCTAGCAAAAAAAAAAATGTGGATTCTAAAATTAAACTAGGACACGGAAATCCCTGAGGAACTTCATACAAAATGGCTAAACTTTAGATCACAGCTGAAGTCTTTAGAGAAACTATGCATAAAACGCCATATAATGATTGATAACAACATTCGAAACATACAAATCCATGCATTCTCCGATGCTAGTCAAAAGGCATATGGCGCTTGTTTATATGTAAAATCATGTGATCAATACGGAAACACGGCAGTGCGATTGCTTTGCTCAAAGTCTCGCGTAGCTCCTGTAAAAACTATTTCATTACCACGGCTCGAACTATGTGCTGCTACTTTAATGGAAACATTAGTAAGCCGCATAATTAATATTTTGAAACTAAAAATCAATTAAGTAAAATACTAGACAGATTCAACAATCGTTCTATCTTGGATTAATTCTTCAACAGTTAATTCCGAAACTTTCGTAGCCAACCGAATATCAATCATTCAACAATGTACGAATATTGAAGATTGGAATCATATATCATCAAAGGAAAATCCGGCAGATATGATATCAAGAGGAGTTTTCCCAGAACAACTTATTCATTCTAACCTTTGGTTTAATGGACCATCCTTTCTCCATAGGCCTGAGGAATATTGGCCAAAACAATTCAAAACAAACCAAGAATCAGTTTTAATGATGGTCACAGTTGCACCTACAGCAGATGACACTGGAAGCGTAGTTAAAAAAATCGATCACAGAAACTCATTTCAACAACTTCATGAAACTATGGGATTTATTACCAGATTTATTCAAAACTGCAAAAATCCATTAAACAGAAAACACTCATCAAAACCAGATGCAGTAGAACTCGATCAAGCTTTAAAATTCATAATCAAGGCAACCCAAACTGAGGATTTAATTGACGACACAAAAAACTTAACAAAAACAGGAACAGTACCAAAGTCAAGCAAATTATCATCTCTCGCTCCTTTCATTCACGAAGGTATCATAAGGGTCGGTGGACGACTACATGCGTCATCACTCGACCCGATGGTCATTGACGGTAAAAATTCAATAATCAGATTGTTAATAAATCATCTCCATCAAACACACCTACATGCGGGTCCAACTGCACTACTCGCCATAGTAAGACAAAGATTTTGGCCTCTTCAGGGAAGAGACTTAGTCCGAAGCATTGTCCACAACTGCGTACGATGTTCACATGCAAACCCGCTACATATAAATCAATTAATGGGGTCTTTGCCACCTGAGCGAGTTCAACCATCTAGACCATTTACAAATGTTGGTGTTGATTTTTGTGGACCATTTCAAATCTACTTTGATGTAAGAGGTAAAAGACCAACAAAGGCTTATTTAGCGGTGTTCGTGGGATTTGCAACAAAGGCAGTACATATAGAGCTTGTAACTAATTTAACAACAGCTGCGTTCATTGGAGCGCTTAAACGATTTATTGCAAGAAGAGGATGTCCATTAAAATTTTTTTGTGACAACGCAACAAACTTCATGGGTGCTAAATCTGAATTACAAGATCTTCATCAATTATTTCAAAGCAAAGAACTTAAAAATGCTGTCGTAGAAACTTGCTCTCAACGAGGGATTCAGTGGTGTCCAATTCCACCTAGATCCCCGCATTTCGGAGGATTATGGGAAGCAGCCGTCAAATCAGCTAAACATCATCTCAAGCGGATATTAACCTCTGCAAGATTAACTTCAGAAGAATTAAATACCGTGGTAGCAGAAGTTGAAGCATTGCTAAACTCTAGACCACTGACACCATTGTCGGCTGACCCTAATGACCTAGAAGCACTGACTCCTGGACATTTTTTGATTGGACAGCCATTAGTAGCCATGCCAGAAGTACACTCCGAATTAAAAAACCCAACTCTTTTAAAAAGATGGGAATTAGTTAAATATTTGAAAAAAGAGTTTTGGAGACGCTGGTCCACAGAATATTTACAAGAACTACAAAACAGATATAAATGGAAACAAGAAGGCCCAAATATTAAAACTGGAAAACTTGTCCTATTAAAAGACGACAATTTACCTCCTTTAAAATGGAGCATGGGACGAGGCATTAAAACCATTCAAGGACAAGATGGTTTAGTAAGAGTAGTTGAAGTAAAAACCTCTACTGGTATCACACAACGTGCAATTCATAAAATTTGCCCGTTGCCAGTTGAGACAAACTGCCCATCCACTATTGGCAGCTCAAAAAATGAAGAAAAAATTCGTTCAACAGCTGATAAATTAAAAACGATTTCAAACTCCAAGGGCACAAAGCGAATTCGCATTTCACCACCTAGTTCTCTCATTAATGTAACCATCGATAAAGATCAAACAAAATTCAATAAAGAAAAATCACCACCAAAAAAATTGGCAAAAACTGGCTCAAATCTGCTCAAACTATTTGTTATAATTGGACTGATACTACCAATAAAATGTCAAATCGTACAAGAAGAAAAGGTTAAAATAATAAAATTTGATAACCAGCCAGGAATTTATTTCGAAGAATTAGGTCCAGTAAATTTAATCAATAATAATTGGAACATTTTTGTATACTTCAATATGACAAATTGGCAAGAAATGAATAACATTCAAGAACGTATTAAAATTTTGGAAACATTGTGTATGTCAACAAAAAATGCTAACAAAATGTTATGTAGCAGCATGCTTTTCCAATTTGAACACCAACTTCAAGTCATTGAACAAAATAATGAATTGATTTCACATCAACATGGACTAGTAAATCGAAAAAAACGTTAACCACTGAACTTTGTAGGAAATATCGCACATGCGTTGTTCGGCATATTAGATCAAAATGACGCATCAGACATAGAACATTCAATTATGGAAGTCAAGAAAAATGAGCAGCATCTTTTAAAATTGATAAAAAATCAAACTTCAATAATTGAATCAACATATAATATTATGGAAAACAATGAAGTCAGTACAAAGAAACGACTAAATCTTATTGACAATCACATAGCAAAGTTATACAATGCTATTACAAATAATACTGAAGAAATACACACAATGCTACAAATCACAAGTTTGACATCGCTGGTCATATCAATGTTATCAAACTATCAGCAAACACAGAATACAATTCTAGAGGTCATTACAGATTTGCATCACGAAAAAATAAATCCTTTAGTACTAAATCCTCAGCAGCTCAGGAACGAGTTAAAAACAATAAGAGAACATAATACCAACTAATGTAATGATTCCAGGGCAAACTACTGAAGATATCATCATCTTATACAAATTAATGGGTGCCAAAGCAAGAGTAACTAATAACATCTTAATTTTCCAATTAAGCATTCCACTACTAAACAGAGAAGAATTTTAATTGTTTAGAATATTACCACTACCATCAAAAAGGAATGGTAGATTTATATATATCGAACCTTCAGCACCTTACCTAGCCATCAACCTACATAGAGATTTATATTATTCAATGAATGAGAAAGAAAAGCATCAATGCATAACTGTTCAGCAAGAGAGACACATTTGCAAACAAATCCATCCCATTTTTACAACAGCATATATCCACAACCATTGTGAAGTAAGCTTGTTTAACCATAATCCTGAGATATCACCATTATGCAAGATCAAAATTATGAAAGAAGGAAGAGTTTGGATACAATTAACTAACCCAAACCATTGGATTTTTTCATTCGACAAAGAATATACTTTAAATATTGTCTGCAACTCAAACGTATTCAGTAAAACGCTCTCTGGTGAAGGATTGATAAAACTGAAACCTAATTGTGCGATTAAACAACCTAGTATGACAATAAATGCTCATAACATTTATAATAGTCAACTTTATAAAGAATTTGTTCCAACAATTAATCTAAACGGAAGTCATGAAATTAAAGGAACCAACACAAATTTCATCAAATACTCATCCATACATAATATCAGAAGGCCATATAGTTCAAGAAGACCAAATCATGAAAGACTTACAGGCACTAAAAGAGCAAGAAGAGCTACCAACAGAAGTAACATCCCACGACATTCATCAATATACAATCAGCTATACAACCTAAGGTATAATTGTTATACTGTTCATCATTGTTATAATTAGAAGAAGGTTTTTCACAAATAAACCATCCAAGGATGACTCACCAATACCAGCTCCGCGGAATCCTAGTTTGAGAGAATCTATAGAATTGCTGTGTTCAAATGTTTATGGAAATATTATTATATTCTGGCTATAGCCAATCTATATAATATATTTTCCTGTTGAACTGGAAGCGTTGATGTTTATTTGGACGATACTATTTTGGCTTGGCCAGTAAAATAATATCCTGTTTTAATAAATAAAACTCCAAATTTATTTAATAATTTAAACTTTATTGGTTCTGAATAGCCTTATTATTAAACATTAACTCTGTACAAAACGTTACTGTTTCTAGAGTTGTTTAACCTTTAACGAAAGCTGAACAAATTTCAACTCCCTGAATTACCAAAAAACCAACGTATTTATAGGCAAATATTAATTTGCCGGTCTTTGTTTACATAAAAATGTAAACGAACTTTGTTTTATTAATAACATAATTAATTTATGATTGAGTAATTGCACTCAATATTAATTATTATTAATTGTTTGTTTTCATACCCAAAATTGCATAGTCGACAAAATTGCGCAATAAGCATTATTAAATTATTGACACAATTTAATAATACAAATTTAACTAGAACAATATTTTATATTTGAATAAATATTGTTCTTGTTACGCAATGCGAAAAGCAAATATTTTATGGTACAAACAATTAGTTATCGTTTATTACAAAGACGGTGTTTTTATTCCACAACACCTCCCCCTTTGAAGTACAAAAAATTGTTGTGTGACAACATTCATGCAATTATGTCGTCATTGCCTAAAATCGCATTGTATCGATAGCGCATTATAATATATAATGAAAACCAAAACAATAATACGTCATCGTATTATACTATATATTATTGTATCCAAATAACACAAATGATACATAAGTTATTATGTATAATAAAAAAGGTAAACAAACTATGTATAATATAAAAGGTAAACAAACGAAAGCACATAAGCTTTACTAATAATAATAAAGTATAATACGTTATCAGCACAATGAGCAATGTCAACCTAATTAATGTATGAATTATTGTTGCACAATTTTACCTTTGATTAATAAGAAATATTAATTATTTATATTTATTGAAATATTCTAATATTGCTGAAGAAGCAATATTAGAATATATAAACGGCTGAAAATTGGTATTTCGGAGAGTTCGAAATTTGAATTCTTATAAAGAACAGGTCAAGCCTACTTTATATGAAAATCCAATAAAAGAACTTAGTAAATTAACTAAATAAAACACGTTTTATTAAACAGTTATTTACAGTTCCAATATAAAGGTTTATTTTTAATATAAAAGTTTGAGTTTAATAAGAAGATAATACGAAGACGATCAGGCCAGGCCAAAAATAAAGGTGAATATAACAAATTCATATAGGGTCAAACACAACATTGGTGCCGTGACCAATTTTTGGATTAATATCCAAAAAACGAACAGGGACTACAACAATTTATTCCTATTATTTCAGACCCTCTACGTGCATATTGCATGAGGTAGTGTACAATCTAAAAGCTTCACAACTTGAAATAATAAAGGAGTAAAAAGGTACTAAATGACAACCACACAAAAAGAAATAGAAGAGAAAATACGTGAATCACCCACCGCGGGGCGAAAACCAATATCGATAGCAGAATATTGGAAAAGAAATTCGTCGACAATAAAAGAAGCACCCAAAGAAGTGAAACCAATAAAAAGTAGAGGCGGGGAAGCAGCGAGAAGACGCGGAGAAATAAAAGACCTGCACAGAATCCTTCGACTAGGGTGCAGTAAAATACAGGAATAAACTTTTAAAGCCAGAAAAAAACATTACGAAAAGAGCAGAAAAAAGAGCAAAAGGAGAAAGAAGAAAAGAAAACATTAGATAAGCTTTTCGAAAAATGTTTTAGAACAGCTGATGAAGTGTTAGGAATAAAATAAGTTTAAATAAGAGAAATAATAAGGAAGATAAAATTAATGAAGATTTAAATGAAAATGCGTATCAGAGTCAAATATTTCTCTTAATTATTTTTTCAAATGAAATTGTATTAATATTTGAGAGGGGAAATATAATAATATTTAGAAAATATAATGATTAAAAGCCACATAATAAAATAGCAATAAATGATTTAATAATAATTACTCAAAAACAAAAATACTTTATTGGTGTTGAAATTGACTTTATATTTTGTATTATCTTCTTTTGTATTTGTTTTCTCTTATGAATTTTCTCGCTTTTCAGTGTTGTCTCTCACAACAAAAAACAATTATTGGTAATTGTATTATAACCCTATAATAATACAACAGTATTGGAAGAGAAAATTTTGTCGGGATTTACATTATATTAAATTATAATAAGTAAGAGTTAAACTTAAAAATAAAATAATTGAAAAGTTGCTCACTGAAATTTAAAGGTTTGAGCTTTAATTAAAGTATAAAATTTTTTTCTCTCTCGCAATAAAAATCGTTCTTTATTCTTGTGCTTTGTGCATAAAAAAAAAATAATACACAAAAAAAAACTCGTTAAAGCTTTTGTGCGAAGAAGAAGGTGCCGTAGGAGGTATAACAATAGATAATATTAGTCAATTAAAAGAAAGAAACAAAACTTTGATTAATATTAATAAAAATTTTGACAAATTAGAAATGGATACAAATAGATTATGTATGCAGGGAGCAATTCCACGCACCAATAGCGGCTTACAAATACCTAATGGATTATACGAAGATTTAATGCCACAAAACAACGGATCAGGACACAAAAATAATAGGAGATCAACAAATTTTTAATTTTTTAAACAAGGATAATACATACGATTTCGGTATGACAGCTCCAATGAACGCAACAATGCCCCTAGAAAATACATATAAAACATTTTTTCAGGGCATTCCAACATTCTGCGGAGAAGGAGATCGTATGATACTGGATTTACAAAATTTTGTTGCACATGACGCATACTTCAGAACAGATGAATGCGACCGGGCCGCGGTATTAAATCAAATAATTCGAGGAAAATTAAAAGGCAGAGCCGCGGACATTTTTCAGGAGCGAGCCGTTAGTAGCTTTAGAGATTTCAAAGCAATTTTGGAAAACGCATTTATTCCTTACAAGGATTTAACACAATTAAGGCGAGAAATTGAGGAATGTGTACAGATTCCTGATGAATCTGTGGAACAATTTGGAGATCGTGTAGAACGGAAATTAGGATGCTTCAAAATGGCTGCCCGGCACAAATTTCCTAATGGGTTTCAAGGAATCGTACAGGATGCTGAAGAAACGGCTAGGAAAACATTTATTAGAGGTTTGCGATCGGAATCCATTAAACATTACATCATTTCCCAAAATTGTGCTAATGTTGAAGAAACCCTTACAAAAGCAATACGATTTGCTAGGGAATCCTTGGAATTGTTGGGACCACAACAAGCGGAAAAATCAACGGAAAAGGCAATGAATGACACCACAAAACAACTTATGGAAATGATAAAAGAACTAAAACTCGGTTCCAATAATAGAGATAATAGAGACAATAATAGATTATTTAGGCAACAAAATATGCAGCAAGCACCGCAACGAATGAGAGTACCGGTAACAGCAGCTAGACCAGTAAATAACTCTTACGTGCCAAACAATAACAATGGACAAAGAGTAACTTGTTTCAATTGTGGTAGGATGGGCCATTACAGCAAAGATTGTAGGGCACCTCGCAAAACAGGCGCGCCACCAACTAATAATGTACATGCGGAAAATAATTGGGCTCGTATGGAGTGCTATTTATGTAGAAATACCGGATACATTGCAACTAACTGTCCATTTAATAAGGAAACAGCCTGGGAAGAGGTAACAACACACAGAATCGGCTCATTTAGATTAGGAAACTGCAACTGGTGTCAAAGAGAAGGACATACAGACTTAACATGTCCAGCACGTCAAAATTATCAAGCTAATCAGGGAAACGAAAGAGGGATGGATTAAAAACCCAAGTTTCATCACGTAGTTTTAAGAAGGAGGGTGTATCAATGAGAAATCGTTGGTACGAGCCCCTAGTAGCTATGCCGTTGGACGACATCACCAACGATGAACAAGTCACATTTTTAGTAGATACTGGAGCTCAAATAAATTTATTGAAGGAAGATAAAATTAATGAAGATTTAAATGAAAGTGCGTTACTACATGACACAAGCTTGAGAAATTATAGGACTTTGGATTTTTCCATAATGAAAAATAATAAAAATGAAGTTTCAATTCCCTTCTATAATCAGAGTAATACGAGTTTTAGAAATAGTGCAGAAATAAATAGGGAATTCGAAGAAATTAATTTACGAAAAATGGAGATAAAGAATGTGTGTAAAATTGAAGAAATTAATGGTTTTGAAAAAATAAATAATAGTAAAGTAAACAAAAATAGTGAATTTAAAGACAGCGTATTTTTTGAAAAATTAGAGAATAATAAAATAGAGAGAAATGATGAATTTAAAAATAAAATGGATAATTTTGATAAAACTGATAACAGTAAAATAGAGAGATATAACATGCTTAAAAAAGGAGTTCGTTTTGAAACTGTGGAAAATAATTATGAAATTAAAAAAGGAAATTTTGAAAAACGGAAAAAGGATAATAGAATACTAATTAACGAGGAGTTTGAAGTTGGTGGATACTCACAACCAGAAAAATCAAGAGCTGACCACAGAGCAGCGGATCTTGTACTTTTTCAAGGGCAGGAGATAAAAGCAATTTTAAAAAATAAAATCATAGCCAAGGAAAATTCATCAGGAGCAGACAACAGTGCTGTGGATATTGAGAATTCCCAAGGGAAAAATGGAAAATTAAATGAAAAATAAAGACATAATTAAAAGAGCGGGAAAATTATAGAAGAAAAAGGAGAATTATTAAGTAAAGGACGAAATGGAAAAATTGATGTAATTAATACAATCAAAAGTTTTACTGATCATGTTACTGATACAAAATTAGAAGAAATGAAATTAGAAATTAAGGATTTGTTTAAAGAAGAAAAAATTGAAAATGAAGCCAATAAAATTGAAGTTTATAAAGAAGATAAAAATAATATTGAAGAAATTAAAGAAGTAAAAAATGAAGTTCGTAATGAGGAATTTGAAGTATTTAAAGATAATAAAGTAAATTATTATGTTGAATTAAACAAAGTTAATAATAATGAAAATAATCTAATTGAAATCAGTAATTTAAAATCAGTAAATAATAAGAAAATTGAAGGTCAAACCAATAAAATTTTTAACGAACATGAAATACCGGCTCATGTATATGCAAATGTGGTTATTGTTAATAGACTAGAGAATATACAAGGACAATTATTGCAAACCAAAATATTGCAATGTTTTGAAAAATATTTAGAAAATAATGAAAAAATTATACAAGATATTAATGTACGTACGTTCCCGGTTATAAAACAACGGAACTATAAATACTTCCGTAAATATGCCTAAAAACAGGATACAATAAATTAAAAAAAAAAAAATACATAATAACAGAAATAATCTACTAAAATTTAATTTACGGTACGACATCTATTACGCGATAGTATCTTTAAGTCTTTAGCGCAGGTTTAGAAAAGTTTTTAGCGCAGGTTTAGTAAAGGTGTGAAACTTAACTACAATAAAGTTTAGCAAATATTTTTTTTAGTATTAGTAAAGATTATTACCAACTAAGTGTCTTAGATTAAAAGGGGTTTTAGTATTAATTATGTTAAATTATACTTTTAGGAGTAGTAATAATATTATTTCGATAAATGATGTAGTGTCTATAATTAAAAATAGCAGTATAGGTATATACGCAGACGATATGAAGATATATAAAAAGATTACTTCTTTGAAAGACTCATATTTGCTTCAAAATGATTTAGATCGTTTTTCAATGTGGTGTAACTCAAATTTTCTAAAACTTAATGTTGATAAGTTGAAGTGTGATTCTGATCAAACAAAGACGTGTTATTTGTAATTCTCGTAATTAGTTATTCTGTCGTAATAATTAGTCACAAAATACAATTTAATTATAACAGCAATTGTGTAAACAATAAAATAAATAAAACAATAAGCAATTTTATAGTGTTAAATAAAAGACAAAGGGAAACATCACCAGATGATGTTAACCCTTTTTTAGAAAATTGCCCCAAAAAAGTTAACTTTAAAAAATTTAATATCATGCCTGGGGGATCAACATCAAATAAATCAACCCCAATTATGGTAAATAGCAATCGATTTTTACCATTAAGTCAACTTACTGAGGATAAATCAAATGAAATCGTCAGCACGGAAAAAACTAAAACAAAAAAGCCGCCACCAATTAACATTGTTGGTCAAAGTAATGATAGTATTCATGAGATGCTTAAATCAATTAAAATTATTAAGTATCATATCAAAAATACAAGTATCGGTACTCAAATTTTTTGTACTGGACGTGAAGAATATAATAAACTATTCGAATTCTTAAAAAAGAATAATAAAAATTTCTTTGGTCATGACAGTGCAATCACTAAACCTATTAAGTTTGTTTTATATGGTCTACACAATGTTGAAATAAACGAACTTTTAAATGAATTAAAATCAAATAGCATTGCAAACTGTATTGAAGCCAAAAAAATGTACATTAAAAATCAAAGATATGCGGACCATGCAACATATCTATTACAATTTGATCGTGGAACAATTCAATTGAGTGATCTAAAGAAGAACTGTAAGGTACTTTTTCACACCATGGTAAAATGGGATTTTTATCGTCAGTCTACAAAAGGTCCCACCCGCGGTTTTAACTGCCAAACTTTTGGTCATGGTTCAAAATGGTGTTATCTGAAATCTAAATGCAGCATATGTGCAGGTGATCACAAATTTAATGATTGTCCAGATTTTAACAAATTCAAGCAAGCGGACAAAACCTTAATTACAAAATAAGTAAACTGTCAAGGAAATCATCCCTCCAGTGATATAAACTGTCCAGCACGAGCTGGTTACTTACAATTACAAGCTGAACTTCGTAAAAAAACGCAACGGGTTCGTAACAACGTGAACCCTCCACAGAGAAATGTATATCTGAACAACATCAATTTTCCAAAACTATCAAGTAATTTTAATCAAAATGTAAATTCAATTAATTCTAATTTACTTAATAAAAATAGTCGTATTAACAATAGCGCCCAAAATTATGCAAATTTTAATAATATTAATAATAGTTATGCTAATGTCACTAAAAATAATAGCAATTTTCATAATGTAAATTCATCTAATTTATTCTCGGCAAATGAGTTGTCTGCTTTGTTTAATGAAATGTTGATTAGTTTAAAGCACTGCAAAACAAAAGAAGATCAAATTACTGTACTAGCTCAATTAACTTTCAAATATATTTATGGGGACTAGTACAAATAATATCAAAGTTTTGTTTTGGAATGCTCAAAGCATTTGTCCTATAAGTAAGTCGGTAGAATTTTTTAATTTGTTGAATGATAAATATATTGATATTGGCATAGTAACTGAATCATGGCTTAAATATAATAATAAATTATATAATGAAAATTTTGTTTGTCACCGTGCTGATCGGGTAGATGGGATACATGGTGGTATTGCTTGTGTAGTAAGGAAAAATATTAAACACCAACTAATGCCTGCGATCAAAACAAAAATTTTCGAAACTCTATCTGTTAAGATTATATGTGACGGTGCCGAGATTGTAGTAATTGGTGCATATTTCCCAGGGGGAAACCCAAATAAAATATTAAAAGAAAAATTTTTATATGACATTAATTTATTTAATAGACTGCCTTATAATTATATAATTGCCGGTGATTTTAATTGCAGGCATTCTTTCTGGAATTGTACAAGTAACAACACGTGGGGTAAAATACTTCATGATAAACTTATTACCAGCAATTATGAGTTAATTTCTCCACCTTCACCAACTCACTTTCCACGCACTTCGGGCCGGGTACCTTCAACTATTGACTTAGTTCTAACTAACTATTCTTCCTATATTTCTGCACTAACTGTCGTACAAGAACTAAATTCTGATCACCTACCAATATGTTTTGAAATTAGTAATACATGTCTTATTAACCCCTTACTGTACCGTTTTGTATACAATAAAACTAATTGGCTAGCGTACGGTAAGAAAATCAACGAGTTAATTAATTTGAGCAATGTTTCTATTAATCATTACACAACACGATATTGATAGTCACATTAAAAATTTCACTGCTATTATTGAACATGCAAAAGAATATGCTATTCTAAAAAAAATAGTTGATAACCGTCCGCGTAATAATAGTACCCTTCCATCTTCTATAAAGCAATTGATTCAGACAAGGAATTCTATGAGACGTCGCTGGCAGCGTTCGTACGATCCTTTATTAAAGCGTGACATTAATTTTATCAACAATTTTATTTCTAATCAAATTAGTGTTTTATCTAACCAAATTTGGTCAAAAAAACTTCAATCGCTTGAAAAAGGCAGCAAACCCTTTTGGAACTTAACAAAAATTTTAAAAAAGAAAAAGAACAATAATATTCCACCAATTAAAACTACTAATGGTATACTACTTACAAATCAGGAAAAAGCTGATGAATTTGTGAAATTTTTTGCTACTCAGCATCAACATGCTTCTTCAAATAATGTTTACACAGAAAATTTAGTTGCTAGTAGTATTACCAGTTTAAATGCAATCAGTTTCAGTAGTATTAAATTAATTACTCCCTCTGAATTAAAAGGTATTCTCAAATACAGTAAAAACAAAAAAGCCCCTGGTCCAAATGGAATTACAAACATTTTATTAAAAAAATTGCCACATAAAGCGCTTATATATATTACATATATATTAAACGGCTGCCTAAAAACCAGCTATTTCCCAGACTCGTGGAAAGAAGCCTCCATTGTTTGTATACCTAAGCCGAACAAAAATCCTGGTTCTTTGGACGGCTACAGACCTATTAGCTTGCTTGATTCTTTGGGTAAAATTTTTGAAAAGTGTATAAAATCGAGAATTAATGATTATATGCAAATGTCTCATATAATTCCAAATGAACAATTTGGTTTCCGAAAAGGCCACTCTACCTGTCATCAGCTCTATAGAATAAAAAATATAATACAAAATAATTTTAAAAATAAAAAATCAACAGGTATGATTGTTCTGGATATTGAAAACGCATTTAACTCAGTGTGGCATGACGCTCTGATACATAAAATGTTTACATTAGGTTTTCCAATATATATCGTTAAATTAATTCAAAATTTTCTTTTCAATCGTAAATTTAGAGTCTGCATTAAGGACTCGAAATCAAATCTTTTTGACATTCCTGCCGGTGTTCCCCAAGGATCTACGCTCAGTCCTAGCCTATACAATATATTTGTATCCGATATTCCTACCCCGCAACACTGCGATATGGGTCTTTATGCAGATGATACTGCTATCTTAACAGCGGATCATTTACCTAATGTCATTATTCGCAATCTAACGAATGCTTTTAATAAAATATCTGAATATTTCGGTAAATGGAAAATTAATATTAATGCGTCAAAAACTCAGGCGATATTTTTTACTAAGAAAAAAAAAACTGAGTATTTACCAAGTAGTGAACTAAATCTCCTTGGACAAGTAATAGCTTGGAATGATTCTATTAAATATCTTGGATTATACCTAGATAAAAGTCTTATTTTTAAAACGCACATTGATCAGACGATAAAAAAGTGTGATAATATTATTAAGTTTCTTTATCCAGTCATAAACAGAAAATCAAAACTGTCAATCGAAAATAAAATTTTAATTTATAAAGTTGTTTTTCAGTGCATTTTGTTATACGGGTCCCCGGTATGGAGTACCTGTGCTATAACACACATAAAAAAACTACAGGTAAAGCAAAATAAAATCCTAAAGATGATGTTAGATTATCCTTGGTTTTTTTCCACATCCGTTCTACACGAAAGTAGTGGTGTTCATAAAATCTTGGACAAAATCCACATTTCTAAGGTTAAATTTCATGATTCTTGTACTATGCTCGATAACCAATTATTTAACTGGTAGTGAATAAATATATATTTTAGATTTTTTCGATATTTTTTAGTCTTTAAGTTTTTAAGTTTTTAGTTTTAGGTGTTTGTTTAAGTAAGGTTTTTATAGAATTTTTCCTTCAATTTATATCAAATATTAATAAAAAAACAAAATTCATCTGGTGGTAACCAATATATTATTAGTTGTAAAGAAAAAATTTTCTAATCTCTAGTTTTAAGTTAAATTTTTTTGTTAATTAATATAATATGAATGAAATAAATTAATACATACATACATAATGTTGATAAATGTGTAATAATGACGTTTTCACGTCAACATTCGTCCAATCAATTTTCATATAAACTCCACGAAAAAACTGTTTCAAGAGTTAAATCCTTTAAAGACCTGGGTGTTTATTTCGATCCGAAATTGGACTTCAAGTTGCATTACAATTATATTATCAATAAAGCAAATTCAATGTTAGGTTTTATAAAACGGTGGTCAAAAGAATTTGCGGATCCTTATATATTAAAGTCACTATTTACTTGTCTTGTTCGTCCTAATCTAGAATATGCCAGTCAAGTATGGAATCCATACTTCGATATTCATGTTCGCCGAATATAAGCAATCCAAAGAAATTTTATTAGATTTGCTCTTCGTCAATTTCAATGGTTGAACCCATACATTTTACCACCATATTTAGATAGGTTGAATCTCGTCTATTTGACAACATTAGAAAAGAGAAGGGAATTGGCTGACGTTTTTAACAGAAGTAATAAATTTGCAAATTGATTCATTGTTCATTTTAAATAAAATTCAATTTGCTAATAATTATCGCTGTAGATCGCCTAATTTGTTCAGAATAGCTTTCCATAGAACTTCATATGGAAAGTTTGAACCTATTAATCGGATGCTGATATTATGTAATAAATATCAAAATCAAATAAGAAGTTCAACTTCTAAAAATAATTTAAAAAAGTTAATATTAAGTAACTGAATTGTTTCTGCTATAATAATTGCTATGATTGTTATTACTGTTATTAATTAAATCTTTTGTTTATTACTATACTTAATTAGTAATTTGTAAACACTTTTAAATTGGAATTTATAGCTAGTTAATTAATGAGTAAAATCAATTAAATACTTGACAATATTCTATTTTTTATATAGAATTAATATTTTTATTATATACATATTAGTATTGTATATATTTTATCTATATTTGATTACTCATAGTTACTATTTTAATTTGATATATTTTAAGAATTTTGTAATTTTATATATTTTAAGAATTTTGTAAGTTGTTGTTATAAAAGTTACCTTTTATAATTGTTTTTCTTTTTTAAATAAAACACTTTATTATTTTCTTTTCCATTAAGTCACTTTATTATGTCCAATTTTACCTTTTTTTTATTAATATATTTATTTAAATATTGTATTTAATTATTTATTGGTTTTCAGCTTACAAATAGTATTTATTTATTAAGTTTTTATTTAACGTTTATAATGTCGAATTTATTTTATATATTTTATTTAATTTCTTGTTTTTCTTATTTAAATTAACTACAACTTTAAATTATTTTTTAAAAACTTATATAAAAAACTTTATTTACTTTAAATGTTTAAATAATCAAAACTATTAATTTTAATAAAACTTTTACTACTTTTAAAATATAATCTTTATTGTTTAGTGTAGAATTTTAATTTAATTAGTTAGTGTCTTCTTGATACTTCCGAAAAAACTTCATTTTAATTAGTTAGTGTCTTCTTGACACTTCCAAAAAAACTTCATTTTAATTATTTAGTGTCTTCTTGACACTTCCAAAAAAACTTAATTTGGTTACCAAAAAACAGCTATTTTATTTGGTTGAAGAGCTTTTTGGTTTTCCAAAATATCGCATGCGATATTTTGATTAGCCAATCAGCTCTTCAAAATAATGTTCTAGTTTAATTTTTAATTATTTAGCAAATTCAATTAATAATTTTATATTATTTCAAAATAATTTAGTTAGCTGTTTTTTGGTTGTGAATTGAAGTACTGGGTG
>OX457089.1:35213350-35417113 GCA_949752835.1 Empis stercorea
GGTCTTGACGAGTACATCTCATTGAGCGGTCTGAGGCGCCGTGGGTCATGTCAGGCCCAAAACGTGGCACTGTGGGGCCCCATAATACAAAAAATCATGTGGGGTATCAAATGAAAGGTCTTGAGGAGTACATCTCATTGAGCGGTAGTCCGGGGGGCGCCGTGGGTCATGTCGGGCCCAAAACGGGGACAATGTTGGGCCCTATAATACCAAAAATCATGTGGGGTATCAAATGAAAGGTCTTGACGAGTACATCTCATTGACCGGTAGTCTGGGGGCGCCGTGGGTCAAGTCGGGCCCAAAATCAAAAAAATCATTTTGGGTATCAAATGAAAGGTCGTGAAGAGTACATCTTGTTGCTTAATCCATAGGTCACACGGGCCTAAAACCAGTGAACAGAAAATGAAAATGTTAAATGTTAAAATTAACAGAAAATGTAAATTTAACAGAAATTTAACAGAAAATGTAGAAGTTAACATAAAATGTTAAATTTAACAGAAAAATTTAAATTTAACAGAAAGTGTAAAATTTAACAGAAAAATGTAAAAATTAACAGAAATTGTAAAATTTAATAGCAGATGTAAATTTAACAGAAATTGTTAATTTGACAGGCAATGTAATATATGTACATATAACAAAAAATGTAAAATTTAACAGAAGAAGTAAATTTAACAGAAAATGCAAATTAAACAGAAAATGTAAAATTTTAAAAGTAATGTAAAATTTATTGCAAATTGCGAAATCTAACAGAAAATGAAATTTTTTACAAAAAATGTAAAATTTATTACTTTCCCCTTTATGAATTCACACCTCCAGTATATTTATTACTTTCCCTTTTATGAATTCACACTTCCAGTATGTCGGTATGTCGGTATCTCCTCACCTGGCCATAACTCTTAAACGGCTGGACCGATGGAGCTCGAATTTGGAAGTTGAGCTTGTGTCATCAGAAGATTGGTACCATATAAATTTGGGGCCTTTTTGATGAGGGGGAAGGGGGCGCGAAGGGCCGTTTAATTTTTGAATGTACAATAAAAACCATGTGGGGTATCAAATGAAAGGTCTTCACGAGTACACCTCATTGGACGGTGGTCCGGGGGCGCCGTGGGTCACGTTGGGCCCAAATCGGGGCAAAGTGGGGCCCCATAATACAAAAAATTATGTGGGGTATCAAATGAAAGGTCTTGGCGAGTACATCTCATTGAGCGGTAGTCCTGGGGGCGCCGTGGGTCATGTCGAGCTCAAAACGGGGGCAATGTTATGCCCTATAATACAAAAAAACATGTGGGGTATCAAATGAAAGGTCTTGGCGAGTACATCACATTGAGCAGTAGACCGGTGGCGCCGTGGGTCACGTCGGGCCCAAATCGGGGCAAAGTGGGGCCCCATAATACAAAAAATTATGTGGGGTATCAAATGAAAGGTCTTGACGAGTACATCTCATTGAGCGGTAGTCTGGGAGCCCCGTGGGTCATGTCGGGCTCAAAACTGGGGCAATGTTGGGCTCCATAATACAAAAAATCATGTGGGGTATCAAATGAAAGGTCTTGACGAGTACATGTAATTGGGCGGTAGTCCGGGGGCGCCGTGGATCATGTCAGGCCCAAACCGGTGCAATATTGGGCTCCATAATACAAAAAATCATGTGGGGTATCAAATGAAAGGTTTTGAAGTGTATATCTCAATGGGACGCCGTGTGTCATGTAGGGGCTAAAACGGGAAAAATGTTGGGCTCCATCAACAAAAATCATGTGGGGTATCAAATGAAAGGTCTTGACGAGTACATCTAATTGGGCGGTAGTCCGGGGCGCCTTGAGTAATTTCGTGCCCATAACGGGGTAATGTGGTTCCCCTTCATACAAAAAATCATGTGGGGAATCAAAAGAATTGTCTTGAAGAGTGCATCTCCATGAGGATAGTCTCTGGGGCATATTCGGTTATACGGGCCCCCAAATTGGGTCAAGTTGGGCCCATTATTCATAGGGGTATCAAATTAAAGTTCTTTAAGAGCACATATCTTGGGGTAGTCCATGGGTCAGCGTGGGTCAACTGGGGCCGAAAATCGTAAAAAAATCATGTGAGGTATTAAATGAAAGGTCTTGAAAAGTAGTCCGACCAGTACCCTGGGGAATGTGGAGCCAATTATACAAAAAAACATGTGGGGCACCGAGGGCCATGGAAGGCCCAAAACATCGGCCACATGTGGAATTCCAAATCGTGGGCCATGAGGAGCTCAAACAAATCATTCCCAAGTTGTCAAAGTATTTAAATATTTTTAGTCGGTCAAATGAATACATATTTGACCGACTAAAAAGTGTAAAATAAAAAATATAAATAAAAAAAAGTTTTTTAAAAATACTTTCCCTTAAAGAAATATTCAACTAAAAAGTAATAAACAAGCAAATAATACCACATCAATGTACTTTCCCGTTAAGTTTGAGCCACTGTCAGCAATAGTAAGGGAAAGTAGACCTTATCAGAATTAATACCATTTATAAGGAGGTCTACTTACTCTTACTATTGCTGACAGTGGCTCAAACTTAACGGGAAAGTACATTGATGTGGTATTATTTGCTTGTTTATTACTTTTTAGTTGAATATTTCTTTTTTTAAATTCAACTACGTAATCTAAGTGCATATTTGGAGTATATGTTGCACCCTCTATCCGCAGAAATGAAAATTATAACTGTGATTTTATACTACTACTTACTACCTTTTATATGCGATATTAAACCTAATTTTTGGAGCTTATTCACAATTGGAAAACACGATCTTAGTATTCGGTGCCTCTAGCGGTAGAAATTGGAAATACAGTTAATGGCATCGTATTCTACTCTTAACTACCTTTCCAACGAGTAGTCACACCATTTTTGGTGCACATTTACGATATTAAATTACAACTGTTTACTTGTATTTTACTGCCCTCTAGTGGCAAAAAATCAGATTATGAAAATGTCTGGTTTATTTTAGTTTATATTAGCTTTCCAGCGCTTGCTTTCCCTTCATTTTTGGTAAAGATTCACCAATGTTTTTTCGAGTTATATGTTTTCAAATAAAAATTCTTTGAAAAAGTGCCTAATAAAATATTATTTTAAGTGAGAAGTTCGTAAAAAACAGAAAGTGTGTGAAAAACAAAAACCAATAAAATTGTGTATTGGAAAAACAAGAAAGTGTATGAAAAACAAAAAATTATAAAAAATTAAATTTAAAATCAAAGTGCTGGAAAATTACAAATTTAAATACTAAAAGAAAATGTAATTTAAAAATTTTTTAGAATATAAAATAACCAACACAATTTATAATAAACTTTTTGTCGGACGCTGTAAACGGGACATAAAATAAAAATTAACGTTTTGTCGCTGTAATAAAAGTGAACAAAGATCATCAAGAAGATCATCAAGGTTACAACATAAGGCCAGTAAATAATAAAATAAAAAATTACATTTAATTATTTTAAACTACTTATTTTTATTTAACTCTACTATAGAGATAATTTAGTTATACTTATAAATTAATAACATTTTAATCATATTAATAAATTAATTAAATTAAAAAAATTCTTACAATAAAAGACACCAATTTCAAATTTTAAATAACATATAATATATGTACAAAAAAAAATGCCGCGCAGCATAACTACTGATCAGTAGTTTTATAATTTCGGGCTTTTTTAAATTCAACTACGTAATCTAAGTGCATATTTGGAGTATATGTTGCACCCTCTATCCGCAGAAATGAAAATTATAACTGTGATTTTATACTACTACTTACTACCTTTTAAATGCAAAATAAACCTAATTTTTGGAGCTTATTCACAATTGGAAAACACGATTTTAGTATTCGGTGCCTCTAGCGGTAGAAATTGGAAATACAGTTAATGGCCTAGTATTCTACTCTTAACTACCTTTCCAACGAGTAGTCACACCATTTTTGGTGCACATTTACTATATTAAATTACAACTGTTTACTTGTATTTTACTGCCCTCTAGTGGCAAAAAATCAGATTATGAGAATGTCTGGTTTATTTTAGTTTATATTAGCTTTCCAGCGCTTGCTTTCCCTTCATTTTTGGTAAAGATTCACCAAGGTCAATAACGTTTTTAAAAAACAATATAATTATGTGTTTCACCCTCTAGTGGTAGAATTTAAAATTATAACAACTGTGGTTTTATATTACTACTTACTACCTTTCAGTTGCAACATTAAACCTAATTTTTGGGGCTTATTGACTATTGGAAATCACATTTTAAAAATTAACATTTTATATATTTTAGTTTTCAGGGCCTCTAGCGAAATTTGAAATACGGTTACTGGCATAATATTCTACTCTTAATTACATTTCCAACGAGGGATCAAACTTCAATTTTGGTGCACATTTACTATATAAAATTACATTTTTATTCCAAAATAGATGTTTTGGAAAAATGCGAATAGCGCCGCCTCCCGGCGCTATTCGCATTAATTCTATCAGTTGCGTCTGGTTCTCAATAAATCAAGCTTTCCATCGGTTGGTCTATCATTTACCTGAGTGTACAATAACCATGTGAAATAACTGGTTTTTATTGTTTACATCGGACGGACAGACGGACAAAAGCGTTAGCATAAGGGATTTTTTTTTTTAAAAAAGCCCTAAAAACAAAAATTATAATATATGTACAATAATTTTTTATACAATAAATACATATACATATATATACAATTTTTTAACAAATATTTTTTTTTGTGTGAAATTTCAAATAACATATTCCAAGAATAATATATGTACAATAATTTTTTATACAATAAATACATATACATATATATACAATTTTTTAACAAATATTTTTTTTTTGTGTGAAATTTCAAATAACATATTCCAATAATAATATATGTACAATAATTTTTTATACAATAAAATACATATACATATATATACAATTTTTAACAAATATAATTTTTTTGTCAAAATTTAAACAATATATTACAATAATAATTAAATAAATAATTAATTAAATCAGAATTCACTCTTTTCAATTGGTTTCAATCGTTTACCATTTATTTTTTTTTCGAATTCCGAATTCTGAATCATAAAGATGCCAATAAAGAAAATTAATGAACAAATAGCGCTATTAAAGGCTATTGTTCTAACGATGAAAAGCAATCAAGAATCCTATACGGATGTGATCGGCAAACGAAAATTAGCGCACATCGAAATGAGGCTGAGAGACCTTGAAACCAATTTCAAGGATGCCAAGAGCATACATTATACCATCATCAAAGCCGTAGAGGATGATGATAATCAAGAATATCTAAAAAATAAAATGTTTCAAGAAATTCAAGATATATATTTTCATTTTGGTGGAGATTTAAAAGCCGAATATGACGCAATTCGGAAGGAAACCGAGTCTAGCGATTTAATGCAGACCGTTTCCAGCGATTTAAACCACCACGGTTAAACGTACCTTCATTTACCGGTTCTTATGAGAGTTGGCCCTCTTTCAAAAATATGCTGGATGCTTATTTTAAACAATATCCCTCGATGTCTAATATTCAAAAGCTTCACGTACTGAAGGACAAAGTTGAAGGCGATGCAGCCATCCTGATTCAACATTTGTCCATAGAAGATGCTGGTTTCCAATCAGCCATGACAATTTTATGCGGACGATATGAAAATAAAAGAGTATTAGTAAACGCGCAATTAAAATTATTATTGAACCAACCTTAAATTTCCGCCGAATCATCTGCTGCCTTCAAACAAATGCTAGACTAGATTTTGTTGCTGGATTTCCATTCCCTACAAAATTTAGGTTTATCAGTAGAAAATTGGAATAATATTTTAATATTTTTATTAATACAAAAATTACCTTATAAAACGCAACAACTATGGGCGGAGAAACTAGGAAGCTCCAGAGATTTACCAGAATTCTCAGCATTTCAAGAATTTCTGGAAACTCGATTTCGTGCTCTTGAATCTATTCAAAGCACTCAATCTTATCCCTCCAAACAATCGGCAAGACCAATAGAAAGGTTAAGTCGCTCAACTAAATCGTTTCACATCAATAAGTCCAACGAAGCTGCCAATTGTAAAATTTGCAGTTCTGGAATTCACCCTGTAAGAAAATGTAATAAATTTTTAAAATGAATACCAAAACAACGGTTTGAATTAATTAAGAATATGTCGGCATGTATTAACTGTTTAGCCTATACCCATACAGTATCAACTTGTCCTAACACAAAAAATTGTACTCATTGCGGTAAAAGATATAATTCATTACTACATTTAAACAAACAACACAATCAGGCAAGCATTTCAAATAATTACAATTTCCAAAACCATAACACACACCAGCCAACAGTGCATCATATCACTGCGTCAAACAATCAACAAAATACAAGCACAGGTAATAAAAATTTTCAGATGCCTAGCACTTCTGCACCACACAACCAATCGCACCAACAAGAATTCCAGTTCACTAATCAAAATATGACAGCATTAGTAACTACACAACATAATGCAAATCAACATAATACAGTAGTACTGGCCACAGCACTGGTATCAACACTTTCAAGTAATGGTGAAGAAATAAGGCTTCGAGCACTGATATATCCAGGTTCTGAAGCATCGTTCATAACAGAAGCCGCGGTACAACGATTAAATCTAAAACGAGAAAAAACATTAATAAATGTGACTGGATGTGGTGAAAATAAAGCTGGACATACACAATATATGGTAAAGATGGACATCAGCGCAATCATAAACCCAGCATTCAACATACAATTCGATGCTTATGTATTTAAGAAATTAACCGGGTTACTACCAGGTAAAAAATTTCCAGCGGTAATTGGACTCATCAACAGAACTTGGATTTAGCAGACCCATCATACAACAAGCCTGGCAGAATTGATCTGCTACTTGGCGCTGGCGTTCATGTTATGATAATTCAAAATTGATTACGAAGAGGCCCGATTGGTTGTCCCATAGCACAACAAACGCTGCTAGGTTGGATAATATCAGGTAGCACAACTCATACACGTAAATCCATTGTAACGATGCATTCTCATATCGAGCTAGAAAAAGAAATTAGTAAATTTTGGGAAATTGAAGACATATCTACAAATAGGCGTCTTACCAATGAAGATGAGAAATGTGAACAACATTATGCGAATACTCATGTACGAAGATCTGATGGTCGTTATGAAGTCAGCTTACCATTTAAAAATGCAGTTCGACCAGAGTTCGAAAATTCATATCGTCCAGCACTCATCAGATTACTGCAATTAAAAAAAAATTTAAAAATAATGAATTATTAAAGGAAACATATAGTAATTGTATCTCAGAATATGCTACCTTGAATCAATTGCAAGAAATTCAGCCTAGCCCTGATAAGAAAAATTATTTTCTACCACATCACGCCGTATTTAAGGAAACCAGTACAACTACCAAGGTACGAGTAGTCTTTGATGCATCCTGCAAAGATGCCACTGGAATTTCATTAAACGATCATTTATTGATTTCAGTGAAAAAATCAAACCGCATGCACTAAAAACTGTAATTTTCGGTACAGCCTTAGCTCCATATCTAGCCGTACGAACGCTTCATCAATTAGCCGAAGACGAAGGTCATAAGTATCATCTCGCTGCACAGATCATAACGAATTACTTTTATGTCGACGATCCATTGGGATGGATCTCTCCATGCATAATATTAGGAAAATTGATGATACAAGAACTCTGGCTAAGCAAGTCTGATTGGGATGATCCCATCACTTCAACGCTAGAACACCGCTGGACAACCTTCAGAAATACGTTAATCGACTTAGGAAAACTTCAAATTCCACGATGGATTAATACATCACAACAACCTAAAAATATACAAATACATGGTTTCTGTGATGCATCGGAAAAAGCGTATTCCGCAGCAATATACTTACGGGTAGAAACTGAAGAATCACAAATAGAAATTCACCTTCTCGCATCGAAAACGAAATTGGCTCCATTGAAGAAAATTATTTTAGCCGGTTTAAAATTGTGTGGTGCGGTAATGCTGGCGAAACTTCTTCACACCGTGACCAAAGCAATGAAATACGAAGATATTCCACAGTTTGCGTGGTCTGATTTAATGATTGCCTTCGCATGGATAAAAGCAAATCCATCAAAATGGCAATGTTTCATAGCAAATCGAGTTGCAGAAATACAAAAATTTACAAGTCCAGCGAGTTAGAAACATGTAAAATCCAAAGAGAATCCTGCAGATTTAGGATCACGTGGTTTGCTACCTCAAGAACTTATAGATAGCAATTTGTGGTGGTGCGGACCAGACTTCTTATACCGGCCCACGTCCAATTTCAGGAGTGCAGCAATAAACTTCGAAACCGAACTAGAAATAAAAAAGGTAAACACATATTTTAATGAATTGTTTGAGAATTACACCAACAAATTTTCATCACTTACCAAAGTAATTCGCTGTACTGCATACATACTGCGTTTTCGTACCAATTGCATAAACAGAAACAAAATAAAGATTTGCGGACCACAAATAATTCCAAGTCTGCTAACTACAGAATTACATAATTCATTGATCGGAATTCTGTTAATCGCGCAAACACAATCCTTCAGCAATGACTTCTTTGCCATGCCACAGGCCCTTAAAAAAGCAAAATGGTGAAGTTAAATCCGTTTTTAGACCAAAACGGACTTTTGAGGGTTGGTGGCCGCTTACAAAATTCGTCTTTTTGCTTCGATCAACGTCATCCCATCGATTACGCCGGTCCTATTGACATAAAAGCCTGGAAGGTCAGATGTTATAATATACTCAAGGGTTATATTTGTATATTTGTGTGTATGAGCACCAAAGCCATACACTTGGAATTGGTCAGCGATCTTAGCACTGCAGCCTTCATCGCAGCATTTCGGCGATTCAGCGCACGCAGAGGAATTTGTTCAAACATGTACAGCGACTGCGGCACAAATGTTATAGGCGCAAAAAATTTCATGTTTTCTGAATTTAGAGCAATTTAAAAACAAGCAACGCATGAAATAGCTGAACTTTTATAAAATTATGGTACGCAATGGCATTTCAATCCACCTGCCTCACCACATTTCGGCGGTCTATGGGAGGCAAGTGAGTAGAGGAGCTGTGCGGGTTCTATCCGCTCTTTTTACGTGCCCCTCAATTTGCTACGTGCGACAGACACACCCCTAAATTTCCGAAACGTGCTAATAAAATGTGCTAAAAGGGCGTGGTTATGTGTTGGTGTGTGTGAATTTTGAGAGTATTTGTGTGTTGGTGTCTGTGAATTTTGAGAGGATTTGTGTGATGGTGTGTGTATTTTGAGAAGATTTGTGTGATGGAGTGTTTATTTTGAGAGGATTTGTGTGATGGTGTGTGTATTTTGAGAGTATTTGTGTGTATTAGTATGAATTTGTGGGAGATAAGGTTTGTGAAATGTGCTAATGGAATGTGCTAAATGTTTGTGATTGGCTGTTGGGGTACTACGTTTGTGAAATGTGCTAATGGAATGTGCTAAATGTGTGTGATTGGCTGTTGGGGTTTTTGCAAGTACTTAAATGTGTGAGTGGGTTAATTGAGTGAGGAGAAAAGTTGTGGTTGAGAGTGTGTGAGGTGAAAAGTTGTATTTGGGTGTGCGTGAGTATATTAATTTTATTTTTGGTTCGTTTACTGAAGAGTTGTAGTTGAGTGTGCATGAGTAGATTAATTTTGGTTTGTTTACTGTGATGGTGGTGAAAAAAGCTACTTTATGGTTGGAACATTTGGTTGGTTTACTGTGATGGTGAAGATATGGTTTATTGTTGTGGCAGTAAATAACATAAGAAATTCCTTTGGTTGATAATTTCTTAGCAAGTTTGTTATCATAAATAAAAAAAATTTTCAAAATCTTAGAATGTACATAGGTTAACATGAGTATTGGGAAAACGATTAACTCTGTACCTTTTTGGGGTTTGTTATCAGGAGCAAAATTTCTTTTGTTTTGAAAATTAAAAATTACATAAAATGTTGAAATAAATATTATTGTTGGGGTGGGAGGATATTAAAAATCTTTTGAAAATTGAAAATATATTGTTGTTAGGAGGATGTAAAATTAGAATATATAATAGCTGAGTTTTTTTATTTCTACTCTGTACTACTCGATATAAAAGGAATAAAAAAACGATGTAGTGCAAGGGGAAAATATGATTTAGAATTGATGGAAAAAAATTTGCCCACTTTGTTGATATTTTTTAAAAATCAAATTTTCAATATTCAAATATACGAAATGAAGTATCTTCTTGTCAAATTTATAGTTGCCATATTAAAATTTAATAATTTCCCTTTACTCTACATGTTGTACTGGATAATTATGTAGAGTAGCTACAACAACAACCATACAGATACTCTACTCTTATAGTACAGAGTAGGAATAAAAAACTCAGCTATAATTAAAGTTTGTTATCATAGGTGACATACCGAGATTTGTTTTTATGATTAGAAAATTTGTATAAATATGTGACCCATTTAGAAATAAGGGACATATGTAATTAAAAATATATCAAGTGATAGTGATAGGCTTTAATTAAAATAAATGAGTTAAGTGAAACTCTTAATAGTATTAAATCCCTAACTACATCAGAAGAATCCATATCACCAACTACATACATTTTTTGGATTAATAAATGTGATGACATTATTAGTGAATTTTATCAATTAATTAACATAGTTGTTGCACCCGGCACAAGAAGACATATAGAGAGTGAAATCGGAAAGACGTTATCATATCAACATATTTTAAACACGAAGTTGCACACAGGTGGAGAGTACAGCGGAAATCATATTAATAGAGCTGTTGAATGGAGTATAGTCAACTCAGCTTTTAATTCGAGAATTCTCACAAACTTACTGCATAAGGATCCAAAGAATTTTTTACAAGATGCTAAAGTCATATTTAGAATAAATATTGAAAATATTTTGAAGACGCATCATAATATTAAGATAAATACCGCTTTTTGTGGAGAGTTTATAATGACGCAGAGAGAAGAAGAAGTCCGAGACATTAAATATATATGTACTAAAACACATAATTTAGATAGGAATTCAAATCCTGAAGAATGGTTTGAAAATAATATTACACAATCAATTCTTACTCAACTTGAGGAATTTCAGAAGAGAAATAGTGGATGGGCTCTGCTATCAATTATTAATTTAACATTAAACATTAATAAACATACACTTCTATATGCATCTTCATATATTAGATTACCAAAACAAATCGAAGATAAAAAGGCGTGTATTAACATCCAAAATAGTGATAACGCATGTTTTGCATGGTCTATAGTATCAGCGCTTTATCCATGTGTTAGAGGTGATACACATGATAACTCACCAACTTCATATCCACACTACAAACAAGTATTAAATTTAAATGCAATTACCTTTCCTGTGACGATTAAACAAATTCCAGTATTTGAGAAGCAAAACAGTGAAATTTCTGTAAATGTTTTCACTTTGACGCGTAACAAAAAATATGGATTTAGAACAGTTACAGCGTATCAAACTAAAAATAAGACAGAACCAAAACATATTAATTTGTTGTTATTTAAGGCCTTGCTGCCTTCAATATTTTGTTAGCATGGAAAAGTTGCGGATACATGGAATAGACTGTGGGAAAATGAACACGTGTAAGATAAACCTACCTAGTGAAGAGAATAAAAACGTAAGTTTTAAAAATTATAAATATAAGACTAAAAGTCCGACTTAGAATGTATATTAAATGCCTCTAATGATATGAATATAATTCAGGATCATATACCCTTTAGTATAGGATATTTTGTTAAATGTAATTATGATGAAACATTATCATTTTTTAAATCTTATCGTGGTGTGGATTGTATCGTGTGGTTTGTGCGCGAACTAAAACAATTTGTTGAAGATTTAGAGGCGGTATTTTTATGTCCATTGCCAAAGGATCTGTTATCTAATAAAAAAAAAATGATTATCAATTAGCAATAATGTGTCACATTTGTGAAAATATTTTTGAAGATGATGACCCCGACAATATTAAAGTAAGAGATCATTGCCATCTCACTGGTCAATATCGTGTTGCTGCACACTCAAAGTGTAATATTAACTTTAAAGATCACCACATTGTACCAATAATTTTTCATAATCTTAGTGGTTATGACTCACACTTCATAATAAAAAATCTAGCAAAAGCTTTTCCGGGGGTTGGGCTTTTATGCCTGTATCCCAAAAGCCTGTATTACAAAAGCCTGTATCGCAAAAGCCTGTATCACAAAAGCCTGTATTACAAAAGCCTGTATTACAAAAGCCTGTATCACAAAAGCCTGTATTACAAAAATCTGTATCACAAAAGCCTGTATTACAAAAGACTGTAAAAATGGAATTGTATATTTATTGATATGCGCTCGCATATTTATTATTTAGGCTTTTATATAAAATATTGTGTCATTCGATTGTAGACTTTCGTGCAAGCAACAACTGATAATGAATATTTCAATTTTGAAAACAAATAAAGGTAAAGATACAAAGGTTTTTTTCTTTCCTATGTTGTTTTGTAAATGAAATTAGAATTCTTTTTTTTTTCAATTATTGTTATTAATTATTCATCGAATATTTTTATTTTTTTATAATTTTTTCTAAAAATACAAGAAAAAACAAAAATATTATACAAAAAAAACTGAAAAAAAAACAGAAAATAAAAAAAAAACAAAAAAATATAAAAAAAAAATATATAAAAAAAAAACAAAAAATTATAAAAAAAAAAATAAAAAAGATAAAAAGCCAAATAAAAACTAAAAAAGATAAAAAACCAAATAAAAAAAAACTTTCAAAAAATTAGACAATAGAAAATGGGACCACCTTCTCATCGCGTCCACGTCGCGGTCCTGGATTAGGCAAAGAGAGAAGTTTTGTTTATTTAATGTTTGTTGGGTTTTTACAGGCTTTTGTAATACAGGCTTTTGTGATACAGTTTTTTGTGAATACAGACTTTTGTGAATACAGGCTTATGTCAATACAGGCATAAAAAAAATACAGGCATTTGGTATTTTGGCTTTTGAAATACAGGATTTTATGGGTATACCGCCATGTATCAGTAAGACCTTTCTCTCTAACTTGGCGCCTTTTGAAGTTTTTTCTTACAGCTTTATGCAGCTCGTCTACAATTGACTTTTTACTCATAATTGTTACGATATAACTAGATAAAAATTGAATTTAGCAGTCAGTATAAATACTTTCGTGAAGCTAAAAAGTAAAGAATGTAGAAAAGAATAATATTTGTTGATTTCCAGTTTGTAGTTGGAAACAGTCAAGGAGATGGCAACACTTAAACAGCGGTCTTTATTACCAGAGTTTCATTTATTTAGACCACCCTACCCACAACAAGAATTACATCAAGAAACTATAAACCAAAATAACTACAACAATAGAAATATTAACGGTTTGGAATGGATAAACGGAAACACGGACTATAACAATCTTCCTTACGTATTAAAAAATTTGGAATCATATACAGTCTATGTAAAAGGAAAACAAAAAAGAGATATTCTTTTAAAATATTTACCAGCAACAACTCCGGTTGTAGATTTACGTGATGACATACCGAGATTGAATGAATTACAAGAATACAGCTCGTATTGTATTATTCATTCACTGGACCAATCAAATTTCAAGAGATGTGCTTTAAAAAATTGTTTTAATATGTATATGTATATGCTCAAACATAATAAAACTGATTTTTAAAATTAAAATTTATTTTTACTCATAAAAAGCTCAATATTAGGAAGTTTTTATCTAATTTAGTTATAATTCGAATATCAGAATGGAAGGATTTACTGTTAAAGACGCCAACTTACTTTTGGCGTATCATTATTTTCTCCATAACGATAACACAGCAACAATTTCACCACGCTTTCATCCACATACTTTAAAACCTATTGTTGTTATTAGTAAAACAGGAAAAGCACCTATGAAATTTAGTTATAGTCTTTAGCTTATGTACAAAATATATGCAACGAAGGAGAAATTGATAATTTAACTTTTCTGTTAAATGCTGAAGAATGGCGCCAGGTCAACAAAATCAAAGATTTTATAAGCAGCCATGCATATTTTAATTATGTAAGTGAAATATATGTAAGAGATTATGTGACTGAATATTTTAAAAAATGTAAAAATTTTAATGTAACTAGTTTAACAAAAGAACATTTATTTTTGCCAAAATTTAATACTTCATTTAATTTTTCAAAACTTTTTATAGAAATACCTTTGTTATGTGCTGAATATATAATAAATGAATAAAAAAATAATTGTTTTTTTATTTTATTTTATTAGTATGTTTTTGAAAAATACATATTTTTACTTATTATATAAAATTAAACTTTGAAAATTTTTCGAAACATTTTTAAAATAAATTCATCATTGTAGTTGAAATTATTGGAACATACTTAAAAATTTCTGCATTGAAATACCTCTACAGCGACAATATATAACAATACAGCAATAATATCCATATACATCTGAAAAGTCTCCTTGTAAACGTTTTGAGTTTCTTATGAAACATTTTTGCCTAGAATTCTGATTGATTTTTCTTATGATATTTGTTTTAATTGTTTTATTGCCATAAGAATCAAAATATTCGGCACACCCACTTTTTGGAAAATTTAACACAAACCAATGTAGACCCGGTTTTGTATCTGGATCTGAATTAACAACAATACAAAATGGTTTTTTTTTTATTTGTTTTGGTATACGATTAAACGCATACACGCCCCTAAAACAGGTTTTTGTTATTTATTCTTCCGAAGAATTTTTGCAATCTGTTGCGTATTCATGTTGTTCTGTTAAACTTGAAATATCATACATTTTTGAGATACACTTCACATATTGAGATAAAAATCCTTTCTTGTCTTTTCCATTAACCAATAGCACATCGAATTTGTTTCATTTTTTGTTTAAATTTTGTGTGATATTCTCATTGTATAAATTTCCATTTATAGCACAATTTTGTATATCTGATGTTAATTTAGCCGTAGGGTATAGTTATTTATATTCGTAATGTACTGGTTATTTGATTCTTCAATTCCTGCTATTGTAACTTTACGTCCAAAATGAATAAATTTATCACGAACAAATGATACGTCCACCAAAACGTATGACAGTACTTTATTATTCGGCATATTAGTGAAGTATAACACGCCGTATCTAACTGTGTAATAAAAGTTATTGCGATTTGTCGTGCTATTTATAAATTTGTGTACACATTTTGATGTTTATCAATTTCTATCGATGCATCAAACTCTCCATATACAATGCCTGTTAAGGTTGATGTTAGTGCAGAATTTAATTTTGCTTCAATTCTCACTGTCCCCTGGTTTAATAAGCTTAAACATGCTTCGTTACCTGAGCTGTCAGCGATAAATCAAATGCTAATATTGATAACCTTTTCCAAAAAGTTCTTTTGTAATTTGATGGCCTTTATCAGAATGATGTATTCCCGTACCTCTGAATAATGTTAAATATGCTCTGGTATTACTTAAACTGTCAGAAAAGTTGGTTTCAGTAGGAGAATTAGGAGTTTGCACGCCATTTACATAAAGTTGAAATTGTGATAAATTATTGTGCTCAAAATAATATGAATTTTTTGATCTTTTTCCATTAAAATTGTCATTATTTACCTTACAAAATATTAATATATTTGGTAATTGTCCTATAAATACAGTATCAAGTGAAATGTTTGAAGTATTTGCTGGTATTGTAAATGCCTTTATTTCATCTTTTTTGTAGTGATATTTAGCATTAGTCTTTGCAAGAAGAGTGTTATGAGCCAATAAAATATTAGGATTAATTGTAATATGTTTCATATATAGTGTAGCTTCATGAAATTTTAAAAAACTTTCATCCGTATCACCGCAAAATAATCAGTGCCTGTTTTATCACCAGAACTCAATTTTGTTCCATCTTTTTTTAATATTTGTACTTTAAATTTAATATATATTGAAGACAGATCTCTATATGTATCACCATAACCAAGTGAGACAAATTCTATCGTAGAAGGTGATGCATCTAGAGAGGCTAATGGATTATAAACAACTTCCTCAGTGCGTAAAATACTTGTTTGTATAGGTGGAGCTGTAAAAAGATTTAGCTCTGATTTCATACATTCAACAACGGCCATTTTTAACTAAAAATATCTAGAATACGTGTCATTTTTTATTTTATTTTTTCCAGCTCTCTGTATTCTCCGGCTTTTACCGATTGAATGTAATTTTGGTTTTACACCACGTTTTCTTTTTCTTCCGCTACCATACATTGAATGTAATTGATTGTTGAAGTTCCCAAATTTTTCAATCCTTCTTTAGCTTGATCCTGAAATACTTCTTTTGGATTACCACCTGACACTATATCAGATAAAATATTAGCACCGGTTTTTTTGACGCACCTTCTTTTATCATATTTAATCCGGTAATCAATGATGGTTTCAGGAAACGAAATAAACTTGTAAATAAATTTCCAAGACCACACCCTCGTTGAATTGGTGGATACGACTGTAACAAGGGACCTATTTAATTTATATTTCCACCAGCTTGTGATAAATAATATTTAATGTATTCACGCTGCATGTTTGAATAAAACGATAACTTTTTATAATTTCCATTTATTTATATACTTTTTTATTTAAAATTTTTTGAAATGTAATACAATTTTTGTGGGATAATAGTTTGGTACAAAATCTATTTTTTTACCATACTGATCAGCAATATTAATGGCGATAGTCTCAAAAATCTTTTTTTTCTACAGGAACGTAATGTATATTTTTAAATTCAATATTAATTTGTTTTCTACAGTTTTCAATATTTATTGTACGTAAGGCTCTTATTTTATTATTACCAAAAATTTCTGGTTCAATAATATCACTATATACCATTACCATGCCTCTTTTTTCATCATTATGTTTATCTATAGTATGTTCAAACAATTCGGTCAATACTTTTTTGTATTTTCCAATGTCCTTTTTTTGCTGAAAGAGTTCTTTCATCATTTCTGGTATAGTATAATTATGATTTTGTTTTAAATAATAGCTTTCTGTATCAAAAGTTTCTGACAATCGTACAAGTTTTAATTGGTCTGGTGCCGAAACTGCTTTATAAGTAATCTTTTAAATAAATCATCATCTAATAAAATTGTCATTACTTCTGAATGAAATTCTCTTAGCATTTGTTCCCTTGTAAACCCTTCAGATGGTGTTAAATTATTGATAAGATTAGGTACGAAATTTATTTTCCAATCATCATATTTACATAACGCGCTTTCTTCGGGATAAAATGTCTATCCCATACGTTTCTTAACTTTTTCTTTGACTACAACTTCATTCACACCCAATGAAATCGTAACACAGGTTTCTTTTATATATATATCAGTTTGTAGGTAATCATTCATAAATATTTCTGAAAGCCCAACTTTCCAATTTGCCTTTGGTTTAATCTAAATGTGTTGGTATTCTATTTTCAAAAGCTGCGAGCGTATTATATGGGAAAAAACTAATAGAATATTACTTAATAATGTAATGAAGAAATCATCTCTTACATTCATGATTGCTAGTGATAAATATTTTTATTGCTGTATCTTATTATTTGAAGTCCAGTGAGGTGGTGTAGAAAATGGTTTATATTGTTTAGGTGGTGATTTACTTATTGGTGTCTGTTTTCGTTTAGTTGCTGTTCTATTTCTCTCACGACGATATCTTGATAGAATGCTAGGTCGTATAAAAGAACCTGTTGTATGCAAACGCTGTCTTGCATTTATAGGCGATTTCTTAGGTGTTTGTGTGGGTAATGCAACTGTAATAGTATCCCCTGTATCAAACATCCCCTGTATCAAACATTTTCACATTTGCATTTGAAGACAATCTTTTAATTAAACGCTCATTAGGTAATGCCTGTGTGAGAGCAAGATCAGCTGCGTCATCATCATCCATACCAAATTCAATTTCCATATTTTCGTGATCTCCATATCGTTCCATTTCTTGTTGTTGTTCTTTTACAGGGTCAAAGTAAAAAATATCATCATCCAGTTCAGGCTGTTTTTGCTTAATATTATTAAAATTCTGTATTTCCGGTTCGTAATTGGTTGATTTATCTTTTAATAATTTAATTTTTGTCTGCGTTTCAGCATTTTTACCTGTGCAACAAAAATTATTATTTTTTATATGATTAGCTGGTAACATTAACGATGTTCTCTTTTGATTACTGTATTTTATTAAATTTTGACGTAGCATGTACCATTTTTGAATGGGGTTTAAACTTTTATTAAGTAAAAGTTTTTTCATATTCTGATTTAAAATATTTAAGTTCTTTTCATCGTTTATTAATTTTTTAAATTTAAAAAAAAACTTCAGGGGGTATAACAATCATACGCTGCATATTATTCATTTTTCGATTGGAAATCACCTATTAATTTCCCAAAAATTCCTGATAACACTGTTCGAATTAAAACAGGTAGAAAACCACCCTTTTGAATAAGTATTTGTCGTTTTGCTTTCAAATTTCTTTTAGTACTGGCTAAACACCGAATTGTATTTTTATGTTTTTTTTTAAATGATATAACTTTTTTAGGGGCTTGATTGTTACCGTTTAAAGTATTAATTGCAATTTCAATTAAAGCCTTTATAACGTCATTGTTGTGAAACAGACTTTGTTATTATTTACAAATATTCACTGATAAAATTGTATAGTAAAACTGACCTTCACAACGTTGTTTTTAAATATTCATTCATATATTTACAAATAGTAACCATAAAATAATAAATATATTAAACTGTCACATCAGCAAATAGTTGCATGCACATAAAATACTATGAGCAAATGTAAACAATGAAAATGTAAACAATGAAATAATAATAATAAATGAAATGTATATGAATATATGTTGGTTAATAAAAGTCTTTTGATCTTTTATTTTCAACTATAATATAATTTATTTAAACTGTTTTTATAATATATAACTATAATATAATTTATTTATTTAATTTAACTATAACTTTAATTTGGGTGTTTAACGCTCCAGTATACAAAACTGACTGTGCTTGGTTGATAAGAGTAATTTGCTCTTATCTATTTTAATTAATTGTTTTAATCGATACTCGAGAAGCTGATTTTATTTATTTTAAATGTACCGGGTGTACGCGGTTGTGTACCTTACAATACTCCCTCTCTGAATCGAAAACTATTGTTTTCGAAAAGTTACTGATTTAATACCATAAGCCGGTTTTAGTCTGTCAACGCTTATACTTTGATTTCTATTATTAATTTCAATTATAAATGTTTTCCGCGTTTTTCTGATTACTTTATATGGACCTGCGTAAGGATTTGTGAGCGGTCCTCTGACCTTGTGGACACGAACGAATACATGTGTGCACGAGGCTAACGTTTTTGGAACAAAAAGGTTGTTTTGTTTATGTTCGCGCGGAGGTGTCGGTATAATTTCACGCATATTCTTACGTAGATCTGTAATAAATTGGGTTTCATCTGGTTTCGATTCATATTTTGGTAGGAAAAATTCGCCGGGAACAACTATTGGTTCACCGTAAACCAATTCAGCCGGTGTACAGTTCATATCCTCTTTTACGGAACTTCTAATTCCCAACAAAATGGTCGGAAGTTCTGAACTCCACTGGATGGTATTGCAGCGTGCTTTCAAGGCTGATTTTAATTGCCGGTGATAACGTTCCACCATGCCATTGGCCCTTGGATTGTATGGCGTGGTTCGAATTCTTTTCATACCGATTAATTTTCCTAGATCCCTGAATAATTTTGATTCGAATTGCGCGCCCTGGTCGGTAGTGACTATAGACGGAATTCCGAATCTGCTAATATGATTTTCGTAAAATGTGGTAGCTACGGTTAGCGCAGTCATATCTCTCATCGGAATCGCTTCGGGCCACCGTGTAAACCGATCGACCGTTGTGAGCATATAGGTGAAACCGTTTGATATAGGGAGTGGTCCGACTATGTCTATATGGACGTGTTTGAATCTGCCGCTGGGTGTTTCGAATTTTTCGAAAGGCGTTATTGTGTGGCGGTTGACTTTAGACCGTTGGCAACCCAAATATGATTTGCCTCAATGGCCTACGTCAACGTTCATTTGAGGCCAGAAATATTTAGAACAAATGAGTTTAAGCGTTGCTCGTACGCCCGGGTGAGCCAAACCGTGGAGGCTATCGAAATTTTTTTTTCTCGAACTTTTCGGAATGAATGGCCGTTTATTTTCAGTTGATGTTTCGCACCATACTTCCTCATTCGATTCCGGCATTTTTACGGATTTTAAATGAACTTTCGATTTTTTGGAAGGATGGTTAATCAATTGTTTAAGTTCGTCATCATGTTTTTGAATTTTTGGCAGATCGTTTAGAGAAAATGAAACTATTTCGTCATTTTGCTCATTGTATCGAGATAAACAATCACTGACCACATTGTGCGAACCTTTAATGTGCTGTATGTCACTCGTAAATTGACCTATGTAATCTAGTTGTCGTAGTTGTCGCGGGCTACGATCAGTTTTAGAATTAATAGCCGTGCATAGAGGTTTGTGGTCAGTGTAGATTGTAAATAATCTACCCTCCACAACATATCTAAAGTGTTTAATCGCTAGATATATTGCTAGCAACTCTCCATGGAACGCTGAGTATTTGCTCATAAAAAGCTCAATATTAGGAAGTTTTTATCTAATTTAGTTATAATTCGAATATCAGAATGGAAGGATTTACTGTTAAAGACGCCAACTTACTTTTGGCGTATCATTATTTTCTCCATAACGATAACACAGCAACAATTTCACCACGCTTTCATCCACATACTTTAAAACCTATTGTTGTTATTAGTAAAACAGGAAAAGCACCTATGAAATTTAGTTATAGTCTTTAGCTTATGTACAAAATATATGCAACGAAGGAGAAATTGATAATTTAACTTTTCTGTTAAATGCTAAAGAATGGCGCCAGGTCAACAAAATCAAAGATTTTATAAGCAGCCATGCATATTTTAATTATGTAAGTGAAATATATGTAAGAGATTATGTGACTGAATATTTTAAAAAATGTAAAAATTTTAATGTAACTAGTTTAACAAAAGAACATTTATTTTTGCCAAAATTTAATACTTCATTTAATTTTTCAAAACTTTTTATAGAAATACCTTTGTTATGTGCTGAATATATAATAAATGAATAAAAAAATAATTGTTTTTTTATTTTATTTTATTAGTATGTTTTTGAAAAATACATATTTTTACTTATTATATAAAATTAAACTTTGAAAATTTTTCGAAACATTTTTAAAATAAATTCATCATTGTAGTTGAAATTATTGGAACATACTTAAAAATTTCTGCATTGAAATACCTCTACAGCGACAATATATAACAATACAGCAATAATATCCATATACATCTGAAAAGTCTCCTTGTAAACGTTTTGAGTTTCTTATGAAACATTTTTGCCTAGAATTCTGATTGATTTTTCTTATGATATTTGTTTTAATTGTTTTATTGCCATAAGAATCAAAATATTCGGCACACCCACTTTTTGGAAAATTTAACACAAACCAATGTAGACCTGGTTTTGTATCTGGATCTGAATTAACAACAATACAAAATGGTTTTTTTTTTATTTGTTTTGGTATACGATTAAACGCATACACGCCCCTAAAACAGGTTTTTGTTATTTATTCTTCCGAAGAATTTTTGCAATCTGTTGCGTATTCATGTTGTTCTGTTAAACTTGAAATATCATACATTTTTGAGATACACTTCACATATTGAGATAAAAATCCTTTCTTGTCTTTTCCATTAACCAATAGCACATCGAATTTGTTTCATTTTTTGTTTAAATTTTGTGTGATATTCTCATTGTATAAATTTCCATTTATAGCACAATTTTGTATATCTGATGTTAATTTAGCCGTAGGGTATAGTTATTTATATTCGTAATGTACTGGTTATTTGATTCTTCAATTCCTGCTATTGTAACTTTACGTCCAAAATGAATAAATTTATCACGAACAAATGATACGTCCACCAAAACGTATGACAGTACTTTATTATTCGGCATATTAGTGAAGTATAACACGCCGTATCTAACTGTGTAATAAAAGTTATTGCGATTTGTCGTGCTATTTATAAATTTGTGTACACATTTTGATGTTTATCAATTTCTATCGATGCATCAAACTCTCCATATACAATGCCTGTTAAGGTTGATGTTAGTGCAGAATTTAATTTTGCTTCAATTCTCACTGTCCCCTGGTTTAATAAGCTTAAACATGCTTCGTTACCTGAGCTGTCAGCGATAAATCAAATGCTAATATTGATAACCTTTTCCAAAAAGTTCTTTTGTAATTTGATGGCCTTTATCAGAATGATGTATTCCCGTACCTCTGAATAATGTTAAATATGCTCTGGTATTACTAAAACTGTCAGAAAAGTTGGTTTCAGTAGGAGAATTAGGAGTTTGCACGCCATTTACATAAAGTTGAAATTGTGATAAATTATTGTGCTCAAAATAATATGAATTTTTTGATCTTTTTCCATTAAAATTGTCATTATTTACCATACAAAATATTAATATATTTGGTAATTGTCCTATAAATACAGTATCAAGTGAAATGTTTGAAGTATTTGCTGGTATTGTAAATGCCTTTATTTCATCTTTTTTGTAGTGATATTTAGCATTAGTCTTTGCAAGAAGAGTGTTATGAGCCAATAAAATATTAGGATTAATTGTAATATGTTTCATATATAGTGTAGCTTCATAAAATTTTAAAAAACTTTCATCCGTATCACCGCAAAATAATCAGTGCCTGTTTTATCACCAGAACTCAATTTTGTTCCATCTTTTTTTAATATTTGTACTTTAAATTTAATATATATTGAAGACAGATCTCTATATGTATCACCATAACCAAGTGAGACAAATTCTATCGTAGAAGGTGATGCATCTAGAGAGGCTAATGGATTATAAACAACTTCCTCAGTGCGTAAAATACTTGTTTGTATAGGTGGAGCTGTAAAAAGATTTAGCTCTGATTTCATACATTCAACAACGGCCATTTTTAACTAAAAATATCTAGAATACGTGTCATTTTTTATTTTATTTTTTCCAGCTCTCTGTATTCTCCGGCTTTTACCGATTGAATGTAATTTTGGTTTTACACCACGTTTTCTTTTTCTTCCGCTACCATACATTGAATGTAATTGATTGTTGAAGTTCCCAAATTTTTCAATCCTTCTTTAGCTTGATCCTGAAATACTTCTTTTGGATTACCACCTGACACTATATCAGATAAAATATTAGCACCGGTTTTTTTGACGCACCTTCTTTTATCATATTTAATCCGGTAATCAATGATGGTTTCAGGAAACGAAATAAACTTGTAAATAAATTTCCAAGACCACACCCTCGTTGAATTGGTGGATACGACTGTAACAAGGGACCTATTTAATTTATATTTCCACCAGCTTGTGATAAATAATATTTAATGTATTCACGCTGCATGTTTGAATAAAACGATAACTTTTTATAATTTCCATTTATTTATATACTTTTTTATTTAAAATTTTTTGAAATGTAATACAATTTTTGTGGGATAATAGTTTGGTACAAAATCTATTTTTTTACCATACTGATCAGCAATATTAATGGCGATAGTCTCAAAAATCTTTTTTTTCTACAGGAACGTAATGTATATTTTTAAATTCAATATTAATTTGTTTTCTACAGTTTTCAATATTTATTGTACGTAAGGCTCTTATTTTATTATTACCAAAAATTTCTGGTTCAATAATATCACTATATACCATTACCATGCCTCTTTTTTCATCATTATGTTTATCTATAGTATGTTCAAACAATTCGGTCAATACTTTTTTGTATTTTCCAATGTCCTTTTTTTGCTGAAAGAGTTCTTTCATCATTTCTGGTATAGTATAATTATGATTTTGTTTTAAATAATAGCTTTCTGTATCAAAAGTTTCTGACAATCGTACAAGTTTTAATTGGTCTGGTGCCGAAACTGCTTTATAAGTAATCTTTTAAATAAATCATCATCTAATAAAATTGTCATTACTTCTGAATGAAATTCTCTTAGCATTTGTTCCCTTGTAAACCCTTCAGATGGTGTTAAATTATTGATAAGATTAGGTACGAAATTTATTTTCCAATCATCATATTTACATAACGCGCTTTCTTCGGGATAAAATGTCTATCCCATACGTTTCTTAACTTTTTCTTTGACTACAACTTCATTCACACCCAATGAAATCGTAACACAGGTTTCTTTTATATATATATCAGTTTGTAGGTAATCATTCATAAATATTTCTGAAAGCCCAACTTTCCAATTGCCTTTGGTTTAATCTAAATGTGTTGGTATTCTATTTTCAAAAGCTGCGAGCGTATTATATGGGAAAAAACTAATAGAATATTACTTAATAATGTAATGAAGAAATCATCTCTTACATTCATGATTGCTAGTGATAAATATTTTTACTGCTGTATCTTATTATTTGAAGTCCAGTGAGGTGGTGTAGAAAATGGTTTATATTGTTTAGGTGGTGATTTACTTATTGGTGTCTGTTTTCGTTTAGTTGCTGTTCTATTTCTCTCACGACGATATCTTGATAGAATGCTAGGTCGTATAAAAGAACCTGTTGTATGCAAACGCTGTCTTGCATTTATAGGCGATTTCTTAGGTGTTTGTGTGGGTAATGCAACTGTAATAGTATCCCCTGTATCAAACATCCCCTGTATCAAACATTTTCACATTTGCATTTGAAGACAATCTTTTAATTAAACGCTCATTAGGTAATGCCTGTGTGAGAGCAAGATCAGCTGCGTCATCATCATCCATACCAAATTCAATTTCCATATTTTCGTGATCTCCATATCGTTCCATTTCTTGTTGTTGTTCTTTTACAGGGTCAAAGTAAAAAATATCATCATCCAGTTCAGGCTGTTTTTGCTTAATATTATTAAAATTCTGTATTTCCGGTTCGTAATTGGTTGATTTATCTTTTAATAATTTAATTTTTGTCTGCGTTTCAGCATTTTTACCTGTGCAACAAAAATTATTATTTTTTATATGATTAGCTGGTAACATTAACGATGTTCTCTTTTGATTACTGTATTTTATTAAATTTTGACGTAGCATGTACCATTTTTGAATGGGGTTTAAACTTTTATTAAGTAAAAGTTTTTTCATATTCTGATTTAAAATATTTAAGTTCTTTTCATCGTTTATTAATTTTTTAAATTTAAAAAAAAACTTCAGGGGGTATAACAATCATACGCTGCATATTATTCATTTTTCGATTGGAAATCACCTATTAATTTCCCAAAAATTCCTGATAACACTGTTCGAATTAAAACAGGTAGAAAACCACCCTTTTGAATAAGTATTTGTCGTTTTGCTTTCAAATTTCTTTTAGTAGTGGCTAAACACCGAATTGTATTTTTATGTTTTTTTTTAAATGATATAACTTTTTTAGGGGCTTGATTGTTACCGTTTAAAGTATTAATTGCAATTTCAATTAAAGCCTTCATAACGTCATTGTTGTGAAACAGACTTTGTTATTATTTACAAATATTCACTGATAAAATTGTATAGTAAAACTGACCTTCACAACGTTGTTTTTAAATATTCATTCATATATTTACAAATAGTAACCATAAAATAATAAATATATTAAACTGTCGCATCAGCAAATAGTTGCATGCACATAAAATACTATGAGCAAATGTAAACAATGAAAATGTAAACAATGAAATAATAATAATAAATGAAATGTATATGAATATATGTTGGTTAATAAAAGTCTTTTGATCTTTTATTTTCAACTATAATATAATTTATTTAAACTGTTTTTATAATATATAACTATAATATAATTTATTTATTTAATTTAACTATAACTTTAATTTGGGTGTTTAACGCTCCAGTATACAAAACTGACTGTGCTTGGTTGATAAGAGTAATTTGCTCTTATCTATTTTAATTAATTGTTTTAATCGATACTCGAGAAGATGATTTTATTTATTTTAAATGTACCGGGTGTACGCGGTTGTGTACCTTACAATACTCCCTCTCTGAATCGAAAACTATTGTTTTCGAAAAGTTACTGATTTAATACCATAAGCCGGTTTTAGTCTGTCAACGCTTATACTTTGATTTCTATTATTAATTTCAATTATAAATGTTTTCCGCGTTTTTCTGATTACTTTATATGGACCTGCGTAAGGATTTGTGAGCGGTCCTCTGACCTTGTGGACACGAACGAATACATGTGTGCACGAGGCTAACGTTTTTGGAACAAAAAGGTTGTTTTGTTTATGTTCGCGCGGAGGTGTCGGTATAATTTCACGCATATTCTTACGTAGATCTGTAATAAATTGGGTTTCATCTGGTTTCGATTCATATTTTGGTAGGAAAAATTCGCCGGGAACAACTATTGGTTCACCGTAAACCAATTCAGCCGGTGTACAGTTCATATCCTCTTTTACGGAACTTCTAATTCCCAACAAAATGGTCGGAAGTTCTGAACTCCACTGGATGGTATTGCAGCGTGCTTTCAAGGCTGATTTTAATTGCCGGTGACAACGTTCCACCATGCCATTGGCCCTTGGATTGTATGGCGTGGTTCGAATTCTTTTCATACCGATTAATTTTCCTAGATCCCTGAATAATTTTGATTCGAATTGCGCGCCCTGGTCGGTAGTGACTATAGACGGAATTCCGAATCTGCTAATATGATTTTCGTAAAATGTGGTAGCTACGGTTAGCGCAGTCATATCTCTCATCGGAATCGCTTCGGGCCACCGTGTAAACCGATCGACCGTTGTGAGCATATAGGTGAAACCGTTTGATATAGGGAGTGGTCCGACTATGTCTATATGGACGTGTTTGAATCTGCCGCTGGGTGTTTCGAATTTTTCGAAAGGCGTTATTGTGTGGCGGTTGACTTTAGACCGTTGGCAACCCAAATATGATTTGCCTCAATGGCCTACGTCAACGTTCATTTGAGGCCAGAAATATTTAGAACAAATGAGTTTACGCGTTGCTCGTACGCCCGGGTGAGCCAAACCGTGGAGGCTATCGAAATTTTTTTTTCTCGAACTTTTCGGAATGAATGGCCGTTTATTTTCAGTTGATGTTTCGCACCATACTTCCTCATTCGATTCCGGCATTTTTACGGATTTTAAATGAACTTTCGATTTTTTGGAAGGATGGTTAATCAATTGTTTAAGTTCGTCATCATGTTTTTGAATTTTTGGCAGATCGTTTAGAGAAAATGAAACTATTTCGTCATTTTGCTCATTGTATCGAGATAAACAATCACTGACCACATTGTGCGAACCTTTAATGTGCTGTATGTCACTCGTAAATTGACCTATGTAATCTAGTTGTCGTAGTTGTCGCGGGCTACGATCAGTTTTAGAATTAATAGCCGTGCATAGAGGTTTGTGGTCAGTGTAGATTGTAAATAATCTACCCTCCACAACATATCTAAAGTGTTTAATCGCTAGATATATTGCTAGCAACTCTCCATGGAACGCTGAGTATTTGCACTCCGTGGACGACAACTTTTTTGAGAAGAAACCGAGGGGCTCCCAAACTGTTTTTTTAAGCTGCTGAAGTACTGCGCCGACGGCTGTACTTGATGCATCCGTTGTAATGTTATATTTTGTATGTTCGATAGGGTGGGCTAGTAACGTGGCTGTGGCGAGAGCGTTTTTGCTTCGTGAAACTTAGCATCGCACTCATCGGGCCACGAGAATTTTACTTTTTGTTTACCTCTTTTTTCTAGTGTCGTTAGGTGGTTGTGGATTGGTGTTAAAATTTCCGCGAGTCGTGGTATAAAACGGTGGTAAAAGTTGACCTTGCCCAGGAAACGTTGGACTTGTCGAACTGTCGTAGGTTTCGGAAAATTTTTAATAGCTGTGACTTTTTCTTGTGATGGTACGATACCATATTTAGATATGGTATGCCCTAAAAACTCTTAACGATGTAACACCGAAGGTACATTTCGAGGTTTTTATATTTATGCCGTATTCGGTAAGCCGTTTGAATAGAAGTCCTAGGTGGCGCAGTAGTACTGGAGACACTTCAGCGTGAGAATCAAATTGCGTGGGTGGTGAAAATTAATGGTGTCATTAATGGTGTAATTAATTGGTAATTAATGGCTTTTTAATGGTGTGATTAATGGGTGTTTTTAATGAGCGTTGTTTTTAATGGCTGCTATTAGCGGCTAATGGCTGCTGGCTGTTTTTAATGGCTGTTTTAATGGTTGGTGTTAGTGGCTGCTCTTAGTGGTTGTTTTTAATGGCTGTTCTTAATGTCTGTCGTGTGCTGCCGTGGTAATTAGGTCATCTGGCTCTTTTGTCACCTGTGTATATGCCGTTACGCATGGTTAGTTTTGTCTTTCTCTGTTCTGTATTCTGCTACTTCCTGTAAGTGTAAATGGATAAGGGGCTTAAGTGTATATTTTGTGTGGCTTGTGTATACTGGTTTTCGTAAGTATGGGTGAGGTTAAAATTAATTATGAATAAAAAGTTGTGGCTTTGTGAGGATTGAACTGGGGACATTGTGTTTAATAAGACTGCGCTCTACCTGCTGAGCCATCAACTTATTTTGTATTCATGGTTTATATTTGATATATAATCTACATTTATTCGTTCCATGTTCTTTATATACAGATATAAAGTCTGTATAATAATAAGCAACGGAATCCGGTTTGGTCAAGAATGCGAATACAAAACGGAGAATGAAAATAAAAAAATATGTAAATATACTGTGGGTAATATAAAAAATTTGTTTATACTCTGAAAAAAAAATATATTTAAAAAAAAAATTGTTGCTTTGAAGTGGATTTGAACCATCAAGCTTCGATTTGTATCCCAACGCGCTACCAATTCGGCTATCAAAGATAGTCGGTCGCGCTTGGAAATTTGTGTACTTATATTTTTTGTTATTGTAATATAAAAAGTACTATTTCAGAAATGATACATATATATATATATACTTATGTACATATATGTTAATCATTTTATTTTTATATAGGCTATTAAGAAATAATATTTAACATAAATTAAAATATATGATCTAGAAAAATAATATTTTTATTGTTTTGTCTAGTAAAAAAAATAATTATCAAATTTCCAATAGTGTTGTTTACCCTTTGTTTGCATTTTTATAATTATTTTTACATTTTTACTTAACTTTGCACTTTTTAGAAAAAAAAAATATCTGATTACAAATGATGATTTTTTTGTTGCATAAAATTAAAATTTTAGTTTTAAATACATAAAACAAAAAATTTGTTTATATTTAAAAAAAAATGTTGCTTTGCAGTGGATTTGAACCATCAAGTTGCGATTTGTATGCCGACGCGCTACCAATTTGGCCATCAAAGATAGTCGATTGCGCTTGGAAATTCGTGTACTTATATTTTTTGTTATTGTAATATAAAAAGTACTATTTCAGAAATGATATATATATATATTTATATATATATATATATATACTTATGTACATATGTTAATCTTTTGTTTTTTTATATAGGTTATTAAGAAATAATATTATAACATAAATTAAAATAGATGATCTAGAAAAATAATATTTTTATTGTTTTGTCTAACAAAAATGTATTTATGTATTTAAACTAAAAATATAATTATCAAATTTGCAATAGTGGAGTTTACCCTTTGCTTTGCATTTTTATAATTTTTTTTTTTACATTTTTACTTAACTTTGCACTTTTTTTTAAAAAAAATATCTGATTACAGCAAATGTTGATTTTTTTTTGTTGCATAATATTGAAATTTTAGTTTTAAATACATAAAACGGAGTGTATTTGATTTATAGTAATCAAACAAAGCAGTTCAAATTATTATTTTTTCAAAAAGTTTTGGTGTTTTAAACAGTTTTTTTTAGTTGTTTTATTTAAAGTGATACAAAATTAATTTATAAAGTTAATAAAAGTTAATAATATAATTCGCGATTTTAATAAATATTAATAAAATAATTTGTGCTTTTAATAAATTTATAATTAACATTTAACATTTAATAAAATAAAAATAACAATAAAAAAAATGCATAGTACAGCAATAATTTTAGTTATTATATTTTTAAATTATTATTATTCAGAGCAGATTCCTGTGCACAGTAATTCTGTGCCAACAATAAATTTTAACAACAATAGCAATATATCCTTCATGTTTAATTTTTCGGAGCAGGTTTCTTTATACCAGACAAATAATAATTATTATAACAAGCAGTCATCGGTAAGTTTATTTTAATAAATTACAATTATATTTTTTTAATATAATTTTTTATTAATAGATGGAAAGAAGGACCATCTGATTCGCTTTAATTATGCTAAAAAAGCGAAGACAATAGACGAAGGAAATGATGTTAAAGTAAGTTTTTTTTACTAAAATATATTTTTTTTTCTAATTATAATTTTATTAGACGAAACAGAACAATCAATTGGATAATAACCAAAACGGATCATACGATGTCACTGAAAATGTAGGAGAAGTACGTTTTTTTAAATTTTTTAAAAAATTTCATTTACTAATTATATATTTATTTTTTTTTATTTTACTTTAAATAAAGGGTGAAATAGGTAGCGGCGGCACAAAACCGAGAGGTAAGTTCCGAGGCTGTTTTGAAGTTTTAGGATAAATACATCCTCCATTTTTAGCTCCACGAAAAGCAGCGGCGGCGAGAGCTATGTTTTTTACAGGTTCATATTATATATAATAAGCATTATAATTATTATTAATTATATTATTATTTTTATATTTTTGTATTAATTGGTGTAATTTTTTTAAATTTTTTAACACGAATTTTACTAAAATAATATTTTTATACTATTATAAAATTATAAATAAAAAAAAAATTTATATAAAAATAAAATAAAAGACAAGGTTTTATTATTCACCTACCTTTCCTCTCTTCACTCATTTTTCAGATAAAGACTAAATTTTCAGATGATTGAACGAGGGGTTTCTTTTTTAACGATGGGTTTTTTTGTTGTGCATTTTTTTTCGCTCGAGTTTCTTATTTAGAACATGCGATAATTTCATGTATGGAATTTACAGATAATAATTTCCATACATGAAATTATTGTATGTTCTGAATAAAAAAAAAATACAAAGAAACATAAAAAAAAATTCTAAAAAAACATTCTGAGATTTGAACCACTGTCATTCGTCGTCAAATTCTCACCACCTTACCGATTAGGCTACATAACTATACACAAAACTGAAAACTTTTTACTATATTCTTGTCAAATATACTCAAATATAACAATAATATATTTTATGTTAGATTACTATGTTTAACTATTGCATATATACGTCATTTTGCTTATCAGCATTAACAAAAAGTATTTAAACATTGATTAGAAAGGATTTATGTGTATACTTACGTAGCCTAAGCGGTAAAGTCGTGATTAACTTGAAAAATTAATCCTTATCTAAAAAACTTGCCGCTGGTTGCTTGTTCGAATCGCGCTCAAAGTTATTTAATCGAATATAAAATACAGATCAAGCAATCAGCGGTGAGTTTTTCAGATAAAGACAAAATTTTCAAATTAATTGCCTTTAACGCTTAGGCTAAACAACTATACTGCATTCAAAACTTTAATATTTTCAGATAAACGTAAATTTTTTTTTAAAAAATATATATTCAACGATGGTTTTTTTTCTTTTTTTTTTATTAGGAGGACATACTAAATTTTTGGTGTAATATTTTTTTAAATAAAAAATTTAAAAGTATGTATATTGAGAATTTTTTATTATACGTGCTTAATATAATTCGGTTAAGGCAAAACTTTTAAAATTTTGTTTATCTTTAATAATAAATTTATAAAAATACAAATTATATTGAATAAAAATTTAATTTTTATATTTTTATCTTAGTTATTACATATGTTTTTGTGAATTTATATCTACGCTTTCAATAAATTAAATTTTGGCCATATTTTTACGACTAGGATCGCGACCTCTAAATAGGAGAGAATAATTTTCCTGGTTTAGCATTCCAAGCTCCGTCTCATCGTTAATTTTGGTGGCCAGTCTTGTAGGTAGGAAGATTAGATATTTCTGCAAAGTTACTCTGTCTATTAACGAGGCTGTCACACCTCTACCAAATTTGGTAGTTTTAAATTCAAATCGTTCAACCTCGTATAATTTGCCTATAAGCAGTTCATCTAGTTTGGTTTATTTAGTATGATCAGTACCATTAGCTGCGTTTTCGAAATCACTTAAGAAATTCTGTAAAATGTTAAAATTATTATTATTAAATCTATTTTATAATAAAAAAATACACATACCATGATTTTCTTTTTTTTTCTGGTAAAGACGTGATGCACTTTATTCATTCTTTTTACTAAATAGTAGTTATTTAAAAATGTTGCGAATATTTATACCCTCAGAGAATTGATAAAAGCAATTTTCATGCACTAAAAAAAAATTAATTAATGTACCTAGTAATATTAACATTTTTGCGAATATTGAAATTTATTACTTCCTTTTACTTAATAGCAGTTATTTTAAAAATGTAAGTTCATTAACCTGTATATTAATAATAAGGCTAAATAGATAATTAGTTTAGTTAATTTATATACTTGCAATTAAGAATTTTTAAAATTCAAGGCCCATTAATTTTTATAGGCACCCCAAAAAAAAAAGTTCATTAACCTGTATATTAATAATAAGGCTAAATCGATAATTAGTTTAGTTAATTTATATACTTGCAATTAAGAATTTTTGAAAATTCATGGACCATATATTTTTATAGACATCCCTAAAAAAATAAATAAGTTCATTAACCTGTATATTAATAATAAGCCTAAATCGATAATTAGTTTAGTTAATTTATATAACGGGCTGGGGGTCGGGTTTGGAAGTTGACAGGGTAGGCAAAGTAAGTTTCGGCTTGCTTTGTTGCAACTGTTGAGGTTTCTAAACAAGTACTTGCATTACCTCCTCGTGGTGGCCCCTGCAACTGTATCTGTCTTAAATATGGATACAGACCAAATTTGCAAGCGCGAAACCAAGCTAAGGGTGTAATTCGTACCGTGCATAGAGCTGCGTGGCTGAGGGTGAGCTCAGTCGCTAACGGTGGACTCCGGATACCAGGCGACCTCCGGTTTTAACCAGCCTTACCATAGTATCGGGCCTCTGCTATGGTGGACCTTCTTTTGCCGCGAAACTCGTGGGAACAATTATGGAAGAAAAAAAACAAACAACAAAAAAAAACAACAAAGGATCAACAACGACGGCTACAGCAACGATACATAACAAGGCAACAACTTCAACTACAACATCAACAACAACGGCAATCCCGAGCATACCAATAGCAACTGCAATGTCTGAGGCCGCTTATGCAGGCTCCTTACTTGCAGATGCTATTGAGATGATTGAAAGAACGAGGCTAGGCGATACGGACAATGACGCCAGCGATGTAGCAACGGAAGATGAGAGCGACTATCTAATGTCCTCGGACAATGACAACGTCACCGTTATAGAAAACACTACAACCTCTGACGCGGAAGGTAATGTCAGCAAGGCGTCCAGCGGCTCTCAAATTAAGCCCAGGAGGTTGTGTGGTGCAGCTAGGAAAAAGCTGAAGAGAATCATTCTTCCTAGAAGGATCTTCCTAGAAAATGGACAAGGAATATGAGGATATACAGGCACGGAAGGCATCCGGCTCTCTTTGTGTTAAAAGAAACAGATCGGACGGCAGCACGCCACCGATGATTATCAAACGAAACAAAAGTAACACACAGAGCAAGCCAAAGTACAGGGATGTTGCGAGTAATACCAGGGTGGGTGTTCTACCACGGCAATATCCTGTGCGGGCGCTCAGTGAGGAAGAGGCAAAAAAGGTACAAAGTGCGATTCTGAACGCCATGTACGAACTGCCCAGGGGCACCCATGTCAGATTTAATGGGTCAGCTCGCAAACCCGGATGGGTGTCAATCAACTGCGCTGATGATGCGAGTAAGCGTTGGCTGAAAGAAACCATAAAGAAAATCAAGCCCTACAAAGAGGCTGATTTAGTGTTGGTAGAAGGTGAGGATCTTCCTATACACGCGGTCTGCTCAGGGTTCTTTCCTGACGAAGAAAATCTTCGTGAGGGAGAAATCCTGGACAGAATTGGAAAATTCTGAGGAGATCATCTAACGAGAAGGGCCACCGTATGGTTCTCTCAATAGATGACGCCTCCGCTAGAGTCATTCAAGACCTGGACTGCAGACCTTGGTTCGGTTTTGATAGGATTGATCTCCGCCTTAAAATCCGTGCTGGTGGTATAGGCAAGATAGAGCAAGAAAGGAAGAGCAATACGTCAGGGTCAGGTAAGACACAGCAAGGTGAGGTGCAGGAAGTTCGCAAGACACCTGCGCCGACGCCAGCTGCAACGAAAACGTCGACGAGAGGTGAAACGGTAACAGCCATGCCAGCGCTGGTAGAAGTTGTGAAAAAAGCATCTGAACCAGTAGCTTCTACCAGTGGAGTAAGCAAAAGCATCCAATTCAGGCCACCTTTGAAAGCTGATGCAGAAGGAAGGCACGAAAGAGAAAGGAGGTCGGAATATAGATTTCCAAGCTGACTCCTGCAGACAAAGAAGGAGAGAGGCGTCGCGCAGCCCTCCTACCAGAAGCAGAAGGAGCAGGGCGGACTCCAGGAGTCCCCCCAGAAGGAGATAAAAGGATTTCAACTCCTGGAAGTGCATCCAGGCGAACCTGCAGCATGCAAAGGCGGCATCGGCTACACTCAGCTGTAGGTTCGTAAAAGAAGTCGCCAACATTGCACTCATCCAGGAACCCTGGCTAGCAAATGGTAAGATATGTGGACTAGGAGTGTCCGGAGGTAAGTTATTATACGATAATACAAACTCAAGACCAAGAGCTTGTATTCTGTTTAATAAAGATATTAATTACGTTCCAATTACAGAATTCTGTCAACAGGACGTAGTAGCGGCAATAATTGACCCAAAGGGCGAGCTGGGGAATATCATAGTATGTTCCGCATACTTTGCCGCGGATCATCAATGCCCCCCTCCTGAGTTAATAGGACTGCTACTTTTCGCAAGAAGAAACAAGATGCAGCTTTTGGTAGGATGTGATGCCAACGCTCATCATACAAACTGGGGTAGCACGGACATTAATAACAGGGGTGAGTCACTACTAGAATTTATTACTAGTTATAATTTATCAATAATAAATTCGGGTAATGAGCCAACATTCGTCAATAGAATTAAAGGTGAGGTTCTAGATCTAACCATAACGACCCCTTTCTTAACGAATAAGATAAAAAACTGGCACGTCTCTGATGAGCCATCTTGTTCGGATCACAAACATATTAGATTCGATTTAGCAGGAGTAGGCCCCTTATCAATAACATACCGCCCCAAAAAGAAAACCAAATGGTCGTCATATAATACTGATCTAGAAGGCAAACTAGAGGCGATCCCAAAGAAAATCAAAGATATTGAGGAACTGGAAGATGCGGCTATGATGACAAATGCAGCAATCATTAGCGCTTTTGAAGAGAACTGCCCAATGAGGACAAAACGTAGTAACAGACAAGTAAGCTGGTGGAACAACAATCTCTCCGACCTTAGAACTAAGGTTAGGAGACTGTTTAATAAAGCAAAAAATAAAAACCCACAAGAATGGGAAATTTACACGACGGCTCTCACTGAATACAATCGTGAGATAAGGAAAGCTAAGAAAGCCTCGTTCCAAACGTTCTGCGAAAACATAGAGGAACCGGAAGCCATAGGTCTCCTAAAAAAGACAATGGCAGTTATGCGGAATCAAAAGCTGAATATCTAAGAATTCTACTAGATTCCCACTTCCCTGGAGCTGCAACACTATCGGATGAAATAAACAGCACCAGCAACTCCCAAGATAAATCAAGGAAGGAGGACTGGAAATTAGCAAAGAACGTCATCAGCCCAGAAAGAGTCAAATGGGCGATTAAAACCTTCAACCCCTTCAAGTCAGCAGGTCCAGATGAAATATTCCCGGTCTTACTACAGGAAGGAGGTGAAAAACTTGCACTTATACTAACAAGGCTTTTCAAAGCTAGTCTAGTATTTGGACATATACCAAAAGTGTGGGCACAGGTAAAAGTGGTATTCATACCCAAAGTAAACAAAAGGCTAAACGGAGACCCAAAAAATCTACGACCCATCAGCCTATCATCATTCGTATTGAAAACATTGGAAAAAGTGATTGAGAGATACTTAAGAGATGAAATTATGACAAACCATCCCCTTCACAAAAATCAATACGCATATCAAGCAGGAAATTCCACAGAGATGGCACTCCTGAATCTAACAGAAAAGATTGAGAAATCACTAATAGCGAAGGAGACAGCTTTAGTAGCGTTCGTGGATATTGAAGGTGCTTTTAACAACATAAGTCAATGATAGAGGCATTGAGAGGCAGGGGAGCAAGCAACGCAATATGCAAATGGACAGAGTCCATGCTAAAGAGCAGGGTAATTGAACTCTCTGTGGGCGAGGAAAAGATGAAGGCAACAACAAATCGAGGATGTCCACAAGGTGGTGTTTTATCGCCCCTTCTCTGGTCTCTGGTAGTAGACAAACTACTAGATAACCTACAAAGTGCAGGATTTGATTGTCAAGGATATGCTGATGATCTTGCAATTATCATCAGAGGAAAATTCATAAACGTTCAATGTGATCTACTACAAACCGCATGTGGAATAGTTCAAAGATGGTGTGAAAAGGAGGAACTAAAAGTCAACCCTGACAAAACCATAATCGTCCCATTCAGCAATAAACGCAATATAGCCCAACTGAGGAAACCAATGCTGTTTGGAAAAGAAATAGAGTTTTCTGAAGTAGCTAAATTCCTAGGTGTGACACTGGACCGCAAGCTAAAGTGGAACACTCACCTAGAGAAAACTCTTAAAAAGGCGCAACTCTCACTGTGGACCTGCAGAACAATCTGTGGGAAGACATGGGGACGGCGTCCAAAAATAGCTAACTGGATGTACCTATCAATAGTACGACCAGTTGTAACATATGCAGCGGTGGTTTGGTGGCGGAAAGTATCCCAACTAAACATCAGGAAGAAACTCGAAAAACTACAAATAGTAGCCTGCCTGAACATCACTGGAGCTATGCAGACAACACCAACGGCATCGATGGAAGTTCTGCTCAACTTGGTCCCTCTACATCTAGCAATTGAAGAGGAAGACAAATTTGGTGTGCTGAGAATACTGGGTTTCAATAACGCAGATACTCAGAAATTGAAAACTCATCCCGCAATCATTCAAGCCACAGGCAACATACCGTACATAAATATGCCGAAGGATGATTGTAACATTGTTTATGATTTCTACAAACCATTCAAGGTAATGTTTCCAGACAGGAATGACTGGGTAGCTACCCGACCCTCGGAAACGGAGCTGGAATGGTATACAGACGGATCCAAAACAGATGAAGGAGTAGGATCCGGAGTCTACGGAAAGAGGCCAAGGTGTAATATTTCAAAAAGCCTAGGTACCCTAACGACAGTCTTCCAAGCTGAAGTTTATGCTATCCAATTATGCGCGGAAGAAAATTTACGCAGAAGATACAACAACAAAACAATAACGATCTTCTGGGACAGCCAAGCGGCTCTTAAAGCCCTATATTCTAATCAACTGAAATCGAAGCTAATAGGCGAATGCTTAAACACGCTAAAAGCTCTATCGGCTAATAATAAGTTAACTCTTTCATGGATCCCGGCTCATGTAGGATTTGAAGGAAACGAAGAGGCAGACCTCTTAGCAAAAGAAGGCCCAAGTACACCACTGCTTGGTCCAGAACCATTTTGTGGTGTATCAAAATGTCTAACAAAATCGCAAATTAAAACTAACACTTTTCTTTCTTTTAAAGATAGATGGAGGAACAATGAAGGGCCTAGACACTCGAAGCTCTTCATAAAAGGCCCGTCGAAAAAGATGACCGCAGAGCTACTAATGTGCAGCAGAAGAAGAACCAGAACACTGGTGGGCTTCCTAACTGGACACTGTGGGCTCAAGAAACATCTACACACATTAGGAATAAGTCAAGACCGATTGTGTAGATTCTGCGAATATGAGGACGAAACAGCGGAGCATATACTGTGTGAATGTGAAGCCCTATTGTAAAAGAGGCTAATTCATTTCGGCAGATATACTATCTCCTCATCGGAATCATGGGATCTATCTTTGACAAGACTATACAACTTCATTGCTAGTACTGGTCTGTCAAATTAATGAACGTAAAGGGTAGTTACAATAAGCCTACGGCTGCAGTGACGAGGCAGAACTCTGCCGACCCCAACCTAAAACTAACTAACTAACTAATTTATATACTTGCAATTAAGAATTTTTATTCAAAGTCCATTACATTTTATAGCTACCACAAAAAAAAAATTAATAAGTTTGAAAATATCATGCTTCATTTATGTTTATACAGGTAGCAAAAGAATCAGCCTTAATAATATAAAAAAAATTTAAAGATTTGTTTTTGCGATCATTGAACTTTATTACTTCCTTTTACTTAAAGGTTTTTTTAAATGCTGAGAATATTTATAACCAAAAATTTAAAAACATATATAAATATACATATTTTTCAATATACATAGTTATAATAAAAATTTAAAGTCCATTATTTTTTATAAACTCCCAAAAAAAAAATTAGCTTTGATTATGTTTATACGAATGTGAAAAGCATCGAACTTAATAATATAAAAAATATTAAAGATTTTGGGTTTATTAAATAAATATTAACTCTTTAGTTTTTTTTGGGTAAATATTATTTTTGAAGCTAGTAATGCAGAAATAAATACCGCTATATTAAAAATTTATGTATTTCATATCCAATTAAAAAAAAAATGCACTTTAAGAAATTTTTTGTATATAAATTTAATAAAACGCAATTTTTGTATTAGTTTACTTCAAAAACTTGAATAGTGTACTTATATAGTATTAATTTAAATTTAAAAAGCGGTTTTAAAAATGGCAAAGTTTTTAATTAAAAACGAATCAAATGTTGTGATTAAGCGGTTTAATTTACGGGGTCGTAGAATCGAGTTCAAAATTAATGAAATTCCGGCGGCACAAGATCCTATACGATGGGTAAAAAGCGCTATCGAGGAGATAGTTAATTACGCAACCAACGATCTTCTACATAGCGACCAGGTAGGTATAAGCTTTTGCGGAGAAAGTTTTGCAGAACGGGGCCCAGGGTGGCTGAGCTTCAGAGAAGCAGGTTCCGTAACATCAGAAGATTTATGGAACCTTATAAGTAAAATATTCCAGAGTAAATCGGAAGGGTTAAGCTCCGATACTTTTTGCTTGAGCGTGACTACGGTGCGAATGCCACAAGGACAAGGGAGAGTAGCTAAATATTTTAATTATGCTGAAGAGTGTAGCAAAAGAAGGGGTATTATAACAATAAAGAATACAGATATTCTTTGTCTTCCAAGAGCGCTAGTTGTTGCTATAGCTGACGTAGAAAATGACGTAGATAAAAAAAAAATCTGCAATGATACAAAAAAAATTCAAACTATTCGTACATTAGAGCTTTTAAAAACAACCGCTATACAAATACCATCCGAAGGCGCTGGTATTGAAGAACTTCAAAACCATTTGAACAATTATAAAATTGTGGTTTATAAATACGGTGGTAAAGGTAGAGATTTAATATACGAAGGAAGCGGTAATGGAAAACGATTAAATTTATTATATCATAATAACCACTACAATGTAATAACTTCGCTCACTGCAGCTTTTTGTTGTGGTTATTATTGTGAGCTTTGTAATATACCGTATAATTCAAAAAATAGACATAGGTGTGTAAAACAATGCCCAAATTGTCTGCAATCACCACCATGCAAAAAAGACAACAGCTTAACAAAATTTAATTGTGCCCTGTGTAATCGTATATATAAAAGCCAGCTATGTTATAACAACCATCAAACATCTAGCTCAAATTCAAAAAGTGTTTATAATTTACTTAGGCGTTGCTTAGAATCCTTGAAAACTTTTAGACAAGAAAGAGCACATTTGCGGGGAATATTTTTGTAAAATCTGTCGAATGTATGTAGCGCATGATCATCAGTGTTATATGAAGAAGATACACACTCACCATCCACCAAAAAAACGCTTTTTATTTTCTATGATTTGGAAACTCGACAGGAAAAAAATATTTAGAAAAAAATTAATGATATTGTCATTGACGATATAAAATTACACGAGCCAAATTTATGCGTTTTTGCTAGTCGCTGCAGTAAATGTATTAATATCAGTACCAGAGACCTGAACCGGAACAGAACCGTAACCGTAAACCGGAATTAACCGATATTTTTTGCCTGAACCGTAACTGAACCGCACCGATATTTAAAAAATCTTATTAACCGTAACCCGAACCGAACTGGTATATTTTATCGGTTTTTTCCGGGTTTTTTCGTTCCGGTTTTCGACAAAAAAAAAAAATTTAAATACAAATAGCTACAAATCTTAATTTGTATAATTTGAAATCTAGTTGAATTGCCCATATAATTAAATCTAGCATAATGTATAATCACATTTTTCTTATTTCTACTGAAATAATAAAACTACACGCTGCGACAGATCAATTTTGGGTATAAACTGCCAATATGTTATAAATGACCAAATCGTAAATGACCAAATCCACTTTTTAAGGCTATAGAATTTTCAAAAAATATTGAACTGAATTAATTAATTTTAATTTTTTTTGTTACGTTTTTTTAATTTTATTTTGTTTATAAATATAATATATATATATATATGATATTTTCTGTTTTTTTTTTTTAATTGAATTAAATAAATAAATAAAATACATTTTTTTGTAAAGTTTTTTGTTTTTTTGTACTTTGTATATGTTATGTTATGTAGTTAGTATGACTTTTAAATGTTTTTTGCGTGCAAGATTTGAACCGGTTTTGAACCCGAACCGGATCAGAACTGAACCGGAACAAAAATAAATAATAAAGAACCGGAACGTTAACCGGAACATAAAATATTTATGCACCGAACCGTAAACCGGAGTGATATTCTTACCGGTTCAGGTCTCTGATCAGTACATTATATTTTTGTCAAAGCTGTGGTTCAAGCATAATCGAAATGAACCACTATTTAAAAATTCGAATGAAACATTGAATACAAGGTTCGAGTCTACAGTGACGCGAAGTAAACGTTTGCAGGATTTTGGATACGAAATATGTGAAATGTGGGAATGTGTATTTCGTAAAAAACTACAAACAAATATTGAAATAGATTTTTTACACTCACATAACTTATTAAATTCACTACCATTAAACCCCAGGGAAGCATTTTATGGTGGTAGGACAGGTAATACTAGGACATATTATAAATGTAAGGCAAATGAAAAAATAAAATATATAGATGTATGTTCTTTATACCCCTGGGTGTGCAAATATGGAAAATTCCCAGTAGGACATCCTGAAAGATATATTGGTCATGATAAATGTGAATTGTTTGATTTAAATAAAATCGATGGAATAATAAAATGCACAATATTACCACCAGAAAACTTATACCACCCAGTACTTCCGATTAAGCAAAACAACAAATTAATGTTCAGTCTATGCAGAACTTGCTCAGAAAAATTGAATATGTCTGAATGTACTCACACAGACGAAGAGAGAGCTTTAACTGGTACGTGGATTATTGACGAAGTAATAAAAGCGGTTGAAAAAAAATATAAAATAATATTAATACACGAAGTATGGAAGTATAAAATCGAACAATATGATTTGCATAAAAAACAGGAGGTTTGTTTGCTACAATGATGAACAAATTTATAGAAATGAAGCAAACTGCTTCAGGCTTTCCAGTGCAATATTCAACTACTGAAGAAAAATTAAGTTATGTTGAGAATTTTTTTAAAAAGGAAGGTATTAGACTGGATTTTTCTAAAATCGAAAAAAATAGTGGATTACGATCATTAGCAAAATTAATTTTAAACTCTTTTTGGGGTAAATTCGGCCAGAGAGAAAATTTACCTCAAACTTCAATTTTAAATCAAGCTGTTGATCTTTTTAAAATGATATCAGACTCTTCTGTAATAATAAATAATATATTACCAATAAACGAAGATACAATAGTAGTAAATTGGGAATATATAGAAGAACGGGTGCCAAGTTTGATGACCGCAAATGTATGTGTAGCTGAAAATCCCGATGCTGCTCGAATTCACGAATACTAAAAAATTCGCGTTGTAGCTCATCAAATGCTATATCGGGGTCTCTGATGCTACGTATAAGACCTCTTATATACGCTCTTGACAAATCTGCTCTTAACGTAAAAGCGTTAATTTCTTCCATAACGCTGTCTATGTTGTCACTCATCCCATTCATTAAAATCCTCATAGAACCCGTCATCAGCGTGTATATTTTGGTTGTGTTGAGCTAGTTGTAGTATTATTTCTTGTGGTTGTTGTTCTTGCGGTTGTTGTTGTTGTAATAGGATTTGTCGTAGTACTATTGTTGTTGTTGTAGTGCCTGCTGTTGTTCATGATCCATTTTAAAAATATTTTTATTATTTCTTTACTTTCTTAAATTCAACTTGAAACTAATTTCTAAAATCTAAAATGCTTTTTTTTATACCTAATCTTGTATATGAAAATGCAACCTTTTTACAAAAAATTCACATTTTATTATTAAACAAATATTTATTTAAAATATAATTTTTATCAATCTCAGGCCATTTATCCAAAACTTGATTTCCTTTTATGTCTATATATTTTTAATAGAACCTTAATTTACAAACAATAATTTATTTTAAAATATAATTTTTATCAATTCTTAATTTCAACTTGAAATCAATTTCTAAAATCTAAAATGTTCGATTTTTGTATCAAATCCTGTGTATGAAAATGCAACCTTTTTACTAATGCTTTTACTAATTATCTCATTAATTAGCAATTCATATTCATAAAAATCGACATCTTATTATTAAACAAATATTTATTTAAAATATAATTTTTATCAATCACAATCCATTTATACAAAACTTGTTTTCTTTTTCTACCTATATATTTCTAATAGAACCTTAATTAACAAACAATAATTTATTTTAAAATATCATCTTTATCAATCCAAGAATTGTGTGTGGTATCAAACCCAAGCCATTTAACCAAAACTTGATTTCCTTCCTGCCTAATTATTTTTTCAACGAGATATTTGTCTGGATGTTTTGTTTTTTGCAATTCAAATTCATAAAAACTACCCATTATCGGCTGCTCTTTATAATCAATTAAAAAATAGGTCACTGGGTCGATAGTATTTACTTTTGATATTTTGAATATTTCTGTGGACCAATTTGGTTCATAACCTTTTTGAAAAATTCCTTTAGATTTACTGATGCGTACAAAGTCATTGACTTTTAATTTTGCTTTTCTGTAAATTTTAGGTTTATTGTATATTGTTGTCAATATATGATTTTCATTTTTTTTAGTTACTTGATATGGTTTCATTTTTATTGTACGGTGTAGGGTATGATTATATTTATATATCATGGCGTTTGTTACATCTGTACCGCTTTTTGTTTTAATTGGTTCTGTGTAGCCAAATTTAGAGAAAATATCAATAACGGTTAATAGATTTTTATAACCTTTGTTGAATTTAGTAAAAGGTAGCATTTCTACTAAATCAATTTGCCATGTATCGTTAATTCCTTTTTGCTTAACATTTCGTTTCTTGAAATTTTTTCTCACCGACTTATGTAACTCAGTTATAATTGACTTTTTACTCATATTGACACTTTGTAACTAATTAAAAAACTAAAATAACATCAGTTATATAACTTTTTTCAAAGTAAACGGTTGTAATGCAGAAAAAAAATATTTTCGTTGATTTTCAATTTGTCATTGGAAACGGGAAACAATATTTTATAAAAGAATTGGCTTTGGTAAAGCAGGGGTCTTTATTACGCTATTTGTTTAAACCACCGTATCCATAACAGGAGTTGAGTGTCAGCAATATACATCAAAATGATTATAACAGAAAATATATTAACGGTCTGGAATGGGAAAGCGGAGTTATTGTGTATAATTTTCTTCCTCATGTTTTAAAAAATCTTTAATCATACATTATATACGTAAAAGGCAAACAAAAGAAGGATTTTCTCTACAAATATATACCGGAAACAATTAATATTATTGATATAAGCGCTGATATACCAAAATTAGAAGAGCTACAAGATTATGACACATATTGCGGAGTACACTCAATGTGCAATCAAAATACAAGAAATAGATGTGCTATAAAAAATTGTTTTAAAATTTACATGTGTTTGTTAAAATACAACAAAATTGATTTTTAAAAATTATGTAATTGTAATATTCTCACACTCTCGTTAGTTATATTTTTATTGTTAAAATGGAAGCACATAATATAAAAGATAGTAATTTGTTACTGGCATATCATTATTTTTTAAATGAGGAAAATACAGCAAAAATATCATCTGGCTGTCATCCATATACATTAAATCCTATAGTGATTATTTCGAAAATTGGTCAAATGAAATTTAGCTACAGTCTCTGGGTACTTTTTGTTCAAAATATATGCAATGATAACGAGATTGAAAATTTAACATTTTTACTCAACGCTGAAGAATGGAGAAAAGTATACGAAATAAGAGATTTTATATCGAGTCATGCTTATTTTAACTACACGAATCTTATATATGTTAAAGATTATATCCATGAATATTTTAGAAAATGCACAATTTATAATGTTAAAAAATTAAACAGTGAGCATTTATTTTTACCAAAATTTAATACTTCATTTAATTTTTCAAAACTATTTGTAGAAATACCTTTGCTATGTAATGGATGTATAATAAATGAATAAATAAATAAAACATTATTTTACGTTTTTATTTCATTTTTTTTTATTTTTAGCTTGTTAGGGTGTGTGTGAATTGGTTAAAAATTATGACAGTAAAATTAAAATTTTTGTAAGTTTTATTCACCACAAGAAGGCGCCGAAATTTTATCTGCTCTGGACCTAGTATAAATTTTGACAATTTAGTTAAATTTTTGATTGAAATAAATTAATTTTAAATTCATTTATTTTTGAAAATAAATAAATTTTTGATTGAAATTTAAATTGATATCAAATTTGTATCAAAAATTTTTTTTTTTTTAATTAAAAAAAAATTAAAATTTAATAATTAATAAAATAATAAATTTAAAAATAAAAATAATAATAATATTATATTATTATTATTATTTCAAATTTAATTTTGTAAAAATTAATGGGAAATATATTTTAAATACTCTATTCATATTGAATTTTCCTTAGAATTTAATTATGTAAAATTTTTAACCAATTCACACAGTTAAATTTTTTAAAAACACCCCACAGTTAAATTTTTTTTAACCTCGTGGGGATTTTTTTTTAATCAAATTATTTTTAGCACTTTGACACACGCCCTTAATAAAAATATTTATTTTTTAAAAATATTATGATATAAATTTAAAATTAAATTATCATTTTGATTGAAATCCTTAGGGTGTGTGTGAATTGGTTAAAAATTGAAATTATGACAGTAAAATTAAAATTTTTGAAAGTTTTATTCACCACAAGAAAGCGCCGAAATTTTATCTGCTCTGGACCTAGTATAAATTTTGACACTTTAGTTAAATTTTTGATTGAAATAAATTAATTTTAAATTCATTTATTTTTGAAAAAGAAAAATTTTTTGATTGAAATTTAAATTGATTTGTATCAAAAATTTGTATCAAAAAATTTTTTTTTTTTTTTGAATTTTGTTTTGAAAATAAAAATAAATAGTTAATAAAATAATAAATTTAAAAATAAAAATAATAATATTATATTATTATTAAAAATTTATTTTTGTTAAAATTAGCAAAATTAATGGGAAATATATTTTAAATACTCTATCCATATTGAATTTTCCTTAGAATTTGTTGCAAAACACGAGGTTTTTATTATTAATATAATTTATTTATTCCAAGAGTAAAGAGATCAATTAATTTTAGAGTTCAGTTAAAGACTAAATTACAAAATTATTACAATATTACAATATACCAATTATATACATACTATATAAGCAATTGTATATAAGTTTCTAATACAATAGTATAATGAATAATAGTATATGTGACATTGGCTTGGTAGCAAATTTACAACACTAGCCCTCAAATCAAGATCACATATTATTACAAATTTATTATTTATTTCAATAGCAAAAATTTAAACAATTCAAAAATAGAATTCAAATAAGTTTTAATTTCAAATATTAAAGAATTTCAATTTACGATAAACCTAATAATGATACAAATTTTGTCTGGACCTAGTATGAATGTTTAATTTTCGTTAGATTTTTAGTTAGAACATCAGCAATCATATCTTCTGACTGAATATACTTTAATTCAATAATTCGTTGTTGATATGCTTCACGTACAAAATGATAACGTATATCAATATGTTTAGTTTTTCCATGAAATAAAGGATTCTTTGTTAATTGTTGTGCTCCTAAGTTGTCGCTACATATTAAAGTTGGCTCTTGTACTAATTTTTCACAACCAAGTTCTTTCATAAAATTTCTCAAATAGATACATTCTTTTGTTGCCTGGGACAGAGCCATATACTCTGCTTCTGTACTACTAAGAGCTACTGATGTTTGTTTCTTGGATTCCCAAGTAACAGCACAGCCTCCCATAAAAAATACATACCCTGTGTATGATCTACGATCATTTATATCACCTGCCCAATCCGCATCTACATAACCATAAAGTGGTTTTGATGTTTTTGAAAATGTCATCTTTAAATTAGATGTATATTGCAGATATCTCATCAAATGCTTTGCTGCTACGAAATGCTCAGGATGCGGATGTGTATTAAATTGTGAGAGTTTACTGACCGAGTGCATGATATCAGGTCTAGTACATACTGCCAAATATAAAAGAGACCCAACTATTGACTGATATCTTGGCTGAATTTCCAATTTACAATTTGCATCTTGACATTTTACCAGTTTTACACCAGCGTCTAAAGGAGTATAACAATTTTTACAATTAAACATATCAAAATCTTTTAGTAAATTTAATATATATTGTTTTTGATCAATACATATTGTGCTTTGTTCGTGATTATATACCACATTAATACCCAAAAAATATTTCAACAAACCTTTATCTGTGGTTTTAAATTCTTTTTGTATTAATGATTTTATTACATTTAACTCATTTTGATCCGAACATGCAATTATAAAATCATCTACATAAATTCCTATGATATTTATTAAATTATCTTTAATTTTTACATATACGCAACTGTCACCATTTAATTTTTTGAAATTAATTTTGATCAAAAAATCATTTATTTTTTGGTTCCACTGTCGACCAGATTGCTTAAGTCCATACAATGGTTTTTTCAATTTACAAATTTTTTCGGGGAAATTTGTATCAATAAATCCTTCTGGTTGCTTCATATAAATAACATCATATAAATCACCCTGTAAATATGCAGATGCAATATCTAAATGATATAATATTAAATTAATTATCACAAATAATACAATCTAAATTTTCATTGCAATGATTTAGATTTAAATTAATACCTTTAACCATATTTTCTTTAAATAATTGGCTTAAACTTGAAAAATTTAAGTGACCATACCTCTTATGCCACTTCATTAATTGCATATTTTTAGGCGTTGCATTAAATAATAGTGAATTTTTATTTATTTCATTATTTAAAAAATCATTATTATCATTTTTTTTGTATTGTAGACTAGATTTATTTGTCTGTTCATTATTTATTGTAGAGTCGTTTATTTTTAATTTAAAAATATATAAATTATTTTTTTTATTAGCTACTAAGATAATTTCATTGTTATTCGTTTTAATTGTTGCAGTTTTAGAATTAAAAATTGTTTTATAGTTATTTTCAGTTATTTTATTTACTGAAATAAAATTACCTATCAAATTTGGAACATATAATACTTGTTTTAGTTCAATTTTGCAATAATCTGTTTCTATAAATACAGTCCCAATTCCTTCAGAATACACTTTTTCGTCTGATGCTAATTGAATTTCGCACTTTTCTTCTTTGAAATCAATAAATAAATTTCTGTCATTACATAAATGGCTAGTAGCACCACTATCCAAACACCACTCGTTCTTACGCATGATTTCAACACACGAAAAAATTGCAAAAGACGCAGATGGTTTTTCAACTGATTTAGGTAATTCTTTTCGGTTGCAAACAGATGCGTAATGACCGCGAATACCACAAATGTAACACTTACCATTGAATTTTTTCTTCAGTGTATAATTTTTTATTTTAGGGTTAGCAATTCTTGACTTCGTCATGAGAACATGTTGACTTACACTAACACATGTTGACTGCTTTTCTTGTCGTCTTTGTTCTTCTTCCATTAGCTTAATCTTCAAAGCTTCAAAGGTTGGAAGTGTATCTCTACTCTCGATTGCAACCACAAAATTTTCATATGCTTCAGGTAAACTACATAGTAACAAAATTGTATAAATTTCATTTGGGAAATGTAAACCAATCTCAGCTAATTTTTCACCAATTTCATAAAATGAATCCACGTGGTTAGACACATTTTGGGATTCACTCATTTTTAAACGCAATAATTGTTTAAAAAGGGTGACACGTCTAGCTGGCCCTGTTGGCTGGTACATTTCTTTTAATTTTTCCCAAGCAATTTTGGATGTTGCAGCATGTTTTATATGGATTAATTGAGATGATTTTACTGCTAAAATAATTGTAGCCAGTGCCTTTTCATCTTTAATTTTCCACCTTGCAGTTTTTATTTCATTTTCCTCTCGTAATTTTCTTGTACTTGCCTCATCAGTACCGGTATCAGGTAGGTTATCAACATGATCTACCCCAATTACTATTGGCCACATATCACTATGGACCAACACGCTTTTCATTTGGATTGCCCAAGTACCATAATTGTCACCATTTAACTTTTCAATTTGGTACATCGAATTCATCTTAAATTCGCGAACGTTAATTTTTTTTTTTTTTTTTTTTTATTTTAAAAACGACAAACGCAAAAATTAATATATTTATATATAACTAATATATATTTCCAAAATTTTTTTTTTAATTACACGTTGCCTGGGCCCATAACCTGTTGCAAAACACGAGGTTTTTATTATTAATATAATTTATTTATTCCAAGAGTAAAGAGATCAATTAATTTTAGAGTTCAGTTAAAGACTAAATTACAAAATTATTACAATATTACAATATACCAATTATATACATAATATATAAGCAATTGTATATAAGTTTCTAATACAATAGTATAATGAATAATAGTATATGTGACATTGGCTTGGTAGCAAATTTACAACAGAATTTAATTATGTAAAATTTTTAACCAATTCACACAGTTAAAATTATTAAAAACACCCCACAGGTAAATTTTTTTTAACCTCGTGGGGATTATTTTTTAACCAAATTATTTTTAACACTTTGACACACGCCCTTAGAGTTAAATATGTTTAAAAAAAATTGCATTGAAATTCCTCTGCACCGAAAGTATAAAAATACACAACAATAATACCCACACACATTTGTATAATCGGCTTGTAGACGTTTTTTATTACGTATAAAACAAGTTTGCTTTGAATATTTATTAATTTTGTTTATAATATATTTTGTTATTGTTTGATTTCCATACGAATCGAAATATTCGGCACACCCCTTTTTCGGAAAGTTTAATACAAACCAATGTAATCCAGGTTTGTTATCAGGATCAGAATTAACAACAATACAAAATGGTTTTTTTCTTATGTGTTTAGGTATATGGTTGAAAGCATAAACGCCATTAAAACATTTTTGTGTGTATTTATTCTTCTGAAGAATTTTTGTGATCTGCTGTGTATTCATGCTGTTCGATTAATGTGGAAATATCATAAATTATTGATTTACATTTTATATATTGGACCAAAAAATGTTTCTTGTCTTTACCATTTACTAATATTATGGCGAACTTATTTAATTTTTTATTTAAAATTTGAGTTATGTTGTCGTTGTATAAATTTCCGTTTGTTGCGCAATTTTGTTTTTCTGCTGTTGTTTTTGTTGTCGGGTATAAATATTTATAATCATATTGTACTGTTTTATTTGATTCCTCAATTCCTGCGATGCTTATTTTACGTGCAAAATTAATAACTTTATCACAGGAAAAAGATATATCCACCAAAGCATATGATGGTTGAGTATTAATATTTAACATTTTATAATGTCACTTCTTGTACGTACAGGAGTGTAATAAAAATAAAAGTAGGTGTGTCAGCTATTTATAAATTTGCGTAGACATTACGATTTTTATCGATTTCTAAAGATGCATCAAACTCTCCGTATACAATACATGTTAATGTTGATGTCAGGGGAGATTTCAATTTTGCTTCAATTCTGATGGTACCTTGATTTAAGAGCCTTTGACATTGTTCGTTTCCGGTCCCGTCGGCAGATAAATCAAAAGCTAAAATTGTAAACCCTTTTCCAAAAAGCTCTTTTGTAATTTGATGCGCTTTATCGTAATGATGTATTCCTGTACCCCAGAATAAACTTAAATACGCTCTTGTATTGGAACCACTGTCGGAAAAGTTTGTTTCAATTGGTGAATTGGGTACCGGCACGCCATTTACGTATAATTGAAACTGATATAAATTCTGATGATCAAAATGAAATGGATTTTTTGATCTCTTTCCATTGAAATTTTCGTTATTTACCATACAAAATAATAATATATTTGATAATTGACCAATAAAGACATTATCGAGTGATATATTAGAAGCATTTGCTGCTACAGTAAATGTTTTTACTTCTCCTCTTTTATAATGATATTTTGCATTCGTTTTTCCAAGAATAGTATTATGTGCTAATAAAATATTTGGGTTAACTGTGACATGTTTCATATATAGTGTTGTTTCATGAATTTTCAAATGACTTTCATCCGTATCATTAAAAAATAAGAAAAAATCTTGTTTTTCTAAAGTTAATGAAATTCTAACATCAACATTATTTAAAAGCAGAGTCGGTGTATTAAAAAAATCCACATGTAATTTTCCCATTAATTCTACCATTGCAGAATTATTATAAATTTTTTGCCGATTTCTGGAGCCCGTGTTATTAAAATCATGTATATTTGGTTTGTCTAAGACCCATCCTGCACTTTCTAAATGAGTTTCGCTGGCATCTTTACCGTAGTTTAATAAAGACAATAAATAACTTTTATAATTGTAGAAAGAATCAGAAGTAGTTATATTTTTACCATTAAGTGTAACATTTACTTGTTTAATCATTGAGTGCATTAAATTATTTATTACGCTTGGTTGAGGTGCTGGTTTTATATCAGTACCTGCTCCTATTTTATCGTTAGAACTCCATTGGCTACCATCTTTTTTTAATATTTGAACTTTAAATTTCTATTTAAATTCTATTGTAGAAGGTGAGGCATCTAATGATGCTAATGGATTATATGCTACTTCCTCTGTATGCAATATACCTGTTTGTATAGGTGGTGTTGCGAAAAGATCCAATTCAGACTTTATACATTCAATGACAGCCATTTTTATTTAAAAATATCTAATATTCTCGATTTTTTTATTTTATTTCTTTTCTTTGTTCTTCGCCTTTTACCAATTAAATGCGATTTTCCTTTTACACGCCTTTTTATACTTTTACGTTTTTGTATGCGTTTATAACTTCTTTTCTTTTTACCACTGCCGTACATTGAATGTAATTTATTTATTGCTGTGGTTCTTAAATTTTGTATACCTGCTTTAGCTTGATTTTGTATTGCTTTTTTAGGATTGGCTCCTGATACTATATCAGATAAAATATTTCCCCCTGTTCGCAAAGCTTCTTCTTTAAGAAAATCAAAACCTGAAACTAATGATGGTTTTAGATAACGGAATAAACTTGCAAATAAATTCCCAAGACCACGCCCTCTTTGGATTGTCTGTTGTGTTTGTAATAGTGATCCTATTTCATTTACATTACCACCAGCTTGAGATGCGTAATATTTAATGTATTCACGTTGCATGTTTGAAAAAAATAACAACAATTTATAATCTTGGTTGGGTAATAATTAGGTACAAAATTTATATCTTTACCATACTGATCAGAAATTTTTATAGCTAGACTATAGCTATAAAACTATAGAACATGTTTTTTTCTACAGGTACATATTGTAGTTCTAGACTATAGAACATGTTTTTTTCTACAGGTACATATTGTATATTTTTAAATTCAGTATTATTTAACTTTCTACAATTATTAATATTTATTGCGCGCAATGCTCTTATTTTATTTAGTTATTACCAAATATTTTCGGTTGAATAATATCACTATACACCATTATCATGCCGCTTTTCTCATCATTATATTTTTCCATTGCTCTTTTAAAATAGTCGAGAATTACTAATTTGTAATTAGTGATATCTTTTTTTTGCTGAAAAGTTCTTTCATCAATTCCAGTATAGTGTAGCTATGATTTTGCTTTAAAAAATAACTTTCTGTATCAAAAGTTTTTGACAGTCGTACAAGTTTTAATTGGTCTGTTGGTGAAACAGGTTTATAAACCGCATTTTTATAGATATCGTCACTTAATAAGATAGTCATAACTTCTGTTTCAAATTCCCTTAGCAACAGATCGCGAGTAAATTCTTCAGCAGGTGTTAAATTATTGATAAGTGTAGGCAGGAAATTTATTTTCCAGTCGTCATATGTAAATAATGATTTTTCCTCGGGATAAAAAGTATAGCCGATACGTTTTTTAACTTTTTCTTTATTCCTACCTACTAATACTTCATAGACACCTAATTGTATTGTAACACATTTTTCTTTTACGCACTCATCAGTTTGTAGGTAATCATTAATAAATATTTCTGCCAAACCCACTTTCCAGTTACCTTTTGTTAAATCTATATGTGTTGGTATTCGATTTTCAAAAGTTGATAGTGTATTATCAGGGAAAAAATTAATTGAATCGTTACTAAATAATATAATATAAAAATCATTTCTTGAATCCATGATAATAAGTATAAAAAAACTGTATTGTATTAATTATTTATAAGGTGGTGGCGCTGTCAATGCTTTATGTTGTTTAGGTGGTGATTTCTTTATTGTTGCTAGTTTTCGTTTACCCGGATTTCGCTCTTCTGGGTATTTTGACAAAATGCTTTGTCTTATAAAAGAATTAGTTGTGTGGGCTCGTTGTCTTGTATTTATAGGCGATTTGTCAGGTAATGCTACTGTAATTATGTCGCCTTTGTTTGTATCAAACATTCTTATATTTTTATTTGCGGATAATCTTCTAATTAAACGTTTATCAGGTGATATTTCTTCTAAAGCAAGTTTTTGGATCTCTTCCTCTTCGTCCATTTCACCATCATCATCAATTTCCATTTGTTTGTCAGTCTGATCTCTATATTGATATTTATTCGGTTGTTGTTCTTGTTGAGAGGCGGGGTAAAATACGTCATCATCTACAGTAAATTGTTGTTAGTGTTTTTCCTTTACGGGATCGAAAATAAAATTGTCATCATATTGTTGTTTAATATTATCAAAATATGGCGGTGTGGTTTGGATTTCTTTGTTTTTTAATAATTTGAATTTTGTTTGAGTTTCTGCATTTTTCGAAGAAACTTTTTTCTCAAACGGTTCATATTGGGTAGGTAATAATGACGCTCTTCTTTTTTGATTACCATATTTCATTAAATTTTGTCTGTACATGTACCATTTCTGAACGGTGTTAAGATTTTTACTATATAAGACTTTTTTCATATTCTGATCTAATATATCTAAGTTTTTATCATTATCCAATAAATTTTTCAATTTAATAAAAACATCAGTTGGTATTACAACCATTCGCTGCATATTATTCATTTTGTGTTTGAAAACTGCTAATTAATTTACCAATAATACCTGATAATACAGTACCTATTAAAACAGGTAAGAAGCCTCCTTTTTGAATAAGTATTTTCCGTTTCATTTTTAAACTCCTTCTGGAGCAGGCTAGATTTCTTAGTGTGTTTTTATGCTTTTTTAAACGTGTTAAAACGTGTCTTGATATTTTATTATTACCATTTAAGGTATTAATTATAATTTCGACAATAGCTTTTATAGCATCATCGTCACATGTCCTTAGAATACTACTTCGAAGTTTTTATTAGAAGTTTTCAGCAATCGTAATATACGACGGTTTTTCTTCAATCGTTTCATATTTTTCACAAAATGTTTTATTATTTGAATCATATGGTGAGCAGTAGCATACACAATAATTTTTTTCAAAAATATTATGACGTACACGATATAATTCATTAACGTTTTGTGTTAAGTCTAACACAATATAGCCGTGTGGAATAGATGTAGCCTCATTATATACTCTTACAAAATCCTGAGTTTTCTCAGGAAAAATTTGTCGTGCTAAAGGTAAGATTTGCGATTTATCACGTGGATTTTTAAATAAAACTAAATACTTAGCATTTAAAGAAATATCGCGACAATATTTACCTTGGTGAAAAATATTTTGTATTAATAAAATAATTGATAAATTTTTATGGTGTGAACCCTTCGTAAACAGTTCGCACACCTGTTTATTGTAAGTTTCAAGCATTAAATCTTCGAGCTCAACTAAAATATTATCATCATTTTCATTTTTAATCTGCTCTGGTATATTATTAAAAAATTCAGTATTTGAAAAAGGTAGGTTTTTCGGCACAGCCATCAATTCAGGGTTACACCAAATTATTTTAGTTATATTTGGTTTAATTAAGTTTTCATGCTGTTTAATCAAATTGCATACAAAAATTGTCTTTCCACACCCCGAAGGGCCCGCTATAATCATCGTAAACGGGTGTCTAAATGGAATCATGTTTGTATTTTTAAATTTTCTATTCTTGCTATTAATTTTTCATAAATATTTTTAAAATTCTCTATACATTTTAAAGCGTCTCTGTATTTATATGTATCTGATATACATCCACAGGTATCGGGACCACATGTTGCTTTATTATCAGACCAAATACAGCTTTTATAGTGTTCACCAAATTGCGATATTACTGAACCATTTTTATTTAATATAATCAAACGCTCCACAAGTTTTCTAACTTTTTTAAATTACGGTCATCCAGAAACGGTTTGTAATCTTTTAAGAAATTCTCCAGTATTTCTATATGCTCTTTCGTTAATAACATTATATTAACTAATGAAAACTATGGTATTACATTCCATATATAATATTTCTCATGACTCCATTTCAGATTTTTATAAATATTTTTATTTGCCTCTCCCTTTTGTATTTACATTCTTGTACGAAGCTTTTTCCTTTGCTTATTATTATAAATTCCATAAAATCCAAGATGGCTGAAAAGTATTTTTAGACTCCACCTTTAAAAAATCCATACAAATTTGCGCTTATATTTTTTTATATTATTTTGTATAACTGTATGTGCTTATTTATTTTATATTGATCAATGCATGATATATGTACATATATATAAACAAATTTCCAAGCGCGACCGACTATCTTTGATAGCCGAATTGGTAGCGCGTTGGGATACAAATCGAAGCTTGATGGTTCAAATCCACTTCAAAGCAACAATTTTATTTTTTTAACTATATTTTTTTTTTCAGAGTATAAACAAATTTTTTATATTACCCACAGTATATTTACATATTTTTTATTTTCATTCTCCGTTTTGTATTCGCATTCTTGACCAAACCGGTTTCCGTTGCTTATTATTCTACAGACTTTATATCTGTATATAAAGAACATAGAACGAATAAATGTAGATTATATATCAAATATAAACCATGAATACAAAATAAGTTGATGGCTCAGCAGGTAGAGCGCAGTCTTATTAAACACAATGTCCCCAGTTCAATCCTCACAAAGCCACAATTTTTTTTCATAATTAATTTTAACCTCACCCATACTTACGAAAACCAGTATACACAAGCCACACAAAATATACACTTAAGCCCCTTATCCATTTACACTTACAGGAAGTAGCAGAATACAGAACAGAGAAAGACAAAACTAACCATGCGTAACGGCATATACACAGGTGACAAAAGAGCCAGATGACCTAATTACCACGGCAGCACACGACAGACATTAAGAACAGCCATTAAAAACAACCACTAAGAGCAGCCACTATTACCAACCATTAAAACAGCCATTAAAAACAGCCAGCAGCCATTAGCCGCTAATAGCAGCCATTAAAAACAACGCCCATTTAAAACACCCATTAATCACACCATTAAAAAGCCATTAATTACCAATTAATTACACCCATTAATTACACCATTAGCCATTAATTACCAATTAATTACACCCATTAATTACACCTTACGTAGCCTTAATGGTTCAAATTAAGCTTCGATTTGTATCCCAACCCAACGCGCTACCAATTCGGCTATCAAAGATAGTCGGTCGCGCTTGGAAATTTGTGTACTTATATTTTTTGTTATTGTAATATAAAAAGTACTATTTCAGAAATAATATATATATATATATATACTTATGTACATATATGTTAATCATTTTATTTTTATATAGGCTATTAAGAAATAATATTTAACATAAATTAAAATATATGATCTAGAAAAATAATATTTTTAGTAAAAAAAATAATTATCAAATTTGCAATAGTGTTGTTTACCCTTTGTTTGCATTTTTATAATTATTTTTACATTTTTACTTAACTTTGCACTTTTTAGAAAAAAAAAATATCTGATTACAAATGATGATTTTTTTGTTGCATAATATTAAAATTTTAGTTTTAAATACATAAAACGGAGTGCATTTGATTTATAGTAATCAAACAAAGCAGTCCAAATTATTATTTTTTCAAAAAGTTTTGGTGTTTTAAACATTTTTTTTTAGTTGTTTTATTTAAAGTGATACAAAATTAATTTATAAAGTTAATAAAAGTTAATAATATAATTCGCGATTTTAATAAATATTAATAAAAGTTAATAAAATAATTTGTGCTTTTAATAAATTTATAATTAACATTTAACATTTAATAAAATAAAAATAACAATAAAAAAAATGCATAGTACAGCAATAATTTTAGTTATTATATTTTTAAATTATTATTATTCAGAGCAGATTCCTGTGCACAGTAATTCTGTGCCAACAATAAATTTTAACAACAATAGCAATATATCCTTCATGTTTAATTTTTCGGAGCAGGTTTCTTTATACCAGACAAATAATAATTATTATAACAAGCAGTCATCGGTAAGTTTAAAATATAATTGTAATTTAATAAATTACAATTATATTTTTTTAATATAATTTTTTATTAATAGATGGAAAGAAGGACCATCTGATTCGCTTTAATTATGCTAAAAAAGCGAAGACAATAGACGAAGGAAATGATGTTAAAGTAAGTTTTTTTTACTAAAATATATTTTTTTTTCTAATTATAATTTTATTAGACGAAACAGAACAATCAATTGGATAATAACCAAAACGGATCATACGATGTCACTGAAAATGTAGGAGAAGTACGTTTTTTTAAATTTTTTAAAAAATTTCATTTACTAATTATATATTTATTTATTTTTATTTTACTTTAAATAAAGGGTGAAATAGGTAGCGGCGGCACAAAACCGAGAGGTAAGTTCCGAGGCTGTTTTAAAGTTTTAGGATAAATACATCCTCCTTTTTTAGCTCCACGAAAAGCAGCGGCGGCGAGAGCTATGTTTTTTACAGGTTCATATTATATATAATAAGCATTATAATTATTATTAATTATATTATTATTTTTATATTTTTGTATTAATTGGTGTAATTTTTTTAAATTTTTTAACACGAATTTTACTAAAATAATATTTTTATACTATTATAAAATTATAAATAAAAAAAAAAATTATACAAAAATAAAATAAAAGACAAGGTTTTATTATTCACCTACCTTTCCTCTCTTCACTCATTTTTCAGATAAAGACTAAATTTTCAGATGATTGAACGAGGGGTTTTTTTTTAACGATGGGTTTTTTTGTTGTGCATTTTTTTTCGCTCGAGTTTCTTATTTAGAACATGCGATAATTTCATGTATGGAATTTACAGATAATAATTTCCATACATGAAATTATTGTATGTTCTGAATAAAAAAAAAAATACAAAGAAACATAAAAAAAAATTCTAAAAAAACATTCTGAGATTTGAACCACTGTCATTCGTCGTCAAATTCTCACCACCTTACCGATTAGGCTACACAACTATACACAAAACTGAAAACTTTTTACTATATTTTTGTCAAATATACTCACATATAGCAATAATATATTTTATGTTAGATTACTATGTTTAACTATTGCATATATACGTCATTTTGCTTATCAGCATTAACAAAAAGTATTTAAACATTGATTAGACAGGATTTATGTGTATACTTACGTAGCCTAAGCGGTAAAGTCGTGATTAACTTGAAAAATTAATCCTTATCTAAAAAACTTGCCGCTGATTGCTTGTTCGAATCGCGCTCAAAGTTATTCAATCGAATATAAAATACAGATCAAGCAATCAGCGGTGAGTTTTCAGATAAAGACAAAATTTTCAAATTAATTGCCTTTAACGCTTAGGCTACACAACTATACTGCATTCAAAACTTTAATATTTTCAGATAAACGTAAATTTTTTTTTAAAAAATATATATTCAACGATGGTTTTTTTTTTTGCATTTTTTTTTTTTATTAGGAGGACATACTAAATTTTTGGTGTAATAATTTTTTAAATAAAAAATTTAAAAGTATGTATATTGAGAATTTTGTATTATACGTGCTTAATATAATTCGGTTAATGCAAAACTTTTAAAATTTTGTATATTTTAAAAATACAAATTATATTGAATAAAAATTTAATTTTTATATTTTTATCTTAGTTATTACATATGTTTTTGTGAATTTATATCTACGCTTTCAATAAATTAAATTTTGGCCATATTTTTACGACTAGGATCGCGACCTCTAAATAGGAGAGAATAATTTTCCTGGTTTAGCATTCCAAGCTCCGTCTCATCGTTAATTTTGGTGGCCAGTCTTGTAGGTAGGAAGATTAGATATTTCTGCAAAGTTACTCTGTCTATTAACGAGGCTGTCACACCTCTACCAAATTTGGTAGTTTTAAATTCAAATCGTTCAACCTCGTATAATTTGCCTATAAGCAGTTCATCTAGTTTGGTTTATTTAGTATTCACCTACCTTTCCTCTCTTCACTCATTTTTCAGATAAAGACTAAATTTTCAGATGATTGAACGAGGGGTTTTTTTTTAACGATGGGTTTTTTTGTTGTGCATTTTTTTTCGCTCGAGTTTCTTATTTAGAACATGCGATAATTTCATGTATGGAATTTACAGATAATAATTTCCATACATGAAATTATTGTATGTTCTGAATAAAAAAAAAATACAAAGAAACATAAAAAAAAATTCTAAAAAAACATTCTGAGATTTGAACCACTGTCATTCGTCGTCAAATTCTCACCACCTTACCGATTAGGCTACACAACTATACACAAAACTGAAAACTTTTTACTATATTCTTGTCAAATATACTCACATATAGCAATAATATATTTTATGTTAGATTACTATGTTTAACTATTGCATATATACGTCATTTTGCTTATCAGCATTAACAAAAAGTATTTAAACATTGATTAGACAGGATTTATGTGTATACTTACGTAGCCTAAGCGGTAAAGTCGTGATTAACTTGAAAAATTAATCCTTATCTAAAAAACTTGCCGCTGATTGCTTGTTCGAATCGCGCTCAAAGTTATTCAATCGAATATAAAATACAGATCAAGCAATCAGCGGTGAGTTTTCAGATAAAGACAAAATTTTCAAATTAATTGCCTTTAACGCTTAGGCTACACAACTATACTGCATTCAAAACTTTAATATTTTCAGATAAACGTAAATTTTTTTTTAAAAAATATATATTCAACGATGGTTTTTTTTTTTGCATTTTTTTTTTTTATTAGGAGGACATACTAAATTTTTGGTGTAATAATTTTTTAAATAAAAAATTTAAAAGTATGTATATTGAGAATTTTGTATTATACGTGCTTAATATAATTCGGTTAATGCAAAACTTTTAAAATTTTGTATATTTTAAAAATACAAATTATATTGAATAAAAATTTAATTTTTATATTTTTATCTTAGTTATTACATATGTTTTTGTGAATTTATATCTACGCTTTCAATAAATTAAATTTTGGCCATATTTTTACGACTAGGATCGCGACCTCTAAATAGGAGAGAATAATTTTCCTGGTTTAGCATTCCAAGCTCCGTCTCATCGTTAATTTTGGTGGCCAGTCTTGTAGGTAGGAAGATTAGATATTTCTGCAAAGTTACTCTGTCTATTAACGAGGCTGTCACACCTCTACCAAATTTGGTAGTTTTAAATTCAAATCGTTCAACCTCGTATAATTTGCCTATAAGCAGTTCATCTAGTTTGGTTTATTTAGTATGATCAGTACCATTAGCTGCGTTTTCGAAATCACTTAAGAAATTCTGTAAAATGTTAAAATTATTATTATTAAATCTATTTTATAATAAAAAAATACACATACCATGATTTTCTTTTTTTTTCTGGTAAAGACGTGATGCACTTTATTAATTCTTTTTACTAAATAGTAGTTATTTAAAAATGTTGCGAATATTTATACCCTCAGAGAATTGATAAAAGCAATTTTCATGCACTAAAAAAAAAATAATTAATGTACCTAGTAATATTAACATTTTTGCGAATATTGAAATTTATTACTTCCTTTTACTTAATAGCAGTTATTTTAAAAATGTAAGTTCATTAACCTGTATATTAATAATAAGGCTAAATAGATAATTAGTTTAGTTAATTTATATACTTGCAATTAAGAATTTTTAAAATTCAAGGCCCATTAATTTTTATAGACACCCCAAAAAAAAAAGTTCATTAACCTGTATATTAATAATAAGGCTAGGAAGAATGATTCTCTTCAGTGTTTTCTATAACGGTGACGTTGTCATTGTCCGAGGACATTAGATAGTCGCTCTCATCTTCCGTTGATAATTAGTTTAGTTAATTTATATACTTGCAATTAAGAATTTTTGAAAATTCATGGACCATATATTTTTATAGACATCCCTAAAAAAATAAATAAGTTCATTAACCTGTATATTAATAATAAGCCTAAATCGATAATTAGTTTAGTTAATTTATATAACGGGTTGGGGGTCGGGTTTGGAAGTTGACAGGGTAGGCAAAGTAAGTTTCGGCTTGCTTTGTTGCAACTGTTGAGGTTTCTAAACAAGTACTGGCATTACCTCCTCGTGGTGGCCCCTGGAACTGTATTTGTCTTAAATATGGATACAGACCAAATTTGCAAGCGCGAAACCAAGCTAAGGGTGTAATTCGTACCGTGCATAGAGCTGCGTGGCTGAGGGTGAGCTCAGTCGCTAACGGTGGACTCCGGATACCAGGCGACCTCCGGTTTTAACCAGCCTTACCATAGTATCGGGCCTCTGCTATGGTGGACCTTCTTTTGCCGCGAAACTCGTGGGAACAACTATGGAAGAAAAAAAACAAACAACAAAAAAAAAACAACAAAGGATCAACAATGACGACTACAGCAACGATACATAACAAGGCAACAACTTCAACTACAACATCAACAACAACGGCAATCCCGAGCATACCAATAGCAACTGCAATGTCTGAGGCCGCTTATGCAGGCTCCTTACTTGCAGATGCTATTGAGATGATTGAAAGAACGAGGCTAGGCGATACGGACAATGACGCCAGCGATGTAGCAACGGAAGATGAGAGCGACTATCTAATGTCCTCGGACAATGACAACGTCACCGTTATAGAAAACACTACAACCTCTGACGCGGAAGGTAATGTCAGCAAGGCGTCCAGCGGCTCTCAAATTAAGCCCAGGAGGTTGTGTGGTGCAGCTAGGAAAAAGCTGAAGAGAATCATTCTTCCTAGAAGGATCTTCCTAGAAAATGGACAAGGAATATGAGGATATACTGGCACGGAAGGCATCCGGCTCTCTATGTGTTAAAAGAAACAGATCGGACGGCAGCACGACACCGATGATTGTCAAACGAAACAAAAGTAACACACAGAGCAAGCCAACGTACAGGGATGTTGCGAGTAATACCAGGGTGGGTGTTCTACCACGGCAATATCCTGTGCGGGCGCTGAGTGAGGAAGAGGCAAAAAAGGTACAAAGTGCGATTCTGAACGCCATGTACGAACTGCCCAGGGGCACCCATGTCAGATTTAATGGGTCAGCTCGCAAACCCGGATGGGTGTCAATTAACTGCGCTGATGATGCGAGTAAGCGTTGGCTGAAAGAAACCATAAAGAAAATCAAGCCCTACAAAGAGGCTGATTTAGTGTTGGTAGAAGGTGAGGATCTTCCTATACACGCGGTCTGCTCAGGGTTCTTTCCTGACATCTTCGTGAGGGAGAAATCCTGGACAGACTAGGCAGACAGAACGATGGCCTGCACATCCAGAATTGGAGAATTCTGAGGAGATCATCTAACGAGAAGGGCACCGTATGGTTCTCTCAATAGATGACGCCTCCGCTAGAGTTATTCAAGACCTGGACTGCAGACCTTGGTTCGGTTTTGATGGGATTGATCTCCGCCTTAAAATCCGTGCTGGTGGTATAGGCAAGATAGAGCAAGAAAGGAAGAGCAATACGTCAGGGTCAGGTAAGACACAGCAAGGTGAGGTGCAGGAAGTTCGCAAGACACCTGCGCCGACGCCAGCTGCAACGAAAACGTCGACGAGAGGTGAAACGGTAACAGCCATGCCAGCGCTGGTAGAAGTTGTGAAAAAAGCATCTGAACCAGTAGCTTCCACCAGTGGAGTAAGCAAAAGCATCCAATTCAGGCCACCTTTGAAAGCTGATGCAGAAGGAAGGCACGAAAGAGAAAGGAGGTCGGAATATAGATTTCCAAGCTGACTCCTGCAGACAAAGAAGGAGAGAGGCGTCGCGCAGCCCTCCTACCAGAAGCAGAAGGAGCAGGGCGGACTCCAGGAGTCCCCCCAGAAGGAGATAAAAGGATTTCAACTCCTGGAAGTGCATCCAGGCGAACCTGCAGCATGCAAAGGCGGCATCGGCTACACTCAGCTGTAGGTTCGTAAAAGAAGTCGCCAACATTGCACTCATCCAGGAACCCTGGCTAGCAAATGGTAAGATATGTGGACTAGGAGTGTCCGGAGGTAAGTTATTATACGATAATACAAACTCAAGACCAAGAGCTTGTATTCTGTTTAATAAAGATATTAATTACGTTCCAATATCATAGTATGTTCCATAGTATGTTCCGCATACTTTGTTCCGCATAGGAATATGTTCCGCATAGGAATATGTTCCGCACAGGAATATCATAGTATGTTCCGCATAGGAATATCATAGTATGTTCCGCATACTTTGCCGCGGATCATCAATGCCCCCCTCCTGAGTTAATAGGACTGCTACTTTTCGCAAGAAGAAACAAGATGCAGCTTTTGGTAGGATGTGATGCCAACGCTCATCATACAAACTGGGTTAGCACGGACATTAATAACAGGGGTGAGTCACTACTAGAATTTATTACTAGTTATAATTTATCAATAATAAATTCTGGTAATGAGCCAACATACGTCAATAGAATTAAAGGTGAGGTTCTAGATCTAACCATAACGACCCCTTTCTTAACGAATAAGATAAACAACTGGCACGTCTCTGATGAGCCATCTTGTTCGGATCACAAACATATTAGATTCGATTTAGCAGGAGTAGGCCCCTTATCAATAACATGCCGCCCCAAAAAGAAAACCAAATGGTCGTCATATAATACTGATCTAGAAGGCAAACTAGAGGCGATCCCAAAGAAAATCAAAGATATTGAGGAACTGGAAGATGCGGCTATGATGACAAATGCAGCAATCATTAGCGCTTTTGAAGAGAACTGCCCAATGAGGACAAAACGTAGTAACAGACAAGTAAGCTGGTGGAACAACAATCTCTCCGACCTTAGAACTAAGGTTAGGAGACTGTTTAATAAAGCAAAAAATAAAAACCCACAAGAATGGGAAATTTACACGTCGGCTCTCACTGAATACAATCGTGAGATAAGGAAAGCTAAGAAAGCCTCGTTCCAAACGTTCTGCGAAAACATAGAGGAACTCCCAGTAGCAGCACGTATTCACAAAGTGTTAGCAAATGACAAACCGGAAGCCATAGGTCTCCTAAAAAAAGACAATGGCAGTTATGCGGAATCAAAAGCTGAATCTCTAAGAATTCTACTAGATTCCCACTTCCCTGGAGCTGCAACACTATCGGATGAAATAAACAGCACCAGCAACTCCCAAGATAAACCAAGGAAGGAGGACTGGAAATTAGCAAAGAACGTCATCAGCCCAGAAAGAGTCAAATGGGCGATTAAAACCTTCAAACCCTTCAAGTCAGCAGGTCCAGATGATATTCCCGGTCTTACTACAGGAAGGAGGTGAAAAACTTGCACTTAACTAACAAGGCTTTTCAAAGCTAGTCTAGTATTTGGACATATACCAAAAGTGTGGGCACAGGTAAAAGTGGTATTCATACCCAAAGTAAACAAAAGGCTAAACGGAGACCCAAAAAATCTACGACCCATCAGCCTATCATCATTCGTATTGAAAACATTGGAAAAAGTGATTGAGAGATACTTAAGAGATGAAATTATGACAAACCATCCCCTTCACAAAAATCAATACGCATATCAAGCAGGAAAATCCACAGAGATGGCACTCCTGAATCTAACAGAAAAGATTGAGAAATCACTAATAGCGAAGGAGACAGCTTTAGTAGCGTTCGTGGATATTGAAGGTGCTTTTAACAACATAAGTCAATGATAGAGGCATTGAGAGGCAGGGGAGCAAGCAACGCAATATGCAAATGGACAGAGTCCATGCTAAAGAGCAGGGTAATTGAACTCTCTCTGGGCGAGGAAAAGATGAAGGCAACAACAAATCGAGGATGTCCACAAGGTGGTGTTTTATCGCCCCTTCTCTGGTCTCTGGTAGTAGACAAACTACTAGATAAGCTACAAAGTGCAGGATTTGATTGTCAAGGATATGCTGATGATCTTGCAATTATCATCAGAGGAAAATTCATAAACGTTCAATGTGATCTACTACAGACCGCATGTGGAATAGTTCAAAGATGGTGTGAAAAGGAGGAACTAAAAGTCAACCCTGACAAAACCATAATCGTCCCATTCAGCAATAAACGCAATATAGCCCAACTGAGGAAACCAATGCTGTTTGGAAAAGAAGTAGAGTTTTCTGAAGAAGCTAAATTCCTAGGTGTGACACTGGACCGCAAGCTAAAGTGGAACACTCACCTAGAGAAAACTCTTAAAAAGGCGCAACTCTCACTGTGGACCTGCAGAAGAATCTGTGGGAAGACATGGGGACTGCGTCCAAAATAGCTAACTGGATGTACCTATCAATAGTACGACCAGTTGTAACATATGCAACGGTGGTTTGGTGGCGGAAAGTATCCCAACTAAACATCAGGAAGAAACTCGAAAAACTACAAATAGTAGCCTGCCTGAACATCACTGGAGCTATGCAGACAACACCAACGGCATCGATGGAAGTTCTGCTCAACTTGGTCCCTCTACATCTAGCAATTGAAGAGGAAGACAAATTTGGTGTGCTGAGAATACTGGGTTCCAATAACGCAGATACTCAGAAATTGAAAACTCATCCCGCAATCATTCAAGCCACAGGCAACATACCGTACATAAATATGCCGAAGGATGATTGTAACATTGTTTATGATTTCTACAAACCATTCAAGGTAATGTTTCCAGACAGGAATGACTGGGTAGCTACCCGACCCTCGGAAACGGAGCTGGAATGGTATACAGACGGATCCAAAACAGATGAAGGAGTAGGATCCGGAGTCTACGGAAAGAGGCCAAGGTGTAAAATTTCAAAAAGCCTAGGTACCCTAACGACAGTCTTCCAAGCTTAAGTTTATGCTATCCAATTATGCGCGGAAGAAAATTTACGCAGAAGATACAACAACAAAACAATAACGATCTTCTCGGACAGCCAAGCGGCTCTTAAAGCCCTAAATTCTAATCAACTGAAATCGAAGCTAAAAGGCGAATGCTTAAACACGCTAAAAGCTCTAGCGGCTAATAATAAGTTAACTCTTTCATGGATCCCGGCTCATGTAGGATTTGAAGGAAACGAAGAGGCAGACCTCTTAGCAAAAGAAGGCCCAAGTACACCACTGCTTGGTCCAGAACCATTTTGTGGTGTATCAAAATGTCTAACAAAATCGCAAATTAAAACTAACACTTTTCTTTCTTTTTCACATAGATGGAGGAACAATGAAGGGCCTAGACACTCGAAGCTCTTCATAAAAGGCCCGTCGAAAAAGATGACCGCAGAGCTACTAATGTTCAGCAGAACAACACTGGTGGGCTTCCTAACTGGACACTGTGGGCTCAAGAAACATCTACACACATTAGGAATAAGTCAAGACCGATTGTGTAGATTCTGCGAATATGAGGACGAAACAGCGGAGCATATACTGTGTGAATGTGAAGCCCTATTGTATAAGAGGCTAATTCATTTCGGCAGATATACTATCTCCCCATCGGAATCATGGGATCTATCTGTGACAAGACTATACAACTTCATTGCTAGTACTGGTCTGCCAAATTAATGAACGTAAAGGGTAGTTACAATAAGCCTACGGCTGCAGTGACGAGGCAGAACTCTGCCGACCCCAACCTAAAACTAACTAACTAACTAATTTATATACTTGCAATTAAGAATTTTTATTCAAAGTCCATTACATTTTATAGCTACCACAAAAAAAAAATTAATAAGTTTGAAAATATCATGCTTCATTTATGTTTATACAGGTAGCAAAAGAATCAGCCTTAATAATATAAAAAAAATTTAAAGATTTGTTTTTGCGATCATTGAACTTTATTACTTCCTTTTACTTTTTTAAATGCTGAGAATATTTATAACCAAAAATTTAAAAACATATATAAATATACATATTTTTCAATATACATAGTTATAATAAAAATTTAAAGTCCATTATTTTTTATAAACTCCCAAAAAAAAAATTAGCTTTGATTATGTTTATACGAATGTGAAAAGCATCGAACTTAATAATATAAAAAATATTAAAGATTTTGGGTTTATTAAATAAATATTAACTCTTTAGTTTTTTTTGGGTAAATATTATTTTTTAAGCTAGTAATGCAGAAATAAATACCGCTATATTAAAAATTTGTGTATTTCATATCCAATTAAAAAAAAATGCACTTTAAGAAATTTTTTGTATATAAATTTAATAAAACGCAATTTTTGTATTAGTTTACTTCAAAAACTTGAATAGTGTACTTATATAGTATTAATTTAAATTTAAAAAGCGGTTTTAAAAATGGCAAAGTTTTTAATTAAAAACGAATCAAATGTTGTGATTAAGCGGTTTAATTTACGGGGTCGTAGAATCGAGTTCAAAATTAATGAAATTCCGGCGGCACAAGATCCTATACGATGGGTAAAAAGCGCTATCGAGCAGATAGTTAATTACGCAACCAACGATCTTCTACATAGCGACCAGGTAGGTATAAGCTTTTGCGGAGAAAGTTTTGCAGAACGGGGCCCAGGGTGGCTGAGCTTCAGAGAAGCAGGTTCCGTAACATCAGAAGATTTATGGAACCTTATAAGTAAAATATTCCAGAGTAAATCGGAAGGGCTAAGTTCCGATACTTTTTGCTTGAGCGTGACTACGGTGCGAATGCCACAAGGACAAGGGAGAGTAGCTAAATATTTTAATTATGCTGAAGAGTGTAGCAAAAGAAGGGGTATTATAACAATAAAGAATACAGATATTCTTTGTCTTCCAAGAGCGCTAGTTGTTGCTATAGCTGACGTAGAAAATGACGTAGATAAAAAAAAATCTGCAATGATACAAAAAAAATTCAAACTATTCGTACATTAGAGCTTTTAAAAACAACCGCTATACAAATACAATCCGAAGGCGCTGGTATTGAAGAACTTCAAAACCATTTGAACAATTATAAAATTGTGGTTTATAAATACGGTGGTAAAGGTAGAGATTTAATATACGAAGGAAGCGGTAATGGAAAACGATTAAATTTATTATATCATAATAACCACTGCAATGTAATAACTTCGCTCACTGCAGCTTTTTGTTGTGGTTATTATTGTGAGCTTTGTAATATACCGTATAATTAAAAAAATAGACATAGGTGTGTAAAACAATGCCCAAATTGTCTGCAATCACCACCATGCAAAAGAGAAAACAGCTTAACAAAATTTAATTGTGCCCTGTGTAATCGTATATATAAAAGCCAGCTATGTTATAACAACCATCAAACATCTAGCTCAAATTCAAAAAGTGTTTGTAATTTACTTAGGCGTTGCTTAGAATCCTTGAAAACTTTTAGACAAGAAAGAAAGCACATTTGCGGGGAATATTTTTGTAAAATCTGTCGAATGTATGTAGCGCATGATCATCAGTGTTATATGAAGAAGATACACACTCACCATCCACCAAAAAAACGCTTTTTATTTTCTATGATTTGGAAACTCGACAGGAAAAAAATATTCAGAAAAAAATTAATGATATTGTCATTGACGATATAAAATTGCACGAGCCAAATTTATGCGTTTTTGCTAGTCGCTGCAGTAAATGTATTAATATCAGTACATTATATTTTTGTCAAAGCTGTGGTTCAAGCATAATCGAAATGAACCACTATTTAAAAATTCGAATGAAACATTGAATACAAGGTTCGAGTCTACAGTGATGCGAAGTAAACGTTTGCAGGATTTTGGATACGAAATATGTGAAATGTGGGAATGTGTATTTCGTAAAAAACTTCAAACAAATATTGAAATGGATTTTTTACACTCACATAACTTATTAAATTCACTACCATTAAACCCCAGGGAAGCATTTTATGGAGGTAGGACAGGTAACACTAGGACATATTATAAATGTAAGGCAAATGAAAAAATAAAATATATAGATGTATGTTCTTTATAACCCTGGGTGGGCAAATATGGAAAATTCTCAGTAGGACATCCTGAAAGATATATTGGTCATGATAAATGTGAATTGTTTGATTTAAATAAAATCGATGGAATAATAAAATGCACAATATTACCACCAGAAAACTTATACCACCCAGTACTTCCGATTAAGCAAAACAACAAATTAATGTTCAGTCTATGCAGAACTTGCTCAGAAAAATTGAATATGTCTGAATGTACTCACACAGACGAAGAGAGAGCTTTAACTGGTACGTGGATTTTTGACGAAGTAATAAAAGCGGTTGAAAAAAAATATAAAATAATATTAATACACGAAGTATGGAAGTATAAAATCGAACATATGATTTGCATAAAAAACAGGAGGTTTGTTTGCTACAATGATGAACAAATTTATAGAAATGAAGCAAACTGCTTCAGGCTTTCCAGTGCAATATTCAACTACTGAAGAAAAATTAAATTATGTTGAGAATTTTTTTAAAAAGGAAGGTATTAGACTGGATTTTTCTAAAATCGAAAAAAATAGTGGATTACGATCATTAGCAAAATTAATTTTAAACTCTTTTTGGGGTAAATTCGGTCAGAGAGAAAATTTACCTCAAACTTCAATTTTAAATCAAGCTGTTGATCTTTTTAAAATGATATCAGACTCTTCTGTCATAATAAATAATATATTACCAATAAACGAAGATACAATAGTAGTAAATTGGGAATATATAGAAGAACGGGTGCCAAGTTTGATGACCGCAAATGTATGTATAGCTGAAAATCCCGATGCTGCTCGAATTCACGAATACTCAAAAATTCGCGTTGTAGCTCATCAAATCCTATATCGGGGTCTCTGATGCTACGTATAAGACCTCTTATATACGCTCTTGACAAATCTGCTCTTAACGTAAAAGCGTTAATTTCTTCCATAACGCTGTCTATGTTGTCACTCAACATTCTGCGATAAATTACATTGTCCTGCAACATATCAGGATCCCATTCATTAAAATCCTCATAGAACCCGTCATCAGCGTGTATATTTTGGTTGTGTTGAGCTAGTTGAGCTAGTTGTAGTATTATTTCTTGTGGTTGTTGTTCTTGCGGTTGTTGTTGTTGTAATAGAATTTGTCGTAGTACTGTTGTTGTTGTTGTAGTGCCTGCTGTTGTTCATGATCCATTTTAAAAATATTTTTATTATTTCTTTACTTTCTTAAATTCAACTTGAAACTAATTTCTAAAATCTAAAATGCTTTTTTTTTATACCTAATCTTGTATATGAAAATGCAACCTTTTTACAAAAAATTCACATTTTATTATTAAACAAATATTTATTTAAAATATAATTTTTACCAATCTCAGGCCATTTATCCAAAACTTGATTTCCTTTTATGTCTATATATTTTTAATAGAACCTTAATTTACAAACAATAATTTATTTTAAAATATAATTTTTATCAATTCTTAATTTCAACTTGAAATCAATTTCTAAAATCTAAAATGTTCGATTTTTGTATCAAATCCTGTGTATGAAAATGCAACCTTTTTACTAATGCTTTTACTAATTATCTCATTAATTAGCAATTCATATTCATAAAAATCGACATCTTATTATTAAACAAATATTTATTTAAAATATAATTTTTATCAATCACAATCCATTTATACAAAACTTGTTTACTTTTTCTACCTATATATTTCTAATAGAACCTTAATTAACAAACAATAATTTATTTTAAAATATCATCTTTATCAATCCAAGAATTGTGTGTGGTATCAAACCCAAGCCATTTAACCAAAACTTGATTTCCTTTCCGCCTAATTATTTTTTTAACGAGATATTTGTCTGGATGTTTTGTTTTTTGCAATTCAAATTCATAAAAACTACCCATTATCGGCTGCTCTTTATAATCAATTAAAAAATAGGTCACTGGGTCGATAGTATTTACTTTTGATATTTTGAATATTTCTGTGGACCAATTTGGTTCATAACCTTTTTGAAAAATTCCTTTAGATTTACTGATGCGTACAAAGTCATTGACTTTTAATTTTGCTTTTCTGTAAATTTTAGGTTTATTGTATATTGTTGTCAATATATGATTTTCATTTTTTTTAGTTACTTGATATGGTTTCATTTTTATTGTACGGTGTAGGGTATGATTATATTTATATATTAAATCATCTAAAATTGAAATCCAATTATAGTTTCCCTGTAAGCTAAATTGTTTCCACATATTATTTTTTAATGTTCTATTAAAACGTTCACAAATAGACGCTTTTAATTTTGTGTACGTGTGGTAATGATTTATATTATGTTTTTTCATTAAATTTTGAAAAATACTATTAAAAAATTCTTTTCCTTGATCAGAATGAATATTTTTTGGTATTTTTTTACTTTTAGTAAAAATATTATTCATGGCGTTTGTTACATCTGTACCGCTTTTTGTTTTAATTGGTTCTGTGTAGGCAAATTTAGAGAAAATATCAATAACGGTTAATAGATTTTTATAACCTTTGTTGAATTTAGTAAAAGGTAGCATTTCTACTAAATCAATTTGCCATGTATCATTAATTCCTTTTTGCTTAACATTTCGTCTCTTGAAATTTTTTCTCACCGATTTATGTAACTCAGTTATAATTGACTTTTTACTCATATTGACACTTTGTAACTAATTAAAAAACTAAAATAACATCAGTTATATAACTTTTTTCAAAGTAAACGGTTGTAATGCAGAAAAAAAATATTTTCGTTGATTTTCAATTTGTCATTGGAAACGGGAAACAATATTTTATAAAAGAATTGGCTTTGGTAAAGCAGGGGTCTTTATTACGCTATTTGTTTAAACCACCGTATCCACAACAGGAGTTGAGTGTCAGCAATATACATCAAAATGATTATAACAGAAAATATATTAACGGTCTGGAATGGGAAAGCGGAGTTATTGTGTATAATTTTCTTCCTCATGTTTAAAAAAATCTAGAATCATACATTATATACGTAAAAGGCAAACAAAAGAAGGATTTTCTCTGCAAATATATACCGGAAACAATTAATATTATTGATATAAGCGCTGATATACCAAAATTAGAAGAGCTACAAGATTATGACACATATTGCGGAGTACACTCCATGTGCAATCAAAATACAAGAAATAGATGTGCTATAAAAAATTGTTTTAAAATTTACATGTGTTTGTTAAAATACAACAAAATTGATTTTTAAAAATTATGTAATTGTAATATTCTCACACTCTCGTTAGTTATATTTTTATTGTTAAAATGGAAGCACATAATATAAAAGATAGTAATTTGTTACTGGCATATCATTATTTTTTAAATGAGGAAAATACAGCAAAAATATCATCTGGCTTTCATCCATATACATTAAATCCTATAGTGATTATTTCGAAAATTGGTCAAATGAAATTTAGCTACAGTCTCTGGGTACTTTTTGTTCAAAATATATGCAATGATAACGAGATTGAAAATTTAACATTTTTACTCAACGCTGAAGAATGGAGAAAAGTAAACGAAATAAGAGATTTTATATCGAGTCATGCTTATTTTAACTACACGAATCTTATATATGTTAAAGATTATATCCATGAATATTTTAGAAAATGCACAATTTATAATGTTAAAAAATTAAACAGTGAGCATTTATTTTTACCAAAATTTAATACTTCATTTAATTTTTCAAAACTATTTGTAGAAATACCTTTGCTATGTAATGGATGTATAATAAATAAATAAATAAATAAAACATTATTTTACGTTTTTATTTCATTTTTTTTTTATTTTTAGCTTGTTAGGGTGTGTGTGAATTGGTTAAAAATTGGTTAAAAATTAAAATTATGACAGTAAAATTAAAATTTTTGAAAGTTTTATTCACCACAAGAAGGCGCCGAAATTTTATCTGCTCTGGACCTAGTATAAATTTTGACAATTTAGTTAAATTTTTGATTGAAATAAATTAATTTTAAATTCATTTATTTTTGAAAATAAATAAATTTTTGATTGAAATTTAAATTGATATCAAATTTGTATCAAAAATTTTTTTTTTTTTTAATTAAAAAAAAATTAAAATTTAATAATTAATAAAATAATAAATTTAAAAATAAAAATAATAATAATATTATATTATTATTATTATTTCAAATTTAATTTTGTAAAAATTAATGGGAAATATATTTTAAATACTCTATTCATATTGAATTTTCCTTAGAATTTAATTATGTAAAATTTTTAACCAATTCACACAGTTAAAATTATTAAAAACACCCCACAGGTAAATTTTTTTTAACCTCGTGGGGATTATTTTTTAACCAAATTATTTTTAACACTTTGACACACGCCCTTAGAGTTAAATATGTTTAAAAAAATTTGCATTGAAATTCCTCTGCACCGAAAGTATAAAAATACACAACAATAATACCCACACACATTTGTATAATCGGCTTGTAGACGTTTTTTATTACGTATAAAACAAGTTTGCTTTGAATATTTATTAATTTTGTTTATAATATTTTTTGTTATTGTTTGATTTCCATACGAATCGAAATATTCGGCAAACCCCTTTTTCGGAAAGTTTAATACAAACCAATGTAATCCAGGTTTGTTATCAGGATCAGAATTAACAACAATACAAAATGGTTTTTTTCTTATGTGTTTAGGTATATGGTTGAAAGCATAAACGCCATTAAAACATTTTTGTGTGTATTTATTCTTCTGAAGAATTTTTGTGATCTGCTGTGTATTCATGCTGTTCGATTAATGTAGAAATATCATAAATTATTGATTTACATTTTATATATTGGACCAAAAAATCTTTCTTGTCTTTACCATTTACTAATATTATGGCAAACTTATTTAATTTTTTATTTAAAATTTGAGTTATGTTGTCGTTGTATAAATTTCCGTTTGTTGCGCAATTTTGTTTTTCTGCTGTTGTTTTTGTTGTCGGGTATAAATATTTATAAACATATTGTACTGTTTTATTTGATTCCTCAATTCCTGCGATGCTTATTTTACGTGCAAAATTAAGAACTTTATCATAGGAAAAAGATATATCCACCAAAGCATATGATTAATATTTAACATTTTATAATGTCACTTCTTGTACGTACAGGAGTGTAATAAAAATAAAACTAGGTGTGTCAGCTATTTATAAATTTGCGTAGACATTACGATTTTTATCGATTTCTAAAGATGCATCAAACTCTCCGTATACAATACATGTTAATGTTGATGTCAGGGGAGATTTCAATTTTGCTTCAATTCTGATGGTACCTTGATTTAAGAGCCTTTGACATTGTTCGTTTCCGGTCCCGTCGGCAGATAAATCAAAAGCTAAAATTGTAAACCCTTTTCCAAAAAGCTCTTTTGTAATTTGATGCCCTTTATCGTAATGATGTATTCCTGTACCCCTGAATAAACTTAAATACGCTCTTGTATTGGAACCACTGTCGGAAAAGTTTGTTTCAATTGGTGAATTGGGTACCGGCACGCCATTTACGTATAATTGAAACTGATATAAATTCTGATGATCAAAATGAAATGGACTTTTTGATCTCTTTCCATTGAAATTTTCGTTATTTACCATACAAAATAATAATATATTTGGTAATTGACCAATAAAGACATTATCGAGTGATATATTAGAAGCATTTGCTGCTACAGTAAATGTTTTTACTTCTCCTCTTTTATAATGATATTTTGCATTCGTTTTTCCAAGAATAGTATTATGTGCTAATAAAATATTTGGGTTAACTGTGACATGTTTCATATATAGTGTTGTTTCATGAATTTTCAAATGACTTTCATCCGTATCGTTAAAAAATAAGAAAAAATCTTGTTTTTCTAAAGTTAATGAAATTCTCACATCAACGTTATTTAAAAGCAGAGTCGGTGTATTAAAAAAATCCACATGTAATTTTCCCATTAATTCTACCATTGCAGAATTATTATAAATTTTTTGCCGATTTCTGGAGCCCGTGTTATTAAAATCATGTATATTTGGTTTGTCTAAGACCCATCCTGCACTTTCTAAATGAGTTTCGCTGGCATCTTTACCGTAGTTTAATAAAGACAATAAATAACTTTTATAATTGTAGAAAGAATCAGAAGTAGTTATATTTTTACCATTAAGTGTAACATTTACTTGTTTAATCATTGAGTGCATTAAATTATTTATTACGCTTGGTTTGAGGTGCTGGTTTTATATCAGTACCTGCTCCTATTTTATCGTTAGAACTCCATTGGCTACCATCTTTTTTTAATATTTGAACTTTAAATTTCTATTTAAATTCTATTGTAGAAGGTGAGGCATCTAATGATGCTAATGGATTATATGCTACTTCCTCTGTATGCAATATACCTGTTTGTATAGGTGGTGTTGCGAAAAGATCCAATTCAGACTTCATACATTCAATGACAGCCATTTTTATTTAAAAATATCTAATATTCTCAATTTTTTTATTTTATTTCTTTTCTTTGTTCTTCGCCTTTTACCAATTAAATGCGATTTTCGTTTTACACGCCTTTTTATACTTTTACGTTTTTGTATGCGTTTATAACTTCTTTTCTTTTTACCACTGCCGTACATTGAATGTAATTTATTTATTGCTGTGGTTCTTAAATTTTGTATACCTGCTTTAGCTTGATTTTGTATTGCTTCTTTAGGATTGGCTCCTGATACTATATCAGATAAAATATTTCCCCCTGTTCGCAAAGCTTCTTCTTTAAGAAAATCAAAACCTGAAACTAATGATGGTTTTAGATAACGGAATAAACTTGCAAATAAATTCCCAAGACCACGCCCTCTTTGGATTGTCTGTTGTGTTCGTAATAGTGGTCCTATTTCATTTACATTACCACCAGCTTGAGATGCGTAATATTTAATGTATTCACGTTGCATGTTTGAAAAAAATAACAACAATTTATAATCTTGGTTGGGTAATAATTAGGTACAAAATTTATATCTTTACCATACTGATCAGAAATTTTTATAGCTATAGTCTCGAACATGTTTTTTTCTACAGGTACATATTGTATATTTTTAAATTCAGTATTATTTAACTTTCTACAATTATTAATATTTATTGCGCGCAATGCTCTTATTTTGTTATTACCAAATATTTTCGGTTGAATAATATCACTATACACCATTATCATGCCGCTTTTCTCATCATTATATTTTTCCATTGCTCTTTTAAAATAGTCGAGAATTACTAATTTGTAATTAGTGATATCTTTTTTTTGCTGAAAAGTTCTTTCATCAATTCCAGTATAGTGTAGCTATGATTTTGCTTTAAAAAATAACTTTCTGTATCAAAAGTTTTTGACAGTCGTACAAGTTTTAATTGGTCTGTTGGTGAAACAGGTTTATAAACCGCATTTTTATAGATATCGTCACTTAATAAGATAGTCATAACTTCTGTTTCAAATTCCCTTAGCAACAGATCGCGAGTAAATCCTTCAGCAGGTGTTAAATTATTGATAAGTGTAGGCAGGAAATTTATTTTCCAGTCGTCATATGTAAATAATGATTTTTCCTGGGGATAAAAAGTATAGCCGATACGTTTTTTAACTTTTTCTTTATTCCTACCTACTAATACTTCATAGACACCTAATTGTATTGTAACACATTTTTCTTTTACGCACTCATCAGTTTGTAGGTAATCATTAATAAATATTTCTGCCAAACCCACTTTCCAGTTACCTTTTGTTAAATCTATATGTGTTGGTATTCGATTTTCAAAAGTTGATAGTGTATTATCAGGGAAAAAATTAATTGAATCGTTACTAAATAATATAATATAAAAATCATTTCTTGAATCCATGATAATAAGTATAAAAAAACTGTATTGTATTAATTATTTATAAGGTGGTGGCGCTGTCAATGCTTTATGTTGTTTAGGTGGTGATTTCTTTATTGTTGCTAGTTTTCGTTTACCCGGATTTCGCTCTTCTGGGTATTTTGACAAAATGCTTTGTCTTATAAAAGAATTAGTTGTGTGGGCTCGTTGTCTTGTATTTATAGGCGATTTGTCAGGTAATGCTACTGTACTGTACTATAAATACGTTGTCTTGTATTTATAGGCGATTTGTCAGGTAATGCTACATTCTTATATTTTTATTTGCGGATAATCTTCTAATTAAACGTTTATCAGGTGATATTTCTTCTAAAGCAAGTTTTTGGATCTCTTCCTCTTCGTCCATTTCACCATCATCATCAATTTCCATTTGTTTGTCAGTCTGATCTCTATATTGATATTCATTCGGTTGTTGTTCTTGTTGAGAGGCGGGGTAAAATACGTCATCATCTACAGTAAATTGTTGTTGGTGTTTTTCCTTTACGGGATCGAAAATAAAATTGTCATCATATTGTTGTTTAATATTAGCAAAATATGGCGGTGTGGTTTGGATTTCTTTGTTTTTTAATAATTTGAATTTTGTTTGAGTTTCTGCATTTTTCGAAGAAACTTTTTTCTCAAACGGTTCATATTGGGTAGGTAATAATGACGCTCTTCTTTTTTGATTACCATATTTCATTAAATTTTGTCTGTACATGTACCATTTCTGAACGGTGTTAAGATTTTTACTATATAAGACTTTTTTCATATTCTGATCTAATATATCTAAGTTTTTATCATTATCCAATAAATTTTTCAATTTAATAAAAACATCAGTTGGTATTACAACCATTCGCTGCATATTATTCATTTTGTGTTTGAAAACTGCTAATTAATTTACCAATAATACCTGATAATACAGTACCTATTAAAACAGGTAAGAAGCCTCCTTTTTGAATAAGTATTTTCCGTTTCATTTTTAAACTCCTTCTGGAGCAGGCTAGATTTCTTAGTGTGTTTTTATGCTTTTTTAAACGTGTTAAAACGTGTCTTGATATTTTATTATTACCATTTAAGGTATTAATTATAATTTCGACAATAGCTTTTATAGCATCATCGTCACATGTCCTTAGAATACTACTTCGAAGTTTTTATTAGAAGTTTTCAGCAATCGTAATATACGACGGTTTTTCTTCAATCGTTTCATATTTTTCACAAAATGTTTTATTATTTAAATCATATGGTGAGCAGTAGCATACACAATAATTTTTTTCAAAAATATTATGACGTACACGATATAATTCATTAACGTTTTGTGTTAAGTCTAACACAATATAGCCGTGTGGAATAGATGTAGCCTCATTATATACTCTTACAAAATCCTGAGTTTTCTCAGGAAAAATTTGTCGTGCTAAAGGTAAGATTTGCGATTTATCACGTAGATTTTTAAATAAAACTAAATACTTAGCATTTAAAGAAATATCGCGACAATATTTACCTTGGTGAAAAATATTTTGTATTAATAAAATAATTGATAAATTTTTATGGTGTGAACCCTTCGTAAACAGTTCGCACACCTGTTTATTGTAAGTTTCAAGCATTAAATCTTCGAGCACAACTAAAATATTATCATCATTTTCATTTTTAATCTGCTCTGGTATATTATTAAAAAATTCAGTATTTGAAAAAGGTAGGTTTTTCGGCACAGCCATCAATTCAGGGTTACACCAAATTATTTTAGTTATATTTGGTTTAATTAAGTTTTCATGCTGTTTAATCAAATTGCATACAAAAATTGTCTTTCCACACCCCGAAGGGCCTGCTATAATCATCGTAAACGGGTGTCTAAATGGAATCATGTTTGTATTTTTAAATTTTCTATTCATGCTATTAATTTTTCTTAAATATTTTTAAAATTCTCTATACATTTTAAAGCGTCTCTGTATTTATATGTAACTGATATACATCCACAGGTATCGGGACCACATGTTGCTTTATTATCAGACCAAATACAGCTTTTATAGTGTTCACCAAATTGCGATATTACTGAACCATTTTTATTTAATATAATCAAACGCTCCACAAGGTTTTCTAACTTTTTAAATTACGGTCATCCAGAAACGGTTTGTAATCTTTTAAGAAATTCTCCAGTGTTTCTATATGCTCTTTCGTTAATAACATTATATTAACTAATGAAAACTATGGTATTACATTCCATATATAATATTTCTCATGACTCCATTTCAGATTTTTATAAATATTTTTATTTGCCTCTCCCTTTTGTATTTACATTCTTGTACGAAGCTTTTTCCTTTGCTTATTATTATAAATTCCATAAAATCCAAGATGGCTGAAAAGTATTTTTAGACTTCACCTTTAAAAAAACCACACAAATTTGCGCTTATATTTTTTTATATTATTTTGTATAACAGTATGTGCTTATTTATTTTATATTGATCAATGCATGATATATGTACATATATATAAACAAATTTCCAAGCGCGACCGACTATCTTTGATAGCCGAATTGGTAGCGCGTTGGGATACAAATCGAAGCTTGATGGTTCAAATCCACTTCAAAGCAACAATTTTATTTTTTTAAATATATTTTTTTTTCAGAATATAAACAAATTTTTTATATTACCCACAGTATATTTACATATTTTTTTATTTTCATTCCCCGTTTTGTATTCGCATTCTTGACCAAACCGGTTTCCGTTGCTTATTATTCTACAGACTTTATATCTGTATATAAAGAACATAAAACGAATAAATGTAGATTATATATCAAATATAAACCATGAATACAAAATAAGTTGATGGCTCAGCAGGTAGAGCGCAGTCTTATTAAACACAATGTCCCCAGTTCAATCCTCACAAAGCCACAATTTTTTTTCATAATTAATTTTAACCTCACCCATACTTACGAAAACCAGTATACACAAGCCACACAAAATATACACTTAAGCCCCTTATCCATTTACACTTACAGGAAGTAGCAGAATACAGAACAGAGAAAGACAAAACTAACCATGCGTAACGGCATATACACAGGTGACAAAAGAGCCAGATGACCTAATTACCACGGCAGCACACGACAGACATTAAGAACAGCCATTAAAAACAACCACTAAGAGCAGCCACTAACACCAACCATTAAAACAGCCAGCAGCCATTAGCCGCTAATAGCAGCCATTAAAAACAACGCCCATTAAAAACACCCATTAATCACACCATTAAAAAGCCATTAATTACCAATTAATTACACCCATTAATAACACCATTAGTGACACCATTAATTTTCACCACCCACGCAATTTGGTTCTCACGCTGAAGTGTCTCCAGTACTACTTGGCGCTTATGTTCTGCACCAGATTTGCTCGCGATTAGTGTGTCATCGATATAACAAAATACGAAATCAAGGCCATTTGTGACTTCGTTTAGGAACCTTTGAAATGTCTGGGCGGCATTTCGTAGACCGAATGGCATTCGCGTGAACTCGTACAACCCGAATGGAGTTGTAATGGCGGTTTTTTCTACGTCCACCTCTGCCATGGGTATCTGGTGGTATGCACGTATTAAATCTATTTTCGAGAAAATAGTACAACCGGCCAGATGTTCCGAGAAACTTTGAATATGGGGTATCGGATATCTGTCGGGAATGGTGATGGAATTTAACCTTCGATAATCCCCGCATGGGCGGCAATCGTTATCTTTTTTCTTCACCATATGCAGGGGTGAAGCGAAACGCGATTTCGAAGGCCGACAGATGCCTAAGTCAACCATGTGTTGAAATTCTAATTTTGCAGCTTTACACTTTTCCGAATCAAGCCGGCGTGATTTATCAGAAGTAGCCATACCTCGAGTTTCTATGTAATGGCGGACATTATGTTGTACTTGTACCGGATGATTGTAATTTGGCAGTTCGCTAAGCGACGGAAATTCTTTTAGAATCGACCCATACTCATTGTTAACGCTAAAAAATTTAGGTGTCAGTGTATTTACATTCGCTATAATTGTATTTACTTGAAAAGCCGTGGAACCGTCGATTAGTCTGCGGTTTTTCAGATCAATTAATAGATTGTATTTTGATAGGAAGTCAGCCCCGATAATTGGTTTATCGACGGCTGCCACTATGAAAGCATGCGTGAAATCCCGTCGTAACCCCAGGTTTAGTTTCAATAATTTCGTACCACATGTAGCTATTGCGGTCCCATTTGCAGCAGATAGTGAAAAACCTGTATCTTTTTTAACCTGGGTACCTATTTTTGATGGAATTACCGAAACTTCGGCGCCAGAGTCGATGAGGAATTGTAGTGAATTTTCGTGGTCCCTAATGAATAGACGGCAAGATTTAGATGTACCACTGTTAGCCGTATTAACAGTGGTCTTGATTAGTTTAAATCTTGATTAATTTAAATTTAAACTGTTCATTATTGGATTTATACGAATACGGTTTTCTACAATTGCGTGCCTTGTTGCCGAATTTGTTATGAAAATAACAAAAGTTGTTATTGATTCGTGAACCGGATCGAGATCTTGGTTTTGAATGGGATCTTTTATTATCTCGGCCGCGGTTACCTAGTTTAAGTCGGGACAGTAATTTTTTTATTTCGCTTAACTCCTTAGTCAACCGTCGTTCGGTTGGGGTAAGGGTTTGACCCCTGAAAATAGAAGTAGACGCGACGGCCGCTTCGGCGAATGCGGTAGAAGTGGACGCGACGGCCGCTTCGGCGACTGAACCGGCAGGCTGGGTCACTTCCCAAATTTTATCGGCAATCGGTAAAATTTCGTCTACTGACTTATCGGCCCAAGCCGCTACTGAAGTCCGTAAACTTTGAGGTAGTCTTTTTAACCAGATTCTTTTTAGGAGTTCTTCATCAATAAGTGCCGAATCACCGGCTTGGTGAGACAAAAGTCTGAAAAATTTCGACGGGCTCAGATCCCCTATTTCATTTAAACTTGACAATAAGTTATCTAATCGTTTTTCATTAGAGAGACTGTGTCTTGCTATTAAAGCTTTTTTTAAACCATCGTATTTTGAACCAGTACCGGGATTTTTTAGAATGTAACCGATAGTGCTGTCTCCTGTGGAAGTGCAGCTAACGTATGGTTAAATTTATCATCATCTTTAATCGATTTATGTAAATTGAATTGGCTTTCTGTGCTAATTTAATGCGGGTAATTGTGTTCAATTCCACCGCGTCTGTAGCTTTCGCTGCGTTTTGCATATTATTACTTTAGTTTAAAATTTTAATCAATCCCGTATATAAGTAGTATATGGGCGAATTGGGCCTGGGAACTTTTTTTTTTCAAAAGGGGCGTGTCTGACACGGTGTTAATTAGGGGGCGTGTCTGACAAGGTGTTAATTAGGGGGCGTGTCTGACAAGGTGTTAATTAAAGGGCGTGTCTGACAAGTTGTTAATTAGGGGCGTGTCTGACAAGGTGTTAATTAGAGGCGTGTCAGAACAAGGGTGCTAATCGGCAACACGCGGCCGGGCCTCGAGAGATGTGCATTCAGGATGTGCATTGAGGATGTACATTGCGGATGTTAATTGTGGGATGTGCATTGCGGAAGTTAATTTTGGATGTACATTGCGGATGTGAATTGCGAGATATGCATTGCGGATGTACATTGCGGGATGTACATTGCGGGATGTACATTGCGGGATGTGCATTGCGGATGTGCATTGCGAGATGTACATTGAGGGATATGCATTGAGGGATGTGCATTGGGGGATGCTAGTTGGGGAATTTTTTTTTTTTGTGCGACTGCGCTAGGATTTGAACTCGTACCAACAAATTCCAAGTTGGGAACTCTACCTGTTGAGCCATCTACCTGTTTTAAATATCGTGGATTAAATGCGTACATTAATGATTCAATATGATTTTTAAATATATTTTTTTTTTTTTTAAATAATCTGCCTATGGTGGGAATCGAACTCAGAAAAAATAATTTTTGTCTTACAAGTCGTTGCCGACGACTCTACCTATTGAGCCATCTACCTGTTTTAAATATCGTGGATTAAATGCGTACATCAATGATTCCATATAATTTTTTTTTAAATTTTTAAAAAAAATAATCTGCCTATGGTGGGAATCGAACTCAGAAAAAATAATTTTTGTTCGACGACTCTACCTATTGAGCCATCGACCGTCTTGTATTTGTTGGGATTAAATTGCATATCAATGCCACATGAATGAATGAATATAATGTCAATGCGTAATTTTTGTTTTTCGTTTTGTTCTCCTTTTCTTTAATCAAATATATACATATAGTCAATAGTAAATATATATATATATATATATATATATACATAGCAATTTTAAAACGATTACGTGGAAAAATGCATTTTCAACTTATATTTCATACAGAAAATAAAGAATTTTGTAACCAATAATGTAATTATTTCGTCAGAGTAAATATATATATATATATATATACATAGCAATTTTAAAACGATTACGTGGAAAAATGCATTTTCAAAAAAATTTTTGTCGGGGGTTATCAGCAATTTTTATTATTATAATTAATATTTTTCCACTTTTCTCAATATGAAAATACAGTACACTCTCGATATAGTGAATACCAGTGCAGCACACTATATATAAAAATTAGTGAATTGTTAATTTAAATTGATTTAAATATTACACAGAAAGTTTTCACTATGCATTTGCACAGTACGCGCTGCATAAATTTAACTTTATTTACTATTTCGAGCGTAGCAAAATGACTTTATGCACTATTTAGGGTAATCAATGTAAAAATAATTTGTGTACTATATCTGATATTTCATTAAAATCGTATATTCGGTATTTCGCTAGTATACTGTAATAAAATTCTCCATAATAATTAATATAATAAAAAATGTCTACGATGCATTTTCTTTTTAATAAATTCTAAATTTATAATAAAAATTGTTTTTTGTTGTTGTTGTTTAAACATAATCTAAAAATTCTTATGGTGTTTTATTACAAAGTTTTTTATTATAATTAAAATGCATTTTTACATTTAATGCATAATTAAAAATCAGTTTTTCATTAAAACTTGAATAATACGGTCTTAATTTGTGAAAATAAAAAATATAATATTAAAAATTAAAAAATGGTTTTATTAAAAATGTGCATTACGCTTTATTTTTTAACAATTATATCGGCCAGACCTGTGATGGATGGACTGTTTAAATACGCCACTAATATAACTTTTAATTTGAGCGGGAATGCTATAGCATTCCAAAATAATATGAACGGCAAAACAGAAACATCTGTAAGTAACAATTTTTGTTTAAATATATATATATATATATATATATATATATATATATATATATATATATATATATATATATATATATATATATATATATATCTATATATATAATTATTATTTTTCAGATGGAAGAAGATCAACTTATATCTGCTCAGCAGAATAGTAATGAGAGACGAAAAACAGTAAGTTTTATTATAAAATTTTTAATTGATAATTATTATATTGTTATCTAGGTAGATTTTGGCAACGGTGGTAAAACCTCTGGAAACAACGACAACAACAACAGTCACAATCGCGCAGTAGAGCGTGATGAAGTAGTAAGTTTTTTATGATTTTTTTTTAAATTTAATAATTATTTTTGTTATTTAGGTAAATTATTATAGTGGTAGCGGTCGTAACACCGTTGGTAATCGTAACAACAACAACCGCCCAGGGGAACGTGATCAAGTATTAAGTTTTATTATAATTTTTTAAAATGTATTAATTATTTTTTTTTTACTTAGGTAAATCATAGAGACGGTAATGAATATTACAACGAAAATAATAATATTAATAACAACAAAATAGGTGGTAAGTTTAGTGGCGTGTTTAATATACAATAAACACAATAATAATAATTTTTAAAAAAAAAAATTCAATTTTTAATTTTTAAATTTTTTCAAATTATTAATGCATGCAAAGAATTTTTGCTACTAACAAACCCGCCACTACCCGTATCACCAGCAACGAATGTTGCTACGGCAAGAAATTTTTATATTCATTTAACAATATTAATATTAGATGTTTTTATAATAATAATTTTTTTTAAATTTATAAAATAAAAAAAATGTTATATATTTTCAAAAAAAATTTTAAATAAAAATGTTATATTATATATATGTATATATATTTAAAAAAAATCTAGTTGTTGTTTTTATTAACAGGAAAATAAAAGTTTTTACAGGTAAATATAGGAGGAATTGTCTGACCTTATTCACTCTTATTCACTCTTGTTAAATTTTATGTATGCTTTTCTCATTTTTGTAAGTATTTTTGTTACACGGCTATTATGTATAGCGTTACCACCTTTTCAGAATCTTCATGGAGGACAACAATAAAAAAAATTATAAAAATCTTATTTTTTATAACAATTTTAATTCAGTACTTTTTTTTTACAAAATAAGCATAAAAACAAAAAAAAAGCAAATAAAAATTAAGAAACTAATTCATGACTAGAGTAGAAAGGCATTTTATATTCAATAATTCAATTATATATTTAGTAATTTAGTTTTTAAAAGTATACTTTTCATTACATTTTAATAATTTTTTCTTCATTTTTTATTATATTGAAAAATTCTGAGCAAGATCTTTTTTCAAAAAAAAAAATCAGTGCGGCATAGAGTGCAATGCGCTTTGGCTGTTGGAAAACTGTCAACAACTTTTGTTAACCAGGAATATTCCTTTAACCATTCGGATTTAAAGGAACATAGTCGATTTCTTTTCGCTTCTCGAGATGTAGTAGATGTAATTTCAATTTCGTTATTGTTATTAGAATCCTCAGACATTACGTTATTGGATAAAAAAAAATTTACTTTATTTACTTTTTTATACAATATATATTACATTTTTTGCTTCCACGATAAACAAAATAAATATGACGTTTGTCATGTCAAGGCAAAAGTAAAATGTCAAAATTAAAATTTGTAATGGTGGAGATACAATAAACGCCAAACGCCACCATAATCGTAATAAACACGAAACGAAAATTGCAGGCGGCACGGTTTTTAAATTAAATTTAATTTTTCAATTATGTAGTACATTGTAATTTGGTATGTTTTTAATCAACTTGTAATGGCCGAGGAGTTATTTATTATTAAAGCTGAAACCCACCAAAACAGAAACCGAAACTTTTTTTTTCTCTGTTTTAAACTCTCGATTTTTTCCAATTTTCTGTCTTTTTCAGCTAAAAACAGTTTTAAAATAAAAGATAATACTTGTCAAAATTGTTTTTATTTGTTAAAAATTGCTTTATTTTATTTTTTTCTGTTCCTGAAAAAGTTTGGGTTTCTGTTTTTGGTGTGATTGAGACTTTATACATAACCAGGAAATAAAACCTGATAAATGTTTACACTACAATATTTTTATTTTAGTTGCCAAGTTTAACACATAGATGTCGCGCAATTACTAAAAGTATAGGAGGTTGTTGTCACGGATATGTGGAACCTATGTGGAACCTTGGTGCTGCTGATTGTCTAGGGTAGTACATGATCAGTTCTCTCTGAACGATCAACCATTTTGAATTTATATTTATAAATACACTTTCATACACTTACTGTTTTAAAGTGTAATATATTGGTAAACTAACTTATAAAATTTAATAACACAAAAACAAATATATTTATGTATTATAGCATGTATAATATTTATTAAAAATATATTGTACATATATATGTATGTAAATCAATATACATACTTCAAAGCATGTGTTTTTGGGAATTTATATTTTTTTCGAAATGTATTTTTGCCATGTTGTTTTTGTTGGTATCACGGCCTCTAAATATTAGATAATACTTTTCGGCATTTATAAGATGCAGCTCTTCATCATTTGTGATGGTTGATGCTATTCTTGATGGTAAAAATATTATCAGTTTTTTTCCATATCCTGCATCCTCTAGCATGGCTGTTACACCTCTACCATATTGAGTTATTTTGAAAGCAAATTCAATAACCCTGTAGACTTTTCCAATAACTAAATCGTCTAATGTAGAATAGACTGCGTCATCTATACCTGCTGCTACCTTTTCAAAATTATTTAAAAAATCCTGTAAAATATTAAAATTATATAAAAGGATTTTTACGAATATTTAAAAATGCGTCTTACCATTTTACTACTACTATCTAGTTTTATTGTTAAACTGATAGTTTTAACATAAAGTTTTCTGTATTTATAGCACAAAAATTTATAGCAAAATAGACAAAATCTGTTACAATTAACATAATCAAGGCTAAATTTTATAGGATTTAAAAGGATTTTTAATATAAATCTATATATATATAATTATGAAAAGTTAAAAATAATTACACATTTAAAAATAAATTCCTTGTTATTATGTATTTATCAATTGTATACAGCATTAACTATTTTGTATTATTAAAACCAAACCTGTTTTATATCATTTACATATTATTAAATATCTTCCGATATTATGTTAAAATAGCAATTAAATATTGTACTTCTTAATGACAATTATAAATTTTTTTACCCTATGTTACAATGTTGGAAAGTAGTTTATACAACATTGTTGCAAATCAATATTTTCATAATTGTAAATGTAATTAAATTTTGTACAAAGGTTCAAGATCACGTCGATAATTGCATGTTGTATTAAAAATTAAGTTTATGTTTATTATGTTATATTTATTTTATGTTAAAAGGTTGTTATAATTTATAACTTGCATAATTGTAAATAATTACTAAGTTTTGAAAGGAAGTTATGATAATTTTTTATTAAAACTTTATGCAACAATGTTGCAAATTAATATTTTAATATTCGATAATTGTGAGTGTAATTAAATTTTGTACAAAGGTTCAAGATCACTCTGATAATTGCAGGTTGTATTAAAATTTAAGTTTATGTTTATTAGCCTGTTTTTATTTTATGTTAAAATGTTGCTAATAATTTAAAATATGTTATAACCTTTATAATTGTAAATAATTACTAGGTTTTGAAAGGAAGTTATATATGTAGTTTTATTAAATTCTAACCTTTCAATGTCGAAGCAGCTATTAATAATAATTAAAAGCTATAAAGTTATTTATATATTTCTGAAATTGTATATAAGTCAGAACATATTTTAGAAATTAGTAGTTTAAATAAATTTTCAAAGTGTAAAGTATTTTAAAAACATAGTACAATAAAACAATGTTACGGTCTACTATTAGAAACAAATCTGATATTTTAGTTAAAAAATTTAATTTATGAGCACAAAAAGTAGAATTTACCATCAAGGAAACACCAATTGGAAAAGATCCAATAGAATGGATCAAATCAGCTATTGAAGAAATATTAGAAGACGCAACTAAAAATATTTTACCTACAGATCAGATAGGTATAAGCTTTTGTGGAAAGAGCTTTGAAGATCGAGGTCCTGGATGGATGAGCTTTAGATCAGCAAGTTCAGTTACAACTGAAGACTTATGGGATTTAATTACAAAAGTTTTTCAAAGCAAATCTGAAGGTTTAAACACAGATACGTTTTGTCTAGCTGTGACATCTGTACGTATGCCACAGGGCCTTGGAAAGTCATCTAACTATTTCGCTTTTAATGAAGAGTGTATTAAACGTAGAGGGATTATAACGATAAAAAATACAGATTACCTCTGTCTTCCAAGAGCATTAGTTGTAAGTATAGCTATGTTAGAAAATGATCCTGATAAAATTAAAATCAGAAAAGACACACATAAAATGCAGACTATTCGCGCAATGAATTTATTATCAGGATCTGCTATAAACATTTCATCTGAAGGTGCTGGTATAGAAGAGTTACAAAAATTTCAGGAATATTTAGAACAATACAAAATAACAGTATATAAATATGGTTGTAAAGGTAGAGCTGTTTTATTTCAAGGAAATACAGACAAGGAAAAAAGATTAAATTTATTGTATCATGATAACCATTTCAATGTAATAACATCCCTTACTGCTGCTTTTTGCTGTAGTTATTTTTGCGATACATGTAATATTCCGTATAATAACAAAAATAGTCATCGTTGTAGTAAAAGCTGCCTATATTGTCAGCAATCACCACCATGCAAAAACAACAACACAAACATTTATTGCACATTATGTAATCGATATTTTCAAAATGAAATGTGCTTTAGCAACCACCAGTCATCTAGTTCAAATAATATAAATATTTGTAGCACAATAAAGCGGTGTTTAAAGTGCTTAAAAATTTTCAAAACTATAAGACAACATAATTGTAATGAATATTTTTGTAAAATTTGTCAGCTACATGTACTACCTGATCACCAATGTTATATAAAACCAGATACTCGGTCAGCGCCATCAAAAAAATTACTATTTGTTTTTTATGATTTAGAAACAAGGCAGGAAAAATTTGTTGAAAATAATGTCCACGGGGCGGTGAAATTGCACGAACCAAATTTATGCGTTATTGCAAAACGATGTGATGTTTGTATTAATATAGACATTTTATACTTTTGTCAAAAATGTGGATTTAGAGAACAAATTTACAAAGAAAATGTAATAGGTAAATTTATTCAAAACTTGATGGTGGCTAGTAAAATATTTAAACACATTATCGTAGTAGCTCATAACGGGAAAGCTTTCGACCATCAATTTGTGTTAAATTACATTTTATTAAATACAGATATAAAACCTGAATTAATAATGCAGGGTACAAAAATAGTGATGATGACGTTAAAAAACATTAAATTTATTGATTCTATAAATTATTTTCCAATGCCTTTAGCACAACTACCGAAAGCTTTTAATTTAAAAACAGTAACAAAAAAGGGCTACTTTCCTCATTTATTTAATACATTGGAAAATACCTATTATGTAGGAGTCCTGCCTGATATGAGTTATTATAGTCCTGATACAATGAAAAATACTGAAAGAGAAGAATTTTTAAAGTGGTACGATGTAAAAAAAGATCAGCCTTTTGATATGCAATGTGAATTAGTTTCATATTGTCAAAACGATGTAAAAATTTTAGCAGAGGCATGCACCAAATTTAGGAAATTATTGTTAGAAGAATGTTCTGTTTGTCCGTTTACTGAATCCTGTACAATTGCTTCAACTTGTAATTTAGTTTTTAGACGTAATTTCTTAAAATTACAATCAATAGGCATAATACCAAAAAATAACTATCGTGAAGGTAATGGACAATCAAAAATTGCTTTACAATGGTTACTGTGTATGGAAAAAGAAAAAAATATAAAAATACAACATACACTAACTGGTATGGAAACGATTATAAACGGTGTTAAAGTTGACGGTTTTTGTAGTGAAACAAAGCAAATATTTGAATTTTATGGCTGTTACTATCATGGACATCTTGATTGCTTAAAGTATAACCGTAACGACCCATTACATAAAAATTCAGTTGAAACTCTTAATACGAGGTATGAAGCGACTATTTTAAAAAGTCAGCTCTTAAGATCTACTGAATATGAAGTTTGCGAAATGTGGGAATGCATGTTTCGAAAAAAACTACAAACATATCAAGATATAAAATATTTGAATACACACCCTTTATTAAATGAAATGCCGTTAAATCCTAGAGACGCATTTTATGGAGGTAGAACTGGAAATACAAGAACATATTACAAATGCAAAGAAAATGAAAAAATTAAATATATTGATGTATGTTCCTTATACCCCTGGGTGTGTAAATATGGCAAGTTTCCAATAGGTCATCCAAAACTACATATTGGAACCGATATATGTAAGAATATAAATTTACAAAAAACCGAAGGTTTTATAAAATGTAAAATTCTGCCGCCTACAAACTTATATCACCCTGTTTTACCCATAAAACAAAATAATAAATTAATGTTTACTTTATGCAGAACCTGTTCAGACCTTCTATATATAGATGGTGAATGCATACATAATGGAGATGAAAAAGCTTTAATAGGAACTTGGGTTATAGACGAGGTAAATAAAGCAATAGAAAAGCAATATAAAATCTTAGAAATTTTTGAAATCTGGGAATATAAAATTGAAAAATATGATACAAATAGAAAAATTGGTGGTCTTTTTACCGCAATGATGAATAAATTTATTAAAATGAAGCAATCTGCTTCAGGTTTCCCTAGTCATTGTTTAACTAATGACGAAAGGGAAAAATATATTGAGGATTTTTTGAAAAATGAAGGAATTCAATTAGAATTTTCTGAAATTGTTAAAAATAATGGACTACGATCTTTGGCAAAACTAATATTAAATTCCTTTTGGGGAAAATTTGGTCAACGAGAAAACTTACCAAAAACTGCAATTTTAAATGAAGCTTCTGAATTATTTGAAATGCTGACACAAGCAGCAATTAAGATAAATAATATAATACCTATACATGAAAATACTATAATTGTTAATTGGAATTATATTGACGAGAATGTTCCATCTTTACTAACGGCTAATGTCAGTATAGCCGCTTATACAACAGCCCAGGCAAGATTGAAATTGTATACTTATTTAAAAAAACTAGATGACAGGGTGCTTTATTATGATACAGACTCGATAATATATATAAGCAAGGAAAACGAATATGATCCGCCTACAGGGAATTTTGTTGGTGACATGACAGATGAACTTGAAAATGATTATGGTCCTGGTAGTTACATTACCGAATTTGTAAGTGGAGGACCTAAGAATTACGCATTTAAAGTATTTTCTACAAACGAAAACGTATTCAAAACAACTTGTAAAGTTAAAGGCATATGTTTAAACCATAAAAATATGCAATTGGTGAATTTTGATATAATTAAAAACATGATTATCAATGGAGAGAATCAATCACCTGTTAAAATTTTATCTGCTAATTTCCGTAGGACAAAAGAATTTGATGTTATTACGGTACCTGAAAGTAAAACATATTGTCCCTTATCTAAAAAGCGAAAATTTACACCTGATTACAATTCTATACCTTATGGATATAAATAAATATGCAAAGACCTGTACAAATCAAATAACAAAACTTTTGAAAAGAAAAAACAGCAAAAAAACAACAACAACAAAAAAAAAGAAAAAGAGAACCTGATTTAAAAACACAATAAATAAAAAAATTTGTTTAATATTTTATATATTTTTTATTTAAAATTTTTATAAAACTAAGATAATAATAATAAAAAACATAAAAAAAAATAAAAAAAAATTTTAAATTGTTACAAATTAAAAAGCTTTTATTGGTCATCATCATCACTGGACGGGACATACCAGCTTATGTTTGGTGTTGGGCTCCGTACAAAATTCGGCCTGTAAATAGCAGGCTCAAATGGTTGGAAATGCTTGTCCCTTTTGCGAAGTAACACTGTTAATTCTTGGTACCTAGAAAAAGGTAGGCACTTTCTTGCATGTTCTGTAAGGCATTCGTCAGCCTTGACAAACGGCTTCATAAAAATGTCTCGATTGTTGAATTCTATTTCCCTCCCTGTCTGCAATTCAGAGGGGTACATGTATAGGAGCATCCGGCGGTTCGCGCTAACCTGATGTAATCTCTGCCTGATGTTCTCTTCGTAACAGAGCACCGCCTTATGCAGGTTTGTTATAGTCTGGATGGTTAACATCTCCAGACTATATTCTTCTATAAGAATTGCAGTTTCAAACTCAGCAATTTGGTGTTGTAATGTCGACATTTTGAAAACTTTTTTACTTTAATTTTAAAATGCATTAAAACGTATTATATATACGATACAATCTAGGTCATCAAATATTAAATTTTTTGGTAGGGTCCTCAAATTATTTAATTATTGCATATTTTGTAAACAAAGTTATTTTAAAATTTCTTTTTTATCAATCCATGAATTATGAGTGGTATCAAAACCAAGCCATTTAACATAAATTTTGTCTCCTTTTTTTTTAATAATTTTTTCTACAAGGTAAGCATCAGAGTTTTTTGTTTTTTGCAATTCAAATTCATAAAAACTACCAATTATCGGTTGTTTTTTGTAATCAATTAAAGTATATGTTATAGGGTTTGTTGAATTCACTTTCGAAATTTTAAAAATTTCAGTAGACCAATTTGGTTCATAACCTTTTTGAAAAACCCCTTTAGATTTACTAATACGTACAAAATCATTAATTTTAAATTTTGCTTTTGTATACAATTTAGGCTTGTTGTAAATTGTCGTCATTATTTTTTTTTCGTTTTTCTTTGTCACTTCAGATGGTTTCATTTTAATAGTACGATGCTTGGTATGATTGTATTTATATAATAAATCGTCTAAAATTAAAATCCAATTATAATTTCCTTGTAAACTGAATTGTTTCCACATATTATTTTTTAATGTCCGATTAAATCGCTCACAAATAGATGCTTTCAGTTTTGTATATGTGTGATAGTGATTTATATTATATTTTTTCATTAAATTTTGAAATTTACTATTAAAGAATTCTTTTCCTTGATCGGAATGAATATTTTTCGGAATTTGATTACTTTTAATAAATATTTTTTGCATGGCGTTTGTTGTATCTATACCGCTTTTAGTTTTAACCGGTTCTGCATAAGCGTATTTTGAAAAAATATCAATAACTGTAAGGAGATATTTATAGCCTTTGTTGAATTTTGTAAAAGGAATCATTTCCACTAAATCAATCTGCCATGTATCAGTAAGACCTTTCTGTTTAACTTGGCGCCTTTTGAAGTTTTTCCTTACAGCTTTATGCAGCTCATCTACAACTGCCTTTTTACTCATAATTGCTACGATATAACTAGATAAAATTGAATTAAGCAGTCAGTATAAATAGTTTCATCAAGCTAAAAAGTACAGAATGCAGAAAAGAATCATATTTGTTGATTTCCAGTTTGTCGTTGGAAACGGAAAACAAAATTTTGTCAAGGAGATGGCAACACTTAAGCAGGGGTCTTTATTACCAGAGTTTCATTTATTTAAACCACCCTACCCTCAACAGGAATTAAATCAGGAAGCTATAAACCAAAATAACTACAACAATAGAAATATTAACGGTTTGGAATGGATAAGCGGAAACACGGACTATAACAATCTTCCTTTCGCATTAAAAAATTTGGAGTCATATACAGTCTATGTAAAAGGAAAACAAAAAAGAGATATTCTTTTAAAATATTTACCGGCAACAACTCTGGTTGTAGATTTAGGTGATGACATACCGAGATTGAATGAATTACAAGAATACAGCTCCTATTGTATTATTCATTCACTGAACCAATCAAATTTCAAGAGATGTGCTTTAAAAAATTGTTTTAATATGTATATGTATATGCTCAAACATAATAAAATTGATTTTTAAAATTAAAAATTTGTTTTTACTCATAAAAGTTCAATATTAGGAAGTTTTTATCTAATTTAGTTATAATTCGAATATCAGAATGGAAGGATGTACAGTTAAAGACGCCAACTTACTTTTAGCTTATCATTATTTTATCAATAACGATAACACAGCAATAATTTCATCAGGCTTTCATACACATACTTTAAAACCTATCGTTGTTATTAGTAAAACAGGAAAAGCACCTATGAAATTTAGTTATAGTCTTTGGCTTATGTTTGTACAGAATATATGCAACGAAGAAGAAATTGATAATTTAACTTTTCTGTTAAATGCTGAAGAATGGCGCCAGGTCAACAAAATCAAAGATTTTATAAGCAGCCATGCATATTTTAATTATGTAAATGAAATATATGTAAGAGATTATGTGACTGAATATTTTAAAAAATGTAAAAACTTTAATGTAACTAGTTTGACAAAAGAACATTTATTTTTGCCAAAATTTAATACTTCATTTAATTTTTCAAAACTTTTTATAGAAATACCTTTGTTATGTGCTGAAAATATAATAAATGAATAAAAACAATAATTGTTTTTTTATTTTATTTTATTAGTATGTTTTTTTGAAAAATACATATTTTTACTTATTATATAAAATTAAACTTTGAAAATTTTACGAAACATTTTTAAAATAAATTCATCATTGTATTTGAAATTATTGGAACTAAAGATACTTAAAAATTTCTGCATTGAAATACCTCTACAGCGACAATATATAAAAATACAGCAATAATATCCACATACATCTGAAAAGTCTCCTTGTAAACGTTTTGAGTTTCTTATGAAACATTTTTGCCTAGAATTCTGATTGATTTTTCTTATGATATTTGTTTTAATTGTTTGATTTCCATAAGAATCAAAATATTCGGCACACCCACTTTTTGTAAAATTTAACACAAACCAATGTAAACCTGGTTTTGTATCAGGATCTGAATTAACAACAATACAAAATGGTTTTTTTTTTATTTGTTTTCGTATACGATTAAACGCATACACGCCTCTAAAACAGGTTTTTGTGTATTTATTCTTCCGAAGAATTTTTGCAATCTGCTGCGTATTCATGTTGTTCTGTTAAACTTGAAATATCATAAATTTTTGAGATACACTTTACATATTGAGATAAAAATTCTTTCTTGTCTTTTCCATTAACCAATAGCACATCGAATTTGTTTAATTTTTTGTTCAAATTTTGTGTGATATTCTCGTTGTATAAATTTCCGTTTGTAGCACAATTTTGTATATCTGATGTTAATTTAGCCGTAGGGTATACATATTTATATTCGTAATGTACTATTTTATTTGATTCTTCAATTCCTGCTATTGTAACTTTGCGGCCAAAATGAATAAATTTATCACGAACAAATGATACGTCTACCAAAGCGTATGACAGTACTTTATTATTCGGCATATTTCTGAAGTATAACGCACCGTATCTAACTGTGTAATAAAAGTTATTGCGATTTGTCGTGCTATTTATAAATTTGTGTACACATTTCGATTTTTATCAATTTCTATCGATGCATCAAACTCTCCATATACAATGCATGTTAAGGTCGACGTTAGTGCAGAATTTAATTTTGCTTCAATTCTCACTGTCCCCTGGTTTAATAAGCTTAAACATGCTTCGTTACCTGAGCTGTCAGGCGATAAATCAAATGCTAATATTGTATAACCTTTTCCAAAAAGTTCTTTTGTAATTTGATGGCCCTTATCAGAATGATGTATTCCCGTACCTCTGAATAATGTTAAATATGCTCTGGTATTACTAAAACTGTCAGAAAAGTTGGTTTCAATTGGAGAATTAGGAGTTTGTACACCATTTACATAAAGTTGAAATTGTGATAAATTATTGTGCTCAAAATAATATGGATTTTTTGATCTTTTTCCATTAAAACTCTCATTATTTACCATACAAAATATTAATGTATTTGGTAATTGTCCTATAAATACATTATCAAGTGAAATATTTGAAGTATTTGCTGGTATTGTAAATGTCTTTATTTCACCTCTTTTGTAGTGATATTTAGCATTAGTCTTTGCAAGAATAGTGTTATGAGCCAATAAAATATTAGGATTAATTGTAACATGTTTCATATATAGTGTAGCTTCATGAATTTTTAAAAAACTTTCATCCGTATCACCGCAAAATAAATAAAAATCTGGCTTCTCTAATGTTATCGAGATTCTCACGTCAACATTGTTTAAAAGTAAAGTAGGTGTGTTAAAAAAGTCAACATGTAATTTACCCATTAGCTCGACCAATCACCTGATAGAGAGGCTAATGGATTATAAACAACTTCCTCAGTGCGTAAAATACTTGTTTGTATAGGTGGAGCTGTAAAAAGATCTAGCTCTGATTTCATACATTCAACAACGGCCATTTTAATTAAAAATATCTAGAATACGTGTCTTTTTTTTAATTTTATTTTTTCCAGCTCTCTGTATTCTCCGCCTTTTACCGATTGAATGTAATTTTGGTTTTACACGTCTTTTTATAGTTTTACGTTTTCGTAGTAGATTTTTACCACGTTTTCTTTTTCTTCCGCTACCATACATTGAATGTAATTGATTGATTGTTGAAGTTCTCAAATTTTTCAATCCTTCTTTAGCTTGATCCTGAAATACTTCTTTTGGATTACCACCGGCCGCTATATCAGATAAAATATTAGCACCAGTTTTTAACGCACCGTCTTTGATTATATTTAATCCGGTAATCAATGATGGTTTCAGGAAACGAAATAAACTTGCAAATAAATTTCCAAGACCACGCCCTCGTTGAATTACTGGATACGATTGTAACAAGGGACCTATTTCATTTATATTTCCACCAGCTTGTGATGAATAATATTTAATGTATTCACGCTGCATGTTTGAATAAAATGATAACTTTTTATAATTTGCATTTATTTATATACTTTTTTATTTAAAATCTTTTGAAATGTAATACAATTTTTGTGGGATAATAGTTTGGTACAAAATCTCTTTTTTTACCATACTGATCAGCAATATTAATGGCGATAGTCTCAAAAATCTTTTTTTCTACTGGAACGTAATGTATATTTTTAAATTCAGTATTAATTTGTTTTCTACAGTTCTCAATATTTATTGCACGTAAGGCTCTTATTTTATTATTACCAAAAATTTCTGGTTCAATAATATCACTATATACCATTACCATGCCTTTTTTTTCATCATTATGTTTATCTATAGTATGTTTAAACAATTCAGTCAATACTTTTTTGTATTTGACAATGTCCTTTTTTTGCTGAAAAAGTTCTTTCATCAATTCTGGTATAGTATAATTATGATTTTGTTTTAAATAATAACTTTCTGTATCAAAAGTTTTTGACAATCGTACAAGTTTTAATTGGTCTGGTGACGAAACTGCTTTATAAGTAATCTTATTAAAAAAATCATCATCTAATAAAATTGTCATTACTTCTGAATGAAATTCTCTTAACATTTGTTCCCTTGTAAACCCTGCAACTGGTGTTAAATTATTAATAAGAGCAGGTAAGAAATTTATTTTCCAATCATCATATTTAAATAATGAGCTTTCTTGGGGATAAAATGTGTATCCCATACGTTTCTTAACTTTTTCTTTGTTTCTACCTACTAAAACTTCATTCACACCCAATAAAATCGTAAAACAGGTTTCTTTATTATATATGTCAGTTTGTAGGTAATCATTCATAAATATTTCTGAAAGTCCAACTTTCCAATTACCTTTGGTTAAATCCATATGTGTTGGTATTCTATTTTCAAAAGCTGCGAGCGTATTATTTGGGAAAAAATTAATGGAATCATTGCTAAATAACGTAATGTAGAAATCATCTCTTAAATTCATGGTTGCTAGTGATAAATATTTTGTTGTCTTATTTATATGAAGTCCAGTGAGGCGGTGTAGAAAATGTTTTATATTGTTTAGGTGGTGATTTACTTAGCGGTGTCTGTTTTCGTTTAGTTGCAGTTGTATTTCTCTCACTAGGATATCTTGATAGAATGCTAGGTCGCATAAATGAACCTGTTGTATGCAAACGCTGTCTTGTATTTATAGGCGATTTCTTAGGTGTTTGTATAGGTAATGCAACTGTAATAGTATCACCTGTATTTGTGTCAAACATTTTCACATTTGCATTTGAAGACAATCTTTTAGTTAAACGCTCATTAGGTAATGTCTGTGTGAGAGCAAGATCAGCTGCGTCATCATCATCCATACCAAATTCAATTTCCATATTTTCCTGATCTCCATATCGTTCCTTTTGTTGTTGTTGTTCTTTTACAGGATCAAAGGAAACAACATCATCATCCAGTTCTAGCTGTTGTTGCTTAATATTGTTAAAATTCTGTATTTCCGGTTCGTAATTGGTTGACTTATCTTTTAATAATTTAATTTTTGTCTGAGTTTCAGCATTTTTACCTGTGCTACTAAAATTATTATTTTTTATATGATTAGCTGGTAACATTAACGATGTTCTCTTTTGATTACTATATTTGATTAAATTTTGCCGTAGCATGTACCATTTTTGAATGGGGTTTAAACTTTTATTATTTAAAAGTTTTTCCATATTCTGATTTAAAATATTTAAGTTCTTCTCATCATTCATTAATTTTTTAAATTTTAAAAAAACTTCAGGTGGTATAACAATCATACGTTGCATATTATTCATTTTTCGATTGGTAATCACCTATTAATTTTCCGATAATTCCTGATAACACTGTTCCAATTAAAACAGGTAAAAAACCACCCCTTTGAATAAGTATTCGACGTTTTGCTTTTAAATTTCTTTTAGTGCTGGCTAAACACCGAATTGTATTTTTATGTTTTTTTAAAAATGATATAACTTTTTTAGGGGCTTGATTATTACCGTTTAAAGTATTAATTGCAATTTCAATTAAAGCCTTTATAACATCATCATCACAAGTTTTTAATATACTGTTACGAAGTTTTTTATTTGGTGTTTTTAAAAGATGTAATATATGTCGGTTTCTCCTCAATCGTTTCATATTTCTCACAGTAAGCTTTGTTATTTAAATCATTCGAAGTGCAATAACAAACGCAATAATCAGTTTCAAATATATTATTTCTAATACGATATAATTCACTGATGTTCTGTGTTAGGTCCAACACTATATAACCGTGTGGAGATGCTGTGGCCTCATTATATACTTTAACAAATTCGCGTGTTTTATCTGGAAAAATTTGCCTTGCCAAAGGTAAAATCTGCGATCTGTCACTAGGATTTTTAAATAACACAAGATATTTAGCATTTAGTGAAATATCACGGCAATACTTCCCCTGATGAAATATATTTTGTATTAATAAGATAATTGACAGATTTTTATGGTGAGAACCTTTTGTAAATAACTCACATACTTGCTTATTATACGTTTCGAGCCAGATCATCCAATACAAATAAAATATTATCGCCATTTTCGTTAACTATTTGTTCAGGTATATTATTTAAAAATTCGATATTTCCAAAAGGTAAGTTCCTTGGTATAGCAGTCAATTCAGGGTTGCACCAAATTATTTTAGTTATATTCGGTTTTATTAAATCCTCATGCTTATGAATTATATTGCAAACAAAAGTAGTTTTTCCACACCCTGAAGGACCTGCAATAATCATAGCAAACGAATGTATAAATGGTAACATGTTTACAATCTTAAATTCTCAATTCTTTGTAATAATTTTTTATAAATATTTTTAAAATGTTCTATTATTTTTAAAGCATCTCTGTATTGGTGAACAATTGATATACAAATGCAAGTATCAGGTCCATTTTTTGCGTTATTGTCCGACCAAACACAACATTTATAATGTTCTCCAAATTGTGATTTTATTACACCGTTGTTAATTAAAAAGTTTAGTTTTTCTTCAAGATTTTCTAATTTTATTATATTATTCTGTTCTAAGCAGAATTTATATTCTTTTACAAAACTAGAAATGACTTCTCTATCTTCTATAGTCAGTAACATTGTATATACTGAATAAAAACAAATTTCAGCAGGGTATATATACAAACCATGCTCAGACATGTTTATTCTTGTTCGATTTTAAAAATTTTTACCTATGTGAATCTATTTCGGCTTAAGTAACAAGATCGAATTTATCTCACGCATTTAATGCACGATATATAAAACGGTCGATGGCTCAATAGGTAGAGTCGTCGAACAAAAATTTTTTTTCTGAGTTCGATTCCCAAAATTTAAAAAAAAATTATATGGAATCATTGATGTACGCATTTAATCCACGATATTTAAAACAGGTAGATGGCTCAATAGGTAGAGTCGTCGGCAACGACTTGTAAGACAAAAATTATTTTTTCTGAGTTCGATTCCCACCATAGGCAGATTATTTAAAAAAAAAAAAAATATATTTAAAAATCATATTGAATCATTAATGTACGCATTTAATCCACGATATTTAAAACAGGTAGATGGCTCAACAGGTAGAGTTCCCAACTTGGAATTTGTTGGTACGAGTTCAAATCCTAGCGCAGTCGCACAAAAAAAAAAAATTCCCCAACTAGCATCCCCCAATGCACATCCCTCAATGCATATCCCTCAATGTACATCTCGCAATGCACATCCGCAATGCACATCCCGCAATGTACATCCCGCAATGTACATCCCGCAATGTACATCCGCAATGCATATCTCGCAATTCACATCCGCAATGTACATCCAAAATTAACTTCCGCAATGCACATCCCACAATTAACATCCGCAATGTACATCCTCAATGCACATCCTGAATGCACATCTCTCGAGGCCCGGCCGCGTGTTGCCGATTAGCACCCTTGTTCTGACACGCCTCTAATTAACACCTTGTCAGACACGCCCCTAATTAACAACTTGTCAGACACGCCCTTTAATTAACACCTTGTCAGACACGCCCCCTAATTAACACCTTGTCAGACACGCCCCCTAATTAACACCGTGTCAGACACGCCCCTTTTGAAAAAAAAAAGTTCCCAGGCCCAATTCGCCCATATACTACTTATATAAAAAAATTTAATAAAAATCGTTGGTTGTTCTAGCTGATACACCCTGTATATATTTTGTATATAAATATATGAAATTTTACTATTGAGAGGAAAGAAAAAGTAATGATACTAAAAATATTTTTTGTTGTGTTGCAACCGATGCACCCGGTAAATCTCTGAGAGTCAATGATTTAATGTATATAATATACTAATATTAATATTTTAATAGCAAAAAAAAAATAATAATAATAATAATATCGTTGCAGCCGATGCACCCGGTAATTTGAGAGTCAATTGTATATACTTGTTTAGCTAATTACAAAATGATATATTTTTGGTGAGAGAATTAAATTTTTTTTTATTAATTGTAAATAGTTTATATAAGGTAACAAAAGGAATTTAATTTCGTTTAAATATATGTGTAGGTACAATTATACGATCGTATGATATCAATTTTTAATATATTAATTTTGAAAATAACAATACTATTGTATATTATATATGACGTTATTGTATATAATGATTTCTAATCAAAATTTTAATCGTATGATTGGTACAGTCAATTTTGTATATAATCTTTTAATATTGAAATACGAAAAAGATATATATGTATGTATTTCGTTATATACAAAATGATAATTTTAGATGAAATTTTCTCCTTTTGCTACTTTTAATCACATAAATCATGAATTCCGTTCGGGAGATATTCCGTCGGAGATTTCCACTCCGACGGAGAAAAAAATGGAATTATGAAATACCTCGTATAAAATCGTATAAAATTATTGCCATAGCAAACCCATTTTTCGGATTTTCGAAATCAGCTGATTTACTTCAAATTCAAAAATTAAATATTTTTAAAATATTTTTTTTCATTTTTTTTCATACAGACTTGATGAAAATTATTTTTAAAGTATTAATTTCTGAATATGTGTATTGAAAAATGTTTAAAATGAATACTGTTGGGTTTTTGTTGGAACTTATTGAGGAAGAAAACTTAGAAAATTTTATACATTTAAAAAGAAACATTTTAAGCCAATTTTTTCTATTAAAAATTGACTTTAATTTCAATTTCCGCGACTATTTTTTTTCGGAATTTTTTTGTACGAACTTGATATTTCGATCGTAATTTAAAATACAAATATACGAACGAAACGGATTCGAAATGAATAATATGAATCCGAACGGAATTTAGAATTAGGAAGTCTCCGTCGGAGCTAAAATCGAACATTTCTCCGTTCCGAACGGAATTCATGATTTATGTGAATAATATATAGTATAGTAAAATGAATTTTTTAATTAACTAAATTTTAACTTTTAAATTTTGATATTTTCTATAAATTTTAAGGTAATTTTTTAATAAAAATCACTTCACTATACTAATTGTTGAACAAATGTTTATGTAAAATTTAAGGTAATTTTAGTATAAATTTTAATGTAAATTTTTAGAAAATTGTTTATGCAAAATTTTAATTTAAAATTTTAGGTAAATTTTAATATAAATATCAATGTAAGCTTTAGCAATTTAATAATTTGTACAGCAAATTTTTTTTTTTTTTATTACCAAAATTAATGTTAAAAATATTATTTATTGTAATTATAGTGTTTTTTTTTTTTTAATATGTAAAGAAAATGTATATTTTCTATGTAAAAAGGACTTTATGTCTTTATTATATGTACTATAATTCATACAATTTTATATTGAGATGAAAAAAAAAATTGTACAATACTTGTGTAATTTTGTTGTTTCCGGGTGAATTCTTACTATGCCGTTACGGAGGAAGATGGTGCTTATGTTTTTGATGATGATGTTAATGATGATGTTAATGATGATGTTGCTGATGGTGTTAATGATGATGTCAATGATGCTGTTGCTGATGATGATACTGATGATGGTGTGATGAAAAAATATGTTGGAAAACAGGAAGTTTTATTTTAAGAACTGCTGTGGTTCTTAAAACGATTTTGATTTTTAGATATATATTTTGTCAATAAATTAAAGTCTTTTAATAAAATTAATAAAAGTCTTTTGATCTTTTATTTTCAACTATAATATAATTTATTTAAACTGTTTTTATAATATATAACTGTAATATAATTTATTTATTTAATTTAACTATAACTTTAATTTGAGTGTTTAACGCTCAAGTATACAAAACTGACTGTGTTTGGTTGATAAGAGTAATTTGCTCTTATCTATTTTAATTAATTGTTTTAATCGATACTCGATTGCAACGATACTCGAAGATGATTTTATTTATTTTAAATGTACCGGGTGTACGCGGTTGTGTACCCTACATATATTTATGATTCATATATAAAAGTAAAAATATTAAACAACGTTGTGCAGGATCAGCGTTTTTAATCCATATTGATATGAAACAATAACAAAGTATACCTGGTTACACAATATCGTTAATTAATAAAATCAATTATTGTTAAAATTGATTTAAAAATATTATAATCGGCAAAAAATTAGTATATAAGTTGTGGAAAATTGGTATTCCAAATTAATTAAAATCAAACAACCAGATTCAATAATACCAAAGGTATTATTAGTAGACTAGTAAAAAAGTATTACTAGTAGGTTAAATTCAATAAAGAAATAATAAAACAAATACGGCGTTTTATTTTAAAGAAGACGAGGCCACTAAAGGTAAATATAATTACCTTAATAGGGAACACAACAACATAATAGGGAACACAACATTTGGTGCCGTGACCTAACTTTGGATTACGTTCCAAAGTAAAGTATTAGGGGTACAATTTAAAATAAAATAAAGTAAAATAAAGCATCAAAGCAACGAAAAAATTCATCAAATGCCAAGGTTTAGAGCCAACACCATCGTCTGGTCAACCAGCTATGGCCATGTATGTCAAGCGTGCTACCATAAGTGGAGAAAATGCCGCCTACCAGTCTACGCAGATAATTTAACAAATTGTATAATATGCAATAAATTAGTTTATATATTACAAGACTACGAATAAAATAATAAAAAAAAAAAAGTTTTCTTAAAAAAATAATAATATCAAATAAAAATTTTATAATTTACTCCAAATAATTTTTTATTACAAACACATTATAAATTTATTTAAACATTTATAAATTGTTTTTGCAAATATTGCAATTTTAATATTGAACTCTGTCTTCAATTTTTTTTATATATGCAGTTTTAATTTTATTAATTATGGATATAGTAAAAGCTTATTCTGGGGAATTAATATTGAATTAATTTTTATTAGCTAATTTGTTAAATTTGCTTTAATGAAAAGACTAGAATTAGGTTTTATCAATTCTTTTTGGTATATTTAATTTTTTCTGGAAATTTGTGTTTTTTTAAAGATATTGTTGTGGTCATTTGAAATTTTATGGGTGTTATTCATAAATTTGAAGACAGAGTTCAATATTAAAATTTTTTTTTTAAAGATTTTTTTTAGTAATTTATATTGTTTTTAAATTTTACATTTGTTATTCAAAAATTAGAATTTGATAGTTTATTTGTTAGAATTTTGTAATTTAGTAGTTTTTTTTTATTTACATTTTTGTAGGTGTTATTATAGAATTTAGTAGTTTAATTGTTAGCATTTTGAAGTTTTATTGTGAATTTGTAGTTTTTTGTTCGGGTTATCATTACTAGGAATTGCATTTTTATTCGATTTAACGGTTATATATAATAAATTTAGAATAAATAAGTGAGTTTCGAATTGTAAACATTTCGGGATTTAGTTTTATATGTTTACATTTATTGGTAGTACCGTATAAATTATGCTTATACAAAAAGTATAATTAGTCATTTATTACGATTACTTGTGGTTTTTATTATTTTTTTATGGCACCGGTAACTCGTGGTCAATGAAAGAACCTGAAGGACACTTTGGTACTTTCTAATTGGCAACAAAGAGTCGGAGGATTTTCGGTAAAAGAAGACTTTTCGTTTGACGGAAATTCTTTAATAAAATCTACTCCTAGGTCGACTTTAGCAAACCAACACAAACCTAGACCTTCGGTGACTTTTGCACCAAATCAATGAGATGAAAGTAGTGAATCTGAACTAGAAGGTGCAGTCGGTGGTATCGAACAGAAAAAAGAGGACAATTTAGAAAACCAGTACGACGTCATTGACCAGGACAATTCACCAGTACGGAATACAATTAATTTAAATAATACTACAAACTCGAGAGGTGCAATACCTCGCACCAACACTATTACGAACCAGGACGACATTTTCAGAAACCCTGAATCGGGGATTAACCAATTAAATCTGGGTAATACACCAGGTATTTTTAAAAGACGGTCAAATATATTAAATATTGATAACACGTATGATTTGGGAATTTCTGGAAATGCTCAAAACAGTACAATGCCACTAGAACGGACATATAAGACATTTTTTCAAAGTGTACCATTCTTCTCAGGTGAAGGAGACAGACTTATTCTGGAATTACAGAATTTCGTTTCACTAGCTCACGAAGCATATTTTAGGACCGATGAATGAGACAGAAGTTCGGTTCTGCACCAACTTATCAGGGGGAAGTTAAGGGGTAAAGCTGCTGATATTTTTCAAGAGAGAACAGTTCAAAATTTCAGAGAATTTAAAAGTATTCTCGAAAATGCTTTTATCCCATATAAAGACTTAACACAACTTCGTAAAGAGATCGAAGAGTGTGCACAAACTCCTGACGAATCGGTCGAGCAGTTTGGTGACCGAATCCAAAGGCTGAGAATTGCACAAATTTTGCTGATACAATAGTGAAGTCTAGCAGGTTTGCTAGGGAATCCTTAGAACTACTGAGACCGACAAAAATATGTACGGAAATAAGAGGACATACCAGTCTTGACCCAACTCAATTACTACTAGAAATTTTACGAAACCAGAAAATGGATTGAAGTGTTCGACATAATACGAGAGAAAATCAAGTAAATCCTTCAGGTAGGATTTTTCGTAGTAACAGTAATATAGATAATATAAATAACAATAATTATTCAAACGATAGGAATAATAATAATAATTATAATAATAATTTTAATAATAATAATAATTATAATAATAATTTTAATAATAATAATAATAATAATTTTAATAATAGGACTAACAGGATTTTTTATGATAGTAATAATAATAATAAAATTAATACTGACAATAGAGTTAGTAATAATAGTAGAATATCCTGCTTCAATTGTGGCCGGGCAGGACATATCAGTAAGGATTGCAGAGCACCACGTATCCAAAATTCTGCTCGTCCACCTGCACCACCACGAGAAGCAAATTGGCAACGAACCGAATGTTTTTTGTGTAAAAATACAGGACACATTGCATCAAATTGTCCTTTCAACAAACCAAAAGAAACAACTCCATCTTGAATTACTACTATTAAAGTGGAAACGATTTGTGAATGGTGCCAAAGAGAAGGACACACAGAGTTGACTTGTCCAGCTCGTCAAAATTACCAAGCAAATCAGGGAAACGGAAGAGGGATGAATTAAAAACCCAATTTTCATCCCCTAAACTTAAGGAAGTGGGTGTACCAATAAAAAATCGTTGGTACGAGCCCCTTGTAACTATGCCATTGGACATAGCTAACAGCGAACAAATCACTGTATTAGTAGATACTGGGGCTCAAATAAGTTTATTGAAGAAAAAAATAATTAATGAAGATATTCCAATAATAAGAAATGAAAATACAATATTACAAACAATACATAATCAAAGTCAGACTATAGGTAAATGCTCAGGAACATTTTTAACACCGGAAAATATTAAATGCGAATTTCAAGTTGTGGACGACAACTGTCAATTAACAGCAGACGGAATTTTATGTAACGACTTTCTAGCTGAACATTGTAACATATTAGGACCTGAAAAAAAGTTACATTTTCCAATTACGCATACCAATAAAAAACAATTTTCGATTTCTTTGAATAACATTTCGTTTAATGCTATTAATTCAGGTAATTTTAATGAGAGTAATAAAATTGGTGATTATATTGAAGGAATTGAAACAAAAAAAGTAATGGAAATAAAATGAGTAATATTATATATAAAGTTGAAAATGAGAAAAATTGTGAGAAGAAAAATTGTAATGAGAGTAATAAAAATTATGAATACATTGAAGAAATTGAAACAAAAAAAAGTAATGGAAATAATATGAGTTATATCATAGATGAAGTAGAAAATACGAAACATTGTTATAATTGTTTAGCCAACATAAAATAAAATAAATGTATTAGTAAAAATGAAATGAAATGAATTTAATTACTCAACTTTAATTCCATCCAGGGTATATTACAACAACAATTCCAAGTTGTGATGGGATGTTGACAAATGATGTTTTATCTGAAAATAAATGTTTTTTTTTATATTAAATATACAATATATAAAAAGCAACATACCTTAGGTGTCTTCAACAACTATTGCATAGTTGAATTTACCAATTCGATCAATTTATTGGTAATTGATGTCCAATTGTAAACAAACCGGCATAACCTGTAAAAAACAATGAAAATTTAGATATATATAAAAATATTAGATTAGACATATACAATGCCGTAATCCATGGTTTATATATATTAATGGAACCAGAAAAGGCTCCTAAATAATAAATTATAGAACTTACCTGAATTTATTCTTTATTTTCGCCGAAATTCTGGAAAAACTTCTGCTCGTTTGCGGCTCTCAAACGAGAACTTGTTGATTGCCCTATGTACAGAACTTTATGTTCAGTAATATACTATCTTACTTACCCAGTAGAATAAATTGTCGCGAATCCAAAAATCTTATGCAAAACATAAGAAAAGGAGCATAAAACATAAAATTATGCTTTTAAATATATTATGGAAAACATAATTGGAGTGAATGAAACCGATCGGGTAAGCGAGATAGATATAGAACAACAAATCAAGTTCTCTTAATTCAGCAAACGGCAAGGTGCCACTATATCGATGAAATGTAACGCAGCGATGTACAAATTGGATAAATTATAGCATAATTTAAATCACAAAATTTATAAAAGTTAACAAGAGAAAACAATAAAATGTTACAAATCATAACAAATTAAGAACATCTGAAGGCAAATATATCATCAAAATCTGATATAACATGGAAACAAATCAATTAAGTAATTTATGGTAAGTTTACAAGGTAATATGCTATAATTAACGTGCAACCCTGCAAAAAATGGACCAGAACAAGCTGTAAAAGACGGCGCAACGAATCAATCACTCTCTTTCGTTATCAGATTTTGGTGAGATTCACATTGATTATAATTAAAATGGCAAATTTATAAATTTTAATTTGGATACAAACAAAACGTCGCAAACAAAATAATTTTCGCAACAATACAACAAAAATATAACAAGGAGTCAACTATACAATAAACAACGAAAATCAACGTTAGTATTGTATGGGTAATATCATAAATACACGAAAGTGGAAATTTTATGATTGTTCCTACATTACTTTGGAAATAATAATTTGTTGTATAAATTCGTAGAAACTGTTTTTTTTTGCCATTTTTGGGAATAATTTATACAATTTATTCCTTTGGTTTTTTTTCGAATATTTTAGGAATTGGATTAATTTAAAGTTATATAATTTTGTAAATTATAATTTTACGGAATAAAACGTAAATAAAATAATTTTTTTTGGAATATAATAAAATCATATTTATTCTTTTTTTTTATTTTTAATATTTGTACATATAAATATATTAATTTGGTTCATATTTGGTCAATACAAAATTAAACAATTTAAATTGCTAACGGGCCATAACATAAAGTAGAATTTTTTTTTTGTCAAACAATCAATTACAATAAATCAATTGCATTGATAACAGTATTTAAAACCCCAACTAAAACCGTAATTGACAACTGCAAATCGTTTTTTTGTTGTTTTAAGTTAAAATTTTACAAATATATTTAAAACAATTTTTTTTATTATCGTGAATGTTATTTACACCACATTGGTAGTACTTTCATATTATACATAACAAACATATAATTTCATTCGTTTAATTAAAATTTTGCGCAAATATTAATAAATTTTAATAATAATTTTAAAATTATTGTCTTTCGCATTGGTATCGCTTTTCATCAAATATAAAAGAATACGCGGGGTTGCATACAGTGTCAGTATTGGGTGACAGTTAAATACTAATGTTGTGCATATTGAATTAAGGTACACACACAATGAACGCAACTTTCAAACGCATTTTTTTTTATTAGGCATATACACAATTAACGTAACGTTAACGCATTTTAGAAACTTATATAAATTAACATTTGAATTTGTTTGAATTTTTTTTTATTTGTAAATAATTTGGAAATTTAGATTAACAATTTGTCAACAATTTATAAAATTTGAGTTTTATAAATTAAGTATACTAGAGTAATACTAAATTTTATTATTATAATTTTATTTTGAGTTTATCAATTTTATTTTAAATTTTAATTTGTTTAAATCTTTTTTTTATTAATTTAATTAATATTTTTTTTTTTTATAAAATATATACAATTTTTTTTTTCGATATTTAATAAATAAATAATTTGATCGTAAGCGAAGCATAGTCTTTTATTTTTAGTTCACGGAGAAGAATTTAATTATTTTTAATTTTATCTAGCTCACCGAACATTTCGGTCCTTCGAACCGGATATATTTTAACGCGCGGTCCGATTAATAATTATTGAATATTTAGTGGTTGTAACATGTCTACACAACTGAAAGGTGCTCTGACAAAACAGCAAGTTTTGGCAGACAAAATTCAACGGAGCATCATCAACGCCAAGAAAACTAAGCTTGACAAGCGAAACGTGGGATTCTACGAAACGAAAATTAGTAGTTTAGATGAACAATGGAAGCAGTTTAATGACAACGATACAATTATTCGTGAATTAATTGCAACATCTGGCGAACAATGCGCTGATAACTACATAGTGAATGATGTGTATGCAGATATGGATGTACTATATACAGAATATATTGGGAAATTAAAGGATAACATGAAGCTTAAACAACCAGCAGAAGTTAAACAACCAGTCATCACAGATACAACTATGAATGATACAATACATCATGCTAATGTTCAAGTACATCTACCACGTATAACATTGCCGAAATTTAATGGCGATTATATGGAGTGGAGATCATTTCACGATTTGTTTACCACCATGATTCATGCTAACACACAACTGTATGCAGTACAAAAGCTACAATATTTGAAAGGATGTTTAGTTGGTGAAGCGGAACGACTACTAAGACACATTCCAGTTACAAACGATGAGTATGAACCTGCTTGGACAAAATTGAAATGCAGATACGAGAATAAAAGATTATTAGTAAACACACAAATAAAAATATTAGTGAATCAACCAAAAATACTCACCGAAAGTAGCAAGGCATTAAAACAACTTATTGAAACAACAGAATAATGTGAACAGCAATTAAAATCACTAGAAGTTAATATATCCACATGGGAAACAATTATCATTTACTTACTAGTACAAAAAGTACCATTTGTAACAATGCGACTTTGGGAAGAAGAGTTAGGTGATGGACAAGATCTTCCGTCACTAGACAAATTTAAAAAAATTTTGAATACAAGATTCAGAGTTATGGAAGCCGTATCACATTCACCAACAACTAGTAAAACAACAACAATCACCAAAAGTTATCATAGCGCTACAAATACTAAATGTCCAGCTTGCAACGTTGGAACATGTAAAAAATTTTTACAAATGGACATCAAACAACGTAGAATATGTATTGGAAGCAGTGGTCGATGTTTAAATTGTTTTTCTGGAGGCCATGTTGTCACGAAGTGCACGAGCAAAAACACATGTAGACAGTGTCAAAAAAATCATCACAGTTTGTTACATTTAACAAATCCTAACGTTCATGGATCATCACATAACTCACAGGGGGTTAAGGATCAGCACAGAACTGAAGGGCAAGGTCGTCAAAGAGAGAAGTCGCAATCCAATAGTAATTGCGCAATGACGGAGCAATCAGCAAATTTTTTGACAACTGAACAGCATGAAGTACTTCTGGCAACAGCATTAGTCGCAGTTTATGATCGAAATGGAAGATCAATAATGTTACGCTGTTTGTACGCCAGCTAAAATTGAAGTTACTGGTCTCAACACGAGTAAAACAGCAATGGCGAATAGACAAGTAAAAATCCAATTGCATGATCACATGTCAAAATCACACAAGGTGAACGTCAGCATGCTTGTAATCAGGAAAATTACGGATTTATTGCCATCACGCACAACTACAAAAAGGCAGTGGGAGCATCTCAACAATTTAGAATTAGCAGATCCCACATATCATAAACCAGGAACAATAGATATACTTCTAGGGGCAAAAGTATATGCTGAAATCATACAAGGAGGATTGGTTAAAGGTCCTAAAGATGCACCAGTTGCAATACAAACAATGTTAGGATGGATAGTTTTAGGAAGTAGTTCCAATATGTCCAGTCAACATGTTCAAACTTTTACGATTCGTCAAAATCCAGCAGATGAACTCTGTCATCAATTAAAACAATTTTGGGAAGTAGAAGAAGTATCAACAAAGAAAATCTTGCAACCTGATGAGCAGAAGTGTGAAGAGATTTTCAAAACAACACACAGCAGACTTTCTAACGGGCAATATCAAGTGAAGCTCCCGTTTGTTGGGGGTCGGAATCCAGAGCTAGGTTTGTCTAAAGAAATGTCACGAAAACGTTATAATATTTTGCAGAACAAATTGAAAAACAATATCGAATTGGAAAAGGAATAATCAAAATGTTTAGATGAATACATTGAAATGCAACAGATGGAGATAGTAATTGATAACAAGGATGAACCAAATTATTATATTCCACATCACGCTGTATTTAAAGAAAGTACTACAACAAAACTTCGGGTTGTGTTCGACGCTTCTACAAAATCAACAAATGGAAAATCATTGAACGAACAGATGTTGGTGGGTCCAACAATCCAACCAACACTGTTTGCAACTTTAATGAAATGGCGAAAATATAAAATTGCAATGACGGCAGATATAGAGAAAATGTATCGCATGATTTTAGTACATCCTGATCATCGCAGATATCAAAGGATCATTTGGAGAGATCCTGTAAGTAAAATGGAACGTGATTACCAACTAAAGACTGTGACATTTGGAACTTCAGCAGCTCCGTACTTAGCAATCAAAGCTTTGCAACAATTAGGATTAGATGAAATGCCAAACTATCCTCGTGCAGCACAAGCGGTATTTTCGGATTTCTACGTTGACGATTTGTTAAGTGGTGCAGACAACATCGAAGATGCCATCGAATTACAACAACAATGCATAAATATGTTACAAAAGGGTCATTTCAAGTTACGCAAATGGACAAGTAATGTTCCAGAAGTAGTAGAAAATTTGCCATTAGATCATCGTGAGTTAAAGGAAACATTTAACTTTGATGAACATGACATATTGAAAACATTAGGTATTCGATGATATCCAGGAACCGATCACTTTACATTTATGGTTGTCAGTAAAATTAAGCAAGCCAATACCAAACGTTCGATTTTATCACAAGTTGCATCATTGTATGATCCCCTAGGTTGGATATCACCAGTGATAATAGTGGCAAAGCTGTTAATTCAAAAGTTATGGATGACAGGTTCAACATGGGATGCAGAAGTAGATCAAACAATTGCAGCGCAGTGGGAAAGTTTCAAGACTGAATTGATGGATTTGAGCAAAATTCGAATTCCAAGGTGGTTAGGTAGCAGCGATCAAGCAATAAGCATGCAATTACATGGATTTTGTGATGCGTCTATTCACGCCTACGCTGCTGTCATATATATGCGGATACAACATCAAAATGGAACTACAACATCAAAATTAATTGCGTCAAAAACAAAGGTTGCACCGATCAAACCTGTGACTTTGCCTCGGTTGGAGTTGTGCGGTGCGCTCATTTTAGCTCGATTGTTTACTGCAACACAAAATGCTATGGGTCTTAAAAATTGTGCAACGACAGCATGGATAGATTCAACGATTGCATTACAATGGATACAAAATCATCCATCGAAATGGAAAACATTCGTGTCACATAGAGTTGCAGAAATACAAGAAAGAGTGGAACCGAGCTTATGGAGACATGTGCCCACCGAGCTTAACCCAGCTGATCTGGCTTCCAGAGGAAGAAACGTAAAGAACATCATACTAACGAAATTTGGTGGAATGGTCCTACTTGGTTAGTAAAGGATGAAACAGAATGGCCAAAATTGAGTATTGCTATTACAACACCAGTATTAGAAGCAAAAACAGTAATATCTAAGTCATTTTTGGCTCAAATGGATGACACGTTTCGACAGTTCTCGTCGTTTGTAAAACTATCACGAATAATAGCATTGGTATTACGGTTTAAATACAACGCAAAAAAGAAAGGTGATAAAACAAGTGGAACATTAACAGCAAATGAAATACGCTTAGCACAAAATACAATATTTAAGAGAATACAACAATGCGAATTCAACGATGAATATCAACAGCTAATTAAAGGAAATGATATAAGTCAGAAATCAAAACTAATTTCGTTAATGTCGTTTTTAGATGAGCACCAAGTCATGCGAGTAAGAGGAAGATTGGAAAATGCAAATATACCATACAATAGAAAACATCCAATAATTTTGCCATCGAATCATTATATAACTAGTATCATAATTGACGAGTTACATCCAGATACACTTCATGGAGGTGTAAATTTAGTACTGAACACAAGTCGACATATGTATTGGATTATAAATGGAAAAAAGGAGATTGCAAAACGAATTAACAAATGCGTAATTTGTATACGACAACGTAAAGATGTGAAAGCACAATTAATGGAAAACTTACCGAGAGCACGCATTAACAACACGAAACCATTCGTTCATGTAGGAATGGATTTTGCAGGGCCAGTTATGTTAAAATTGTCATCACATCGAAGCGCACGTCAGTACAAAAGATATATTTGCATATTTATTTGCATGGCTACGAAAGCAATACATCGAGAATTGGTATCAGATTTAACATCTACGGCGTTTATAGCAGCATTTCGAAGATTTACATCTCGTAGAGGATTATGTACTGATCTATATTCCGACTGTGGAACAAATTTTAAAGGAGCGGAAGTAATTCTAGATAAAGAATTCAACAAGGCAATGAAGGAAGCGTCTCCGGCTTTAACCCAATTTTTTAGTTTACAACAAATAAATTGGCATTTCAATCCTCCAGGAGCACCTCATTTTGGTGGATTATGGGAGGCAGGAGTAAAATCAATCAAGTTTCATCTACGCAGAGTAATCGGAAAAAATATTTATTCATTTGAGGAATATTCGACGTTGTTGTGTCAGGTAGAAGCATGTCTAAATTCCCGACCACTCACTGCAGTCGCTTAACAAACTGATGATATGGAAGTTCTAACACCTGGGCATTTCTTGATTGGTCAAGCACTAAATGCAGTACCAGAATCGACTGTGTTAGAAGAAGTGGCAATTGGTCAAAGATGGAGGCACATGCAATATTTGACACAGCAATTTTGGAAAAAATAGTCGACTGAATACTTGAACACACTACAGCAGCGAACAAAGTGGCAGTCAGTAGAATCAAATCTCAAAGTAGGGGATATAGTACTGGTTAAAGACAACAGCGCCAACTTTTTGGCCACTCGGAAAAATAGAAGAACTGTATCCAGGAGATGATGGACTGACTCGTGTGGTTCAAGTTAAGACGCAATATAGCTCATTTCGCCGACCGGTTACAAAAATCTGTCCATTGATAACAGATATAAATAGAGTAACAACATTAGAAAATAACATCAACTAATGGGTCTTAACAAATGACATGTTGTATCGTTATGTTCTGTTGTCAATTTGAAAATGAAGATTTTTTGACCATTTGGGAGGATGTCCAATTGTCACCGCAACATGAAGAAACAGCAGCGGCAAAACCAGCTGAGACAGAGTTATCAACCGTGGTTATTAACAACAGATATATAACCGATTGGAATTCGATTCGGCCATCTGAAACCGTTGCGGAAATAAAAATGCGGATTGAAAATGGTATCCAAAAATTCATCACCAGGGAAGGCGAACACATTTTCATCCCGAAGCATGTTTTAAAAAGATTGGACTTTCAAAAAATTGCTCAATCAAAACAGCGAGATTTTTGCATCAATCTGCCAGATCGATGGAGCGTTCGGGTTCGGGTGTTCCTTGATGGGAAGGTGAAATTTCACTATCATCAACGGCGCAACCGAAACAACAAAAAGGAAAAAGGAGTAGATTGTTGAATGGATTCGTTCAACAGGGGGGAAAATGTTTAGCCAACATAAAATAAAATAAATGTATTAGTAAAAATGAAATGAAATGAATTTAATTACTCAACTTTAATTCCATCCAGGGTGTATTACAACAACAATTCCAAGTTGTGCTGGGATGTTGACAAATGATGTTTTATCTGAAAATAAATGTTTTTTTTTATATTAAATATACAAAATATAAAACGCAACATACCTTAGGTGTCCTCAACAACTATTGCATAGTTGAATTTACCAATTGGATCAATTTATTGGAAATTGATGTCCAATTGTAAACAAACCGGCATAACCTGTAAAAAACAATAAAAATTTAGATATATATGAAAATATTGCATTAGACATGTAACAATGCCGTAATCCATGGTTTATATATATTAATGGAACCAGAAAAGGCTCCTAAATAATAAATTATAGAACTTACCTGAATTTATTCTTTATTTTCGCCGAAATTCTGGAAAAACTTCTGCTCGTTTGCGGCTGTCAACCGAGAACTTGTTGATTGCCCTATGTGCAGAACTTTATGTTCAGTAATATACAATCTTACTTACCCAGTAGAATAAATTGTCGCGAATCCAAAAATCTTATGCAAAACATAAGAAAAGGAGCATAAAACATAAAATTATGCTTTTAAATATGTTATGGAAAACATAATTGGAGTGAATGAAACCGATCGGGTAAGCGAGATAGATATAGAACAACAAATCAAGTTCTCTTAATTCAGCAAACGGCAAGGTGCCACTATATCGATGAAATGTAACGCAGGGATGTACAAATTGGATAAATTATAGCATAATTTAAATCACAAAATTTATAAAAGTTAACAGGAGAAAACAATAAAATGTTACAAAACATAACAAATTAAGAACATCTGAAGGCAAATATATCATAAAAATCTGATATAACATGGAAATAAATCAATTAAGTAATTTATGGTAAGTTTACAAGGTAATATGCTATAATTAACGTGCAACCCTGCAAAAAATGGAGCAGAACAAGCTATAAAAGACGGCGCAACGAATCAATCACTCTCTTTCGTTATCAGATTTTGGTGAGATTCACATTGATTATAATTAAAAAGGCAAATTCATAAATTTTAATTTGGATACAAACAAAACGTCGCAAACAAAATAATTTTCGCAACAATACAACAAAAATATAACAAGGAGTCAACTATACAACAAACAACGAAAATCAACGTTAGTATTGTATGGGTAATATCATAAATACACGAAAGTGGAAATTTTATGATTGTTCCTACATTACTTTGGAAATAATAATTTGTTGTATAAATTCGTAGAAATTGGTTTTTTTTGCTATTTTTGGGAATAATTTATACAATTTATTCCTTTGGTTTTTTTTCTCGAATATTTTAGGAATTGGATTAATTTAAAGTTATATAATTTTGTAAATTATAACTTTACGGAATAAAACATAAATAAATAAAATATTTTTTTTTGGAATATAATAAAATCATATTTATTCTTTTTTTTTATTTTTAATATTTGTACATATAAATATATTAATTTGGTTCATATTTGGTCAATACAAAATTAAACAATTTAAATTGCTAACGGGCCATAACATAAAGTAGAATTTTTTTTTTGTCAAACAATCAATTACAATAAATCACTTGCGTTGATAACAGTATTTAAAACCCCAACTAAAACCGTAACTGACAACTGCAAATCATTTTTTTGTTGTTTTAAATTAAAATTTTACAAATATATTTAAAACAATTTTTTTTATTATCGTGAATTTTATTTACACCACATTGGTAGTACTTTCATATTATACATAACAAACATATAATTTCATTTGTTTAATTAAAATTTTGCGCAAATATTAATAAATTTTAATAATCATTTTAAATTTATTGTCTTTCGCATTGGTATCGCTTTTGCATCAAACATAAAAGAATACGCGGTGTTGCATACAGTGTCAGTATTGGGTGACCGTTAAAAACTTTTATTGTGCATATTGAATTAAGGTACACACACAATGAACGCAACTTTCAAACGCATTTTTTTTTATTAGGCATATATACAATTAACGTAACGTTAACGCATTTTAGAAACTTATATAAATTAACATTTGAATTTGTTTGAATGTTTTTTTTAATTGTAAATAATTTGGAAATTTAGATTAACAATTTGTCAACAATTTATTAAATTTGAGTTTTATAAATTAAGTATACTAGAGTAATACTAAATTTTATTATTATAATTTTATTTTGAGTTTATCAATTTTATTTTAAATTTTAATTTAATTTGTTTAAATCTATTTTTTTATTAATATAATTAATATTTTTTTTTTATAAAATATATACAATTTTTTTTTCGATATTTAATATATAAATAATTTGATCGTAAGCGAAGCATAGTCTTTTATTTTTAGTTCACGGAGAAGAATTTAATTATTTTTAATTTTATCTAGCTCACCGAACAATAATGAAAATAATATTGAAGAAAAAATATAAATAAAAAAGGTTTTTTAAAAATACTTTCTTAATGAAATATTAAACTAAAAAGTAATAAACAAGCAAATAATACCACATCAATGTACTTTCCCGTTGAGTTTGAGCAACTATCAGCAATAGTAAGGGTAAGTAGACCTCCTTATAAATGGCATTAACTCTGATAAAGTCTACTTTCCCTTACTATTGCTGATAGTTGCTCAAACTCAACGGGAAAGTACATTGATGTGGTATTATTTGCTTGTTTATTACTTTTTAGTTGAATATTTCTTTAAGAAAGTATTTTTAAAAAACCTTTTTTATTTATATTTTTTCTTCAATATTATTTTCGACTTCCAAATTTGAGCTCAATTGGTCAAGCCGTTTAAGAGTTATGCCCAGGTGGGGAGAAATATATATATATATATATATATATATATATATATATATATATATATATATATATATATATATATATATATATATATATATATATAGAAATATACTGGAAGTGTGAATTCATAAAAGGGAAAGTAATAAAAATTGAGGAAATTGAGTGAAAATTTGAATAATATGTAACATAAGAATAATTTTTATATAGAAGAAATTGAGACTTTTAGTAATAAAGAAAATAGGAACATTAAGACTATTGAATATATGAAAAATAATAGTAACTTTGAGAATAAAAATCTTGACGAAGAAATTGAGAACGGTAGTATAGATTATAGTGGAGAAATCAACAATGAATTTCAAAATGGCACAATTATTACATCATTAAAAAGAAAAAGCGTTAATAATAAAAATATACAAGAAAATAGGATTTTAAATTCAAAGGAAACATTATATTTTGTAGAAAATGAAACGAAAACAACTAATAAAACATGCCAAGTCGTACCCAAAAATAAGATTTCTATACCAGCTAGAACTGAAAAAATTGTTGAATTATTCGTAGAAGAGGAAGGAGATGTATTGTGTGTAGCAAAACAATTCGACAATGGAATATTTTTAGGGAATAGTTTAAATACAGTAAGAAATGGAAAAATTTTGGTAGCAATGATAAATATTTCTACAGAGGATCAAATTATAGAAAATTTTAAGCCTGACGTTTACCCAATAAATCAATTCCAAGTTCGACCACTAGGAAATTGGAAGGAAACATTCAAAATTGAGAAAAGTAAAACGAATAGTCCAGAGGAGATGATTAGTTACATTAGATATTTGTTCAAACCTGTAAATACTGAAAATAGCGAGATAGAGCAGAAAATAAAAAAATTGAAAGAAACATTATGTGAGGAAAATTTGAATTGGGAGGAAATGGATGCATTGAATCAAATTTGTGAAGAGAATTACGACATTTTTCATCTATCTGGAGAAAAACTAAGTCATGTTAGTGGTATTACACATTCAGTACCAGTTAAAACTGATACTAAACCAATAGTCGGCAGTACCGGTTGGCAGAATGTCACAAAGAAGTGATAAATGACGAAATGAAAAAATTACTAGCAGAAGACATAATACAACCCAGTAAAAGTCCATGGAATTCTCCACTTCTGGTAGTACCAAAAAAGGTCGGACCAAATGGTGAAAAGCGACATAGAGTCGTAATAGATTTTCGTAAATTGAATGAAGTAACAATAGGGGATGCTTTTCCGCTACCCCGAATTGAAGAAATTTTAGATCAGTTAGGAGGATCAAAATATTTTACAACTTTGGATTTGGCCAGTGGCTATCACCAAGTCCTGATGGAACCAGCAGACCGAGAAAAAACCGCTTTTAGTATCGCATATGGACATTTCGAATTTAAGCGCATGCCGTTTGGACTAACCGGTGCTCCTGCGACTTTTCAAAGGGTGATGAATTGTGTGTTAACTGGGCTCCAAGGTTTCAAGTGTTTTGTGTATCTAGACGATATAGTGGTCTATGGAAAAAATTTATCAGATCATAATCAAAAATTAAAACTTGTATTTCAAAGATTACGAGAAAACAATTTGAAGTTGCAACCAGAAAAATGTAAGTTTTTGAAAAAGGAAGTCATATATCTAGGACACAAAATTACCTCTGAAGGAGTAAAACCAGATCCTGGTAAAACTAAATGTGTACAAGAATATCCAGTACCGCGTACCACGAAGGAGTTACAGTCATTTTTGGGTTTAGTAAATTATTATAGACCATGTATGCCTAATTTAGCAGAAACAGGTGCTATATTATACAAAATGGCCACCAAAACTCAAACTTTCAAATGGACCAATGAATACCAAAAAGCATTTGAAAGGGTGAAACAACTTCTAGAGAATCCTCCATTATTATCATATCCAGATTTTACAAATGATTTCAATCTAACAACAGATGCTAGTAACACCGCAATCGGGGCAGTACTATCTCAAGGAATGATAGGGGAAGATAAGCCTATAGCTTATGCAAGCAGAGTATTGGGAAAAGCTGAAAAGAATTATGCAACCATCGAAAAAGAAATGCTAGCTATTTATAGGGCAGTAAAAAATTTTAGATCATATTTACTGGGACGCAGATTCAAAGTTTATACTGACCACAAACCCCTTATTAGTGCGTATAATAAAAGAGATCCCGAAGGACGATTAAATAGATGGAAGATTAGATTATCTGAATACACTTTTAATATCCATTATAAACCAGGTAAACTCAACAGTAACGCAGACGCACTTAGTAGAATTCCCGAACAAGATACAAACGTAGAGAAAATAAATGAAACAAAAAATGAAAAAATACATGGAATAAATGTTATGACTAGAAATCAAACTAAAAAACAAGAACAAGAAAAAATCAACGCTGATAATGAAACTGGTCACGAAGAAAGCGAGGATGAAAGTGAAGAGAATTCTACCATTCCAACTGAAAGTGCAAAAGCTAAAATAGAACTAATCGATAAATCAGAAATAGTAGATACAATAAAATATTACCACAACTCACCACTTGGGGGACACATAGGGATTGCAAAAACTTATACACGATTAAAAAGACATTATTATTGGAAAAATATGCTAACATCTATTAGAAGGTATATAGAAGGTTGTCCTAATTGTCAGAGAGCAAAAAGAGGAAGAGTAACAAAAATGTATATGGCCATTACTGATACTGCCGAACGACCATTCGATAAAGTTTATCTGGATATCGTTGGACCATTTCCCATTACAAATAATGGAAATAAATATATTCTTAGTTTTCAAGACGACTTGACAAAAATGTTAGATTGTGTTGCACTGCCAAATATGGAAGCCAAAACAGTGGCACAAGCGTTTTACAAACATATAATTTTGAAATATTCCATCATACCAAAACGACTAATTACAGATCAAGGTACAAATTTCGCCATTAAGGCGAAATGTGGATCCAGTTTATAAACCATGACGACCTAAGCAAAATTGTCAAATTCAAGCTACAGACAGTTCATAAAGCAGCGCGTGAAAATCTGTTAAAAAGCAAAATCAAAGCAAAAAAATATAAAGATAAAAAAGCGAAATCAACAACGTATAAAATAGGGGATAAAGTATTACTACTAAATCCCATCAAAGAAAATAAACTTAGTCTGACTTGGACAGGTCCTTATGAGGTTTTTGAATGTCCAAATGAATTCAATACTATAATAAGAATAAAAAATAAATTACGGAAGGTTCATAACAATCGTTAAAAATTATGGCATAATTCCAATTAAAAAAAAAAAATTAAATAAAATTACTATAATAAGTATAAAAAATAAATTACAAAAGGTTCATAATAATAGTTTAAAATTATAATTCAACTTAAATAAAAATTGAATACAATTAAATAAAAATTAAATATTTTTTTTTAAATAAAACTTAAATAAAAACTGAATAAAATTAAATAAAAATTAAATATTTTAAAATTAAAAATTTAAAAATTAAATACAATTTTTTTTAACTAGATTACGGTCATATAATTGATTTTTTTTTTAAAAATTCTTAGATTAGTATAAATCATAAAAAAAAAAGAAATAAACACTACGTATTTATATATATATTTTTTTTTTGGTTTCAGAAACAATGATGCTAAAAATAATAATTTTTGCTATAATAACCCAAGTTTCGACAACGCCATGGGAAATAGTGCAAATTAAAAATACGGAAGTAATCTTCGAGAAATTAGGCGTTACGTTAGAATATAAGGACGAAATCACAATATATTCCAAAATCACCATAAGTAGTGAAGAGGAAATAGGGGATTTTATATTTACATTAGAAAATAAATTAAATAATTACTAATCATAAGAATAGTCGTTGTAAGTTATGGGGAAACGAGATAAGCTTCTGGAAGACAAGAATTACTAAAATTGTACAAGGACTAAATCATTATTTTAGACGACAAAAAAGAGGAGCAATAGACATAATAGGTTCGCTCTCCAAAGGACTGTTTGGAATTATGGACCAGAATGACTCTGACCGAATTTATAAAACATTGGACAAATTACAAAGAGACGGTGGTGTAATGATTGAATTACTAGACAAACAAACAGCAGTAGTAGCAGCAAATTTTGAAATTGTAAAAATGATAACTGGCAATTTAACTGAGCAGGCATTACAATTAGAAAATAAATTAGATAAACTAAGCTCGTCGGTACAGAATAATTTAGCAGTAATCAGAACAGAAAACATTGAACTTTGGTCGGAGTTAGAAGTAAATCGTTTTGTAATTTTTGCTTTAGCAGAATTAGAACGATTATACGATTACCTATTGGAACAGGAAACGTTAATTGCCACATTACAACAACATAGAATACATCCATTACTAATAGACTCAGATTACTTAACAACCTTAATAAAAAATCTTACCAATGGTATAGGACACGAAATGTTATATTCTGCTGAAATAATTAATCAACTGGCAAAAGTAAATATCGAGTACGATAATGGAGATCTTGGTGTGCGAATACAAATACAAATTTTACAAAAGGATGAATATACATTATACAAAATATATCCAATTCCTAGATTACATGACAGAAATTTAATAATAATGATACCAGAATGGGATTATATGGCTAATAGTTCGGCCGGACATTTTGTACACTATACAAATGAAGAATTCAATTCAGATTGTAAAGAAATTAGTACAAAAAATAATAATAATTTGCGTATTTGTAAACAAACTCAACCAAAAATTATAGAATTAACACCACCCCAATGTTTAATAACTCATTTTCTGGAAGAACGATCAAATAAGGTTGATCATTTGTGTCATTATCCGACTATAACAGAAATGGGAAATAATATTTCACCAATGAAAACCCAAAACACCGGGTTGTTCATGTTTCCGCACAAGAAAACATTAGTTGTACTTTGTGCTACACGAGTACATAAAGCAGTGTTAGAAAAGTCTGGTATATTGACTCTCAAGGAAAAGTGCGCTTTCTTATTAAACCACTTAGAATTACCTTTTAAAAATACAAAGGACCAGGTAATCAATAATGAAGACCCATTTCATTTTTCAAAATGAAGTGGCCTTCAAATCGATGAAAATAGAACCGGGACGAATTTCACAAAATTATCAGTAACAAATAGTGCAATTAAATTAATAAATCCGGAGACTTTAACTAAAGAATTTTATAAAAGACGACAATCGTTAGCTGAAATTTCAGAAGAAATTAAAAAAGCAAAGAAAAATCAAGCCGATTTAAGCACATATCAACTGTTAACCACATCTAATTCAGCAGGATTAATATTCATAGTAGTAATATTAATAATTTATGCAATATTAAAAACATATAAGAAATGGCAGCCAAAAGATAAAAAACCTAAAAAATTTGAAAATAAACGACCAAGACTAGAAATTTCAGCACCTAAAATCAAAAAACATACCATTAATATAGAAACACCAAGGGCTCGTTTAGAACCACCATCCGAGCAACCACCGTCACCATTAAAAAAGAAAAAGTCTACGAAGAAATCTAAAGAACAATTGAATTCTACTTACATGGACGAATACGTAACACCAGAAGTGTTATCTTTTAGAGAATAAAACGTCATTATTTTAGGTCTTACGATTCTTATTAGTAATACATTGTCAAAATTTTAGCTCAAACTAAATTAATATATAAAAAAAGAAAACTAGTGTAAAACTAAATTTTAAAATTAAAAATGAAATAGTATATATAGAGGATAAATTTGGTTTGAAAAAGGGAGGGAAGTAAGAATATAATAACTTCAATAGTAGGGTAAATAGGGTACATAAGGAAATAGGGTACATAAGGGGTAAGATGTATTTTTTTTAATATAATAAACAAACATTTTAAATGATTACAACATAAAACGAAAGGTGTAAAATAAAGAAGAAGGAATTGATGTGAAAAGAATTGATAAAGATATAAGAGTAAAGAAAATTGAATAAGGAAAATGTTTAAATGAAATTATATAAAAAATTGAGAAAAAATATATATATAAAAAAAAAAATAAAGTAAAAAAAATTTTTAATTATATTAAAATATCCTTGGGCAATCTAATTAAATTTCTATTAAAGTAAAATATTCCCAAATTATAAATTTGTTAAATATCAAAAAATAAAATAATAATTAAGTATATAAAGTTTAAAACAATTAAGTAGTAAGGTTAAACTTAGTTTTTTTTTTGCAAATGTTAAAATAAGAAATAAGTTATTTGTAAAAAATTTGAAAATATTTTACTACAATAAAATAAAATAAAAAAATTAGCAGCCGAGCCTATTTCTTTAGGGAAAGGTTAATGTCTCAACCAAGTAGTTGAGAGTGAGTAATTCGGTTTTTTAATAAATTCTAAATTTAGTCTAAAAACTTTGTAATAATTAGTAAATCAAATCAAAACATTTTTATTATTAAAATTATAAAAATTGTTAATATTTAAATTTAAAATTTTATAAAATAATTGTTAAGACAGTTGAAATAAAAATATTTAAAAAAAAAAATTGTAAACAATGAGTACCAATTTTCAAAAAATTATAATGTAATTTTTATCGCGGAAAAGGGAGGTGTTGTGCAACAAACTTTGTTATTGTTTACAAATATTCACTGATAAAATTGTATAGTAAAATTGACCTTCACAATGTTGTTTTTAAATATTCATTCATATATTTACAAATAGCAAACATAAAATAATAAATATATTAAACTGTCGCATCAGCAAATAGCAGCATTCACATAAAATACTATGCGCAAATGTAAACAATGAAATAATAATAATAAATGAAATATATATGAATATATTTATGATTCAGATATAAAAGTAAAAATAATAAAAAACATTGTACAGGATCAGCGTTTTTAAGCCATATTGATATGAAACAATAACAAAGTACCTGGTGGCACAATATCGTTAATTAATAAAATCAATTATTATTAATATTGATTTAAAAATAGCATAATCGGCAAAAAATTAGTATATAAGTTGTGGAAAATTGGTATTCCAAATTAATTAAAATCAAACAACCAGATTCAATAATACCAAAGGTATTATTAGTAGACTAGTAAAAAAGTATTACTAGTAGGTTAAATTCAATAAAGAAATAATAAAACAAATACGGCGTTTTATTTTAAAGAAGACGAGGCCACTAAAGGTAAATATAATTACCTTAATAGGGAACACAACAACATAATAGGGAACACAACATCATCATCACAAGTCTTTAATATACTATTACGAAGTTTTTTATTTTGTGTTTTTAAAAGATGTAATATATGTCGGTTTCTCCTCAATCGTTTCATATTTCTCACAGTAAGCTTTGTTATTTAAATCAGTCGAAGTGCAATAACAAACACAATAATCGGTTTCAAATATATTATTCGGAATACGGTATAATTCACTGATGTTCTGTGTTAGGTCCAGCGCTATATAACCGTGTGGACATGCTGTAGCCTCGTTATATACTCTAACAAATTCGCGTGTTTTATCTGGAAAAATATGTCTTGCCAAAGGTAAAATCTGCGATCTGTCACAAGGATTTTTAAATAACACCAGATATTTCGCATTTAGTGAAGTATCACGGCAATACTTCCCCTGATGACATATATTTTGTATTAATAAGATAATTGACAGATTTTTATGGTGAGAACCTTTTGTAAATAACTCACATACTTGCTTATTATACGTTTCGAGCATCAGATCATCCAATACAAATAAAATATTATCGTCATTTTCGTTAACTATTTGTTCTGGTATATTATTTAAAAATTTGATATTTCCAAACGGTAAATTCCTTGGTATAGCATTCAATTCAGGGTTGCACCAAATTATTTTAGTTATATTTGGTTTTATTAAATCCTCATGCCTCTGAATTATATTGCAAACAAAAGTAGTTTTTCCACACCCTGAAGGACCTGTAATAATCATAGCAAACGGATGTATAAATGGTAACATATTTACAATCTTAAATTCTCAATTCTTTGTAAATATTTTTAAAATTTTCTATTATTTTTAAAGCATCTTTGTATTTGTGAACGATTGATATACAGATGCATGTGTAAGGTCCATCTTTTGCGTTATTGTCCGACCAAACACAACATTTATAATGTTCTCCAAATTGTGATTTTATTACACCCCCGCCAATTAAAAAATTTAGTTTTTCTTCAAGATTTTCTAATTTTATTATATTATTCTGTTCTAACAGGGTTTATATTCTTTTACAAAACTAGAAATGACTTCTCTATCTTCTGTAGTCATTAACATTGTATATACTGAATAAAAGACATATTTTAGCGGGGTATATATATATATATATATAAATATATATATATATATATACAAACAATGCTCAGACATGTTTATTCTTGTTCGATTTTAAAAATTTTACCAATATGAATCTATTTCAGCTTAATAAGATCGAATTTACCTCAATGCAAACTATTTTTTCAAATTTTATTAATATAATCATTTGAAGTATAGCAGCAAATAAACTTTCGTACTTTTTTTTTGCTTAAAAAAAAGCAAAACAAAACGACAAAAAAAATTACACATAAGTGCATATTGATATGCAATTTTAATAATGTGAAATACAAGACGGTCGATGGCTCAATAGGTAGAGTCGTCGACAACGACTTATAAAACAAAAATAATTTTTTCTGAGTTCGATTCCCACCATAGGCAGATTATTGGGAGTATTATTTTTTAAAAATTATATTGATTCATTGATATACGCATCTAAACCACGATATATAAAAGAGGTAGATGGCTCAACAGGTGGAGTGCCCGATTTGCAAAATATTGGTACGAGTTCAAATCATGGCGCAGCCGCACAAAAAAAAACATCCCCCCTTCCGCAAGCTCACACGACCCAATGAACATCCCCAACAAAGCATCCCCCAATGAACATCCCCCAATAAACATCCCGCAATGCACATCCCCAATAAACATCCGCAATGCACATCCCGCAATGTACATCCGCAATGTACATCCGCAATGAACATACCTCAATTAACATCCGCATCCCGCAATTAACATCCGCAATGCACATCTGACATGGGTGCGCGCGTGTCCCCAATCTCATTAATCATTAATCATTAAACAGACACGCCTCCTAATTAACACCTTGTTAATTATCATTCAGACACGCCTCTAATTAACACCTCATTATAATCAATTAGAGACGCCCGTTTGAGCGATATGGATTTAGTTCCCACGCTTTATTCGCCCATGTACTATAGTTGTTTAGCCAACCTAAAATAAAATAAATATATTAGTAAAAATGAAATGAAATGATTTTAATTAATTAACTTTAATTCCATCTAAGGTGTGGTACAATAAAAATTCCAGGTTGTTTTATCTGAAAATAAATGTTTTTTATATTCAATATACAAAATATAAAACGAAACATACCTTAGGTGTCCTCAACAACTATTTCATAGTTGAATTTACCAATTGGATCAATTTATTGGAAATTGATGTCCAATGGTAAACAAACCGGCATAACCTGTAAAAAAAACAATGAAAATTTAGATATATATGAAAATATTGGATTAGACATGTACAATGCCGTAATCCATGGTTTATATATATTAATGGAACCAGAAAAGGCTCCTAAATAATAAATTATAGAACTTACCTGAATTTATTCTTTATTTTAGCCAAAATTTTGGAAAAACTTCTGCTCGTTTGCGGCTGTCAAACGAGAACTTGTTGATTGCCCTATGTGCAGAACTTTATGTTCAGACATATACAATCTTACTTACCCAGTAGAATGAAGTGTCGCGAATCCAAAAATCTTATGCAAAACATAAGAAAAGGAGCATAAACATAAAATTATGCTTTTAAATATGTTATGGAAAACATAATTGGAGTGAATGAAACCGATCGGGTAAGCGAGATAGATATAGAACAACAAATCAAGTTCTCTTAATTCAGCAAACGGCAAGGTGCCACTATATCGATGAAATGTAACGCAGGGATGTACAAATTAGATAAATTATAGCATAATTTAAATCACAAAAATTATAAAATTTAACAGGAGAAAACAATAAAATGTTACAAAACATAACAAATTAAGAACATCTGAAGGCAAATATATCATAAAAATTTGATATAACATGGAAATAAATAAATTAAGTAGTTTATGGTAGGTTTACAAGGTAATATGCTATAATTAACGTGCAGCCCTGCAAAAAATGGACCAGAACAAACTATAAAAGACGGCGCAACGAATTAATCATTCTCTTTCGTTATCAGATTTTGGTGAGATTCACATTAAATTAATCAAAACAAGGCAAATTTATCAAAATTATTGCAAACAACACATCATCGCAAACAAACATAATTTTTGCAACAATACCACAAAAATATAACAAGGAGTCAACTACAAACAACAAACAACGAAAATCTACGTGAGTATTGTATGGATAAGATCATAAATACACGAAAGTGGAAATTTTATGATTGTTCCTACTTTACTTTGGGAATAATACTTTGTTGTAGAATTATATAAGGTTTTTTTTCTGCCATTTTGGGAATAATTCATATAATTCATTCCTTTGGTTTTTTTTCCTCGAATATTTTAGAAATTGGAGCAATTTAAAATTATAATTTGGAAATTATAATTTAGAACATCAAACATAAATAAATAAAATATTTTTTTTGAAATATAATAAAATCATATTTATTCTTTTTTTTTATTTTAATATTTGTATATAAATAGAGTAATTTGGTTATATTTGGTCAATGCAAAATTAAACAATTTAAATTGCTAACGGGCCATAACATAAAGTAGAATTTATTTTTTTTGTGTCAAACAATCAATTACAATAAAGCAATTGCGTTAACAACAGTATTTGAAACCCCAACTAAAACCGCAACTGACAAGTATAAATCGTTTTTTTTTTTTTGTTTAAAGTTAAAATTTTACGGATATATTTAAAACAATTTTTTTTATTATCGTGAATTTTATTTACACCACCTTGGTAGTACTTTGATATTATACATAATAAACATATAATTTAATTTGTTTAATTAAAATTTGGCGCAAATATTAATAAATTTTGATAATCATTTTGAAGTTAGTGTCTTTCGCATTGGTATCGCTTTTGCATCAAACATAAAAGAACACGCGGTTTTGTATACAGTGTCAGTATTGGGTGACAGTTAAATACTTTTGTTGTGCATATTGAATTAAGGTATACACATAATTAACGCAACTTCAAACGCATTTTTTTTTATTAAGGCATACATACAATTAACGGAACATGAACGCATTTTGTAAATTTATATAAATTAATATTTGAATTTGTTTGAAATTTTTATTTGTAAATAATTTGGAAATTTAGATTAACAATTTGTCAACAATTTGAGTTTTATAAATGAATTATATTAAAGTAATACTGAATTTATTATTATAGTTTTATTTTTTGAGTTTATCAATTTTATTTTAAATTTTAATTTAATTTGTTTAAATATTTTTTTATTTAATTAAATTTTTTTTAATAAATTATATACAATTTTTTTTTCTCGATATTTAATAAATAAATAATTTGATCGTAAGCGAAGCATAGTCTTTTATTTTTAGTTCACGGAGAAGAATTTAATTAATTTTAATTTTATCTAGCTCACCGAACATTTTGGTCCTTCGAACCGGATATATTGTAACGCGCGGTCCGATTAATAATTATTGAATATTTAGGGTAGTAATTGATTGTTTTCTTTTCATTTTATTTGAAATTTGTACGTCAGTGGTGCAATAGTTGGCAATTTAAAAGCAGGGTTAGTTGGTAACGTTTAATTGTTATTGTCCAGTCAGTTTTTAGCCAAATAAAATTAATCTTTTATCAAACGCTATACCGTGGTTGTATTTTAACATGTCTATGCAACTGAAAGGTGCTCTGACAAAACAGCAAGTGTTGGCAGATAAAATTCAGCGGATTATCATCAACGCCAAGAAAACTAAGCTTGACAAGCGAAACGTGGGATTCTACGAAACGAAGATCAGTAGTTTGGAAGAACAATGGAAGCAGTTTAATGACAACGATACAATTATTCGTGAATTAATTGTAACATCTGGAGAACAATGCGCTGATAACTACATAGTGAACGATGTGTATGCAGATATAGATGTACTATATACAGAATATATTGGTGAATTAAAGGATAACTTGAAGCTTGTGATATATGCCACTAAACATATACGAAAATATTCGTCATATGTTTATGTTTTAATGTAAACAAAAGTGTAGGTCAAACGGGCATCGACTTTCACTTTGTTTGTTTACAAAATATCACCAAATATGTTTATGTTCTGTGTGGTATATATGTTAATAACACATGTATTCCAATGCATTTATATATATGCATACAGAGAACATTATTAGTAATCATGTAAATATATATATGTATATATATATATTTATATGTGCAATACTTTAAATAATATTTGAAACTAAGAATAATTATAAAGAAATTTAAGGATTGCTGGCGTTAGCAAATATTACCAATAATTAGAAATAAGTAACTAATAAATAATAAGTATGTAACGAATAGATTTAGGGTATAAAAGAGAATATGAATAAAATAAAGATTCACTTCTAACTTGAAAGTCAAACCAATTGTTTTATTTTAACTAGGCTACTCGCTACCATTAGAATAAAATAATATACTTCCAATCCAACTGAACTAGGCTCTTTAGCTAATTTTAGTTTAACTCAGGCTCTTTAGCTAAGGTTATTGGATTGGATTCATTTATATAATAGTCCTACGACCAATCGGGGATACCCTCATATAGGTATCCAAGGGGAGTAGTTAACATAAAATCGGACAGATTGGGCCAGATATTACATGGCGATCCTGCCAGGAGGCGATTTAAAAAGAGCACTTGAAGAAGATAAGAAGGCTGGCCCAAGACCAATCAGTCTGGAGGAATATAGAAGGAAACATTTCAACAACAGCAACAACAACAACGTCGTAGAGGCAGTACCAACACCAATAAAAATAAAGAAACGAGGAGGAAAGGCAGCAAAAGCCAGGAAGGAGATTGGCGAACTGAAGAGACTGCGAAGATTAGCGGTAAAACCAGAGGAGAAAGAAAGATTTAAGGCGCTGGCCAAGGAGAAGCAGGCAGCAGAAAAAGAAAGAAGAAAGAACAACGCCAACAAGTTGGACGAATTGTTTCAACGGTGTTTTGACTGTTGCCCTACAGAAATTTAAATAAATAGATAAATTAATATAAATATATGTATATATATATATTTCAAAAAAAAAAAAAAGAAAACATATGTAATTTTAAAGAATAATAATTATGAAATAAATGTAATTTTAATAATTATGAAATAAATGTAATTTTAAAGAATAATAAATATGAAATAAATGTAATTTTAAAGAAAAATAATAAATATGATTTTAAAGAAAACAATAAATATGAAATAAATACCCTATGTATATGTAATTTTAATAATAAATAAATATCCTATGTATATGAAAATTTAAAGAATAATAAATATGAACTAAATATCAAAAAAAAAAAAAAAAACAAAGTATATAGACAATACTTAGGTAATATATATGTATATCTAAGAAAACAAATAATAATAAGTATATACAATATATAATTTGAAATACTTTTATAAATAAATATGCAATATGACAAAGGAAGGGTCAATTGCACTTGAAAAAGAAAAATAACGGAAAAAAAAAAAAATTTACTTTTATAAATAAATATGCAATACGACAAATGAAGGGTCAATTGCACTTGAAAAAGAAAAATAACTAAAAAAAACAAATATAAATAAAACAAAAATATCAAATTCCAAATACTTTGATATATACATAACACATGTTATCGGAAAATTTTCATTATTAGTAATGAACATAATATAAAGAATAATTTAGAAATCATCTTTTTTTTGAAAAAAAAAACCGAATTACCATAACCCAAAATAAACTATAACCCAAAAGTAAATAAATTACTTTATACATACATCTGTATATGTATCGTGAATGATTCTTGTTTTTTCTTGAAAATTCTTTTCGATAGCGTAACATTACTTATATTTAAATATTTCTTTGCATTGTGTTGATAATAATATATTTTTTTTAACATGGGAAGCTCTTCCACCAAAGAGGAAGAAATCTTCGTTAATAACAATGCTGGTGTATCCACCAACAGTGTCGATAATAGTAAAAGAAGCTATTCGGACATTCAATTAATAATTATTATCTTAGCACTGGTTATCGTGATTTATTTCGTATTGTACAAAGCAAAGAAATATTTAGATAATAACATTAACCGGCAAGTAACACTTGCCGCAGTATAATTTAAATGTTGTAGATAAATATTTTGGAAAAAAAATTTTTCTTATAACTATTAACGAATTTATTTTGATTATTGAAAATGGCAGGCCATAAAATTAAGAATATTAACGGAAAATTACATAACCCAATAAGGGCAAATATTAGCGTAAATTTTATACATAATAAATTTGTAGCCGTGCCAAACGCGATCTTAACAGAAGAAGTTCTGAAAATATTCAAAGCAATTGACAAATTATAATTGCGTAATTTAATTTTTATACATTGGTAGAAAATTTCATTTTAAAATATGGAGTACCAAAGAAGATAGCTTCGGATCAAGGAACAGAATTTATGAGTCAAGTATTTAAAGAAATGTGTAAGATGCTGAAAATAGACCAAATATTTTCTACTGCATATCATCATGAAAGCATAGGAGCATTGGAAAATTCGCATAAGGTGTTAGGAGCGTATTTAAGAACATATGTTACTGAAAATCATTCAGATTGGCATAAATGGTTGCCATATTATACATTTTGCTATAACACAGCAGTACACTCTGAAACAAACTATACACCATACGAATTAGTATACGGAAAGCAATGCAAACTACCATCAAATCTTACGAATAAAGTAGAACCACTTTACAATTACGAAGACTACAATATCGATTTAAAAAACAAATTGCAAATAGCTCATAGAGACGCGAGAGAAGTACTAGGTAAAAAGAAATTAGAAAGAAAAAATAGATTTGATAAAGATTATAGGGTAAAAGATAGTATATACGAAGCAGGGAGTCTAGTGTTATTAAGAAACGAAAATAGGAAGAAGTTGGATCCAATATATATTGGTCCATATGAAGTAGTAGGAAATAAAGGTGTAAACTGCGAGATAAAGACAGATAGAAAGAAAGTAGTAGTACATAAGAATAGGTTAAAACCATATTACACATATCTAATGATAATAACTGAGAGTTAGGTTATAAAAAAAATTATATTCAGTCAACATAATTCAAGATTGAGCAACGAATTATTTTAAAGAAAGTAATTTAATTTGAGAGAGGTTGGTTTATACCGGTTTTTTATAAATTAATGATGACAAATAAATAAATTAACGATTTAACAATATAAAAAAAAAAAAAAAAAAAAAAATTTTAGTAGAAATGAGATGTTATTAAAATAAAATAAATAAAAGAAGAATATTAATAAAAAGAAATAGAAATGTTAAATTGAAAAAAAAAAAATATTTAGAAATAAATAAGTAAATAAGAATAAAGTTTTATAAAGAAAGTTAAAACAAGAACGTAATTGAAAAAAAAAGACAAAAAAATAAATTTAAAATATTTTGGAAAATATCTGTTAACGCTAGAAAGAAGGAATTTACTTAAAGATAAGATTCCTCCTTTTCCGCCAGGAGGGGTGGTGTGATATATGCCACTAAACATATACGAAAATATTCGTCATATGTTTATGTTTTAATGTAAACAAAAGTGTAGGTCAAACGGGCATCGACTTTCACTTTGTTTGTTTACAAAATATCACCAAATATGTTTATGTTCTGTGTGGTATATATGTTAATAACACATGTATTCCAATGCATTTATATATATGCATACAGAGAACATTATTAGTAATCATGTAAATATATATATGTATATATATATATTTATATGTGCAATACTTTAAATAATATTTGAAACTAAGAATAATTATAAAGAAATTTAAGGATTGCTGGCGTTAGCAAATATTACCAATAATTAGAAATAAGTAACTAATAAATAATAAGTATGTAACGAATAGATTTAGGGTATAAAAGAGAATATGAATAAAATAAAGATTCACTTCTAACTTGAAAGTCAAACCAATTGTTTTATTTTAACTAGGCTACTCGCTACCATTAGAATAAAATAATATACTTCCAATCCAACTGAACTAGGCTCTTTAGCTAATTTTAGTTTAACTCAGGCTCTTTAGCTAAGGTTATTGGATTGGATTTATTTATATAATAGTCCTACGACCAATCGGGGATACCCTCATATAGGTATCCAAGGGGAGTAGTTAACATAAAATCGGACAGATTGAGCCAGATATTACAAGCTTAAACAACCAGCAGAAGTTAAACAACCAGTCATCACAGATACAACTATGAATGATACAATACATCATGCTAATGTTCAAGTACATCTACCACGCATAACATTGCCGAAATTTAATGGCGATTATATGGAGTGGAGATCATTTCACGATTTGTTTACCACTATGATTCATGCTAACACACAACTGTATCCAGTACAAAAACTACAATATTTGAAAGGATGTTTAGTTGGTGAAGCGGAACGACTACTAAGACACATTCCAATTACAAACGATGATTATAAAAGATTATTAGTAAACACACAAATAAAAATATTAGTGAATCAACCAAAAATACTCACCGAAAGTAGCAAGGCATTAAAACAACTTATTGAAACAACAGAAGAATGTGAACAGCAATTAAAATCACTAGAAGTTGATATATCCACATAGGATACAATTATCATTTACTTACTAGTACAAAAGGTACCATTTGTCACAATGCGACTTTGGGAAGAAGAGTTAGGTGATGGACAAGATCTTCCGTCACTGTACAAATTTAAGAAATTTTTGAATACAAGATTCAGAGTTTTAGAAGCCGTATCACATTCAACAACAACTAGTAAAACAACAACAGTAACCAAAAGTTATCATAGCGCTACAAGTACTAAATGTCCAGCTTGCAATGGTTCACATTACGTTGGAACATGTAAAAAAATTTTACAAATGGACATCAAACAACGTAGAATATGTATTGGAAACAGTGGTCGATGTTTTAATTGTTTTTCTGGAGGCCATGTTGTCACGAAGTGCACAAGCAAAAACACATGTAGACAGTGTCAAAAAAATCATCACAGTTTGTTACATTTAACAAATCCTAACGTTCATGGATCATCACATAACTCACAAGGGGTTAAGGATCAGCACAGAACTGAAGGGCAAGGTCGTCAAAGAGAAAAGTCGCAATCAAATAATAATTGCACAATAACGGAGCAATCAGCAAATTTTTTGACAACTGAACAACATGAAGTACTTCTGGCAACAGCATTAGTCGCAGTATATGATCGAAATGGAAGATCAATAATGTTACGCTGTTTAGTGGATCCTGGATCTCAATCATCGTTTATCACAGAAAGCAGTTGTAAAAGATTGGGAGTTCATGGTACGCCAGCTAAAATTGAAGTTACTGGTCTCAACACGAGTAAAACAGCAATGGCGAATAGACAAGTAAAAATCCAATTGCATGATCACATGTCAAAATCACAAGGTGAACGTCAGCATGCTTGTAATCAGGAAAATTACGGATTTATTGCCATCACGCACAACTACAAAAAGGCAGTGGGAGCATCTCAACAATTTAGAATTAGCAGATCCCACATATCATAAACCACGAACAATAGAAATACTTCTAGGGGCAAAAGTATATGCTGAAATCATACAAGGAGGATTGGCTAAAGGTCCTAAAGATGCACCAGTTGCAATACAAACAATATTAGGATGGATAGTTTTAGGAAGTAGTTCCAATATGTCCAGTCAACATGTTCAAACTTTTACGATTCGTCAAAATCCAGCAGATGAACTCTGTCATCAATTAAAACAATTTTGGGAAGTAGAAGAAGTATCAACAAAGAAAATCTTGCAACCTGATGAGCAGAAGTGTGAAGAGATTTTCAAAACAACACACAGCAGACTTTCTAACGGGCAATATCAAGTGAAGCTTCCGTTTGTTGGTGGTCGGAATCCAGAGCTAGGTTTGTCTAAGGAAGTGTCACGAAAACGTTATAATATTTTGCAGAACAAATTGAAAAACAATATCGAATTGGAAAATGAATATTCAAAATGTTTAGATGAATACATAGAAATGCAACAGATGGAGATAGTAATTGATAACAAAGATGAACCAAATTATTACATTCCACATCACGCAGTATTTAAAGAAAGTACTACAACAAAACTTCGGGTTGTGTTCGACGCTTCTGCAAAATCAACAAATGGAAAATCATTAAACGAACAGATGTTGGTGGGTCCAACAATCCAACCAACACTGTTTGCAACTTTAATGAAATGGCGAAAATATAAAATTGCAATGACGGCAGATATAGAGAAAATGTATCGCATGATTTTAGAACATCCTGATCATCGCAGATATCAAAGGATCATTTGGAGAGATCCTGTAAGTAAAATGGAACGTGATTACCAACTAAAGACTGTGACATTTGGAACTTCAGCAGCTCCGTACTTAGCAATCAAAACTTTGCAACAATTAGGATTGGATGAAATGCAAAACTATCCTCGTGCAGCACAAGCGGTATTTTCGGATTTCTACGTTGACGATTTGTTAAGTGGGGCAGACAACATCGAAGATGCCATCGAATTACAACAACAATGCATAAATATGTTACAAAAGGGTCATTTCAAGTTACGCAAATGGGCAAGTAATGTTCCAGAAGTAGTAGAAAATTTGCCATTAGATCATCGTGAGTTAAAAGAAACATTTAAATTTGATGAACATGACATATTGAAAACATTAGGTATTCGATGGTATCCAGGAACCGATCACTTTACATTTATGGTTGTCAGTAAAATTAAGCAAGCCAATACCAAGCGTTCGATTTTATCACAAGTTGCATCATTGTATGATCCCCTAGGTTGGATATCACCAGTGATAATAAAAGCTGTTAATTCAAAAGTTATGGATGACAGGTTCAACATGGGATGCAGAAGTAGATCAAACAATTGCAGCGCAGTGGGAAGGTTTCAAGACTGAATTGATGGATTTGAACAAAATTCGAATTCCAAGGTGGTTAGGTAGCAGCGATCAAGCAATAAGCATGCAATTACATGGATTTTGTGATGCGTCTATTCACGCCTACCCTGCTGTCATATATATGCGGATACAACATCAAAATGGAACTACAACATCAAAATTAATTGCGTCAAAAACAAAGGTTGCACCGATCAAACCTGTGACTTTGCCTCGGTTGGAGTTGTGCGGTGCGCTCATTTTAGCTCATAACGAATTTTGGTGGAATAGCCCTACGTGGTTAGTAAAGGATGAAACCGAATGGCCAAAATTGAGTATTGCTACTACGATACCAGTATTAGAAGCAAAAACAGCAACATCTAAGTCATTTTTTATTCAAATGGATGACACGTTTCAACAGTTTTCGTCGTTTGTAAAACTATGACGAATAATAGCATTGGTACTACGGTTTAAATACAACGCAAAAAAGAAAGGTGATAAAACAAGTCGGACATTAACAGCAAATGAAATACGCTTAGCACAAAATACAATATTTAAGAGAATAGAACAATGCGAATTCAACGATGAATATCAACAGCTAATTAAAGGAAATGCGATAAGTCAGAAATCAAAACTAATTTCGTTAATGCCGTTTTTAGATGAGCACCAAGTCATGCGAGTAAGAGGAAGATTGGAAAATGCAAATATACCATACAATAGAAAACATCCAATAATTTTGCCATCGAATCATCATATAACTAATATCATAATTGACGAGTTACATCAAGATACACTTCATGGAGGTGTAAATTTAGTACTGAACACAAGTCGACACATGTATTGGATTATAAATGGAAAAAAGGAGATTGCAAAACGAATTAACAAATGCGTAATTTGTATACGACAACGTAAAGAAGTGAAAGTACAATTAATGGGTACTTTACCTAGAGCACGCATTAACATCACGCAACCATTCGTTCATGTAGGAATGGATTTTGCAGGGCCAGTTATGTTAAAATTGTCATCACATCGAAGCGCACGTCAGTACAAAGGATATATTTGCATATTTATTTGCATGGCTACGAAAGCAATACATCTAGAATTGGTATCAGATTTAACATCTACAGCATTTATAGCAGCATTTCGAAGATTTACATCGCGTAGAGGATTATGTACTGATCTATATTCCGACTGTGGAACAAATTTTAAAGGAGCAGAAGTAATTCTAGATAAAGAATTCAACAAAGCAATGAAGGAAGCATCTCCAGCTCTAACCCAATTTTTTAGTTTACAACAAATAAATTGGCATTTTAATCCTCCAGGAGCACCTCATTTTGGTGGATTATGGGAGGCAGGAGTAAAGTCAAACAAGTTTCATCTACGCAGAGTAATCGGAAAAAATATTTATTCATTTGAGGAATATTCGACGTTGTTGTGTCAGGTAGAAGCATGTCTAAATTCCCGACCACTCACTGTAGTCGATCAACAAACTGATAATATGGAAGTTCTAACACCTGGACATTTCTTGATTGGTCAAGCACTAAATGCAGTACCAGAATGAACTGTATTAGAAAAGGTGGCAATTGGTCAAAGATGGAGGCACATGCAATATTTGACACAGCAATTTTGGAAAAAATGGTCGACTGAATACTTGAACACACTACAGCAGCGAACAAAGTGGCAGTCAGTAGAATCAAATCTCAAAGTAGGGGATATAGTACTGGTTAAAGAAGAGACAACAGCGCCAACTTTTTGGCCACTCGGAAAAATAGAAGAAGTGTAGCCAGGAGATGATGGACTGACTCGTGCTGTTCAAGTTAAGACGCAACATAGCTCATTTCGCCGACCAGTTACAAAAATCTGTCCATTGATAACAGATATTAATAGAGTAACAACATTAGAAACTAATGGGGTTTAAAAAATGACATGTTGTATCGTTATGTTCTGTTGTCGTCCAAGTGTTCTATGTTATTCAAATGCATAATAATTAACTAATACTTTATTTTTTTTTCCATAATAGGTAAAAATGAATCAATTTGAAAATGAAGATCTTTTGACCATTTGGGAGGATGTCCAATTGTCACCGCAACGTGATGAATCAGCAGCAGCAAAACCAGCTGAGAAAGAGGAGTCAACCGTCGTGATTAATAATCGATACATCACTGATTGGAACTCGATTCGGCCATCTGAAACCATCACTGAAATAAAAATGCGGATTGAAAATGATATTCAAAAATTCATTACCAGGGAAGGCGAACATATTTTTATCCCGGAACATGTTTTGAAAAGGATAGATTTTCAGAAAATTCTACGATCAAAACAAAGGGATTTTCGAATCAATCTACCAGATCGTTGGAGCGTTCGAGTTTGTGTGTACACTGATGGGAAGGTGAAATTTCACCATCATCAACGGCGCACACGTACCAACAAAAAGGCAAAGGAATAGATTGTTGAACGGATTCGTTCAACAGGGGGGAGAATGTTTAGCCAACCTAAAATAAAATAAATATATTAGTAAAAATGAAATGAAATGATTTTAATTACTTAACTTTAATTCCATCCAAGGTGTGGTACAATAAAAATTCCAGGTTGTTTTATCTGAAAATAAATGTTTTTTATATTCAATATACAAAATATAAAACGCAACATACCTTAGGTGTCCTCAACAACTATTTCATAGTTGAATTTACCAATTGGATCAATTTATTGGAAATTGATGTCCAATGGTAAACAAACCGGCATAACCTGTAAACAAAACAATGAAAATTTAGATATATATGAAAATATTGGATTAGACATGTACAATGCCGTAATCCATGGTTTATATATATTAATGGAACCAGAAAAGGCTCCTAAATAATAAATTATAGAACTTACCTGAATTTATTCTTTATTTTAGCCAAAATTCTGGAAAAACTTCTGCTCGTTTGCGGCTGTCAAACGAGAACTTGTTGATTGCCCTATGTGCAGAACTTTATGTTCAGCCATATACAATCTTACTTACCCAGTAGAATGAAGTGTCGCGAATCCAAAAATCTTATGCAAAACATAAGAAAAGGAGCATAAAACATAAAATTATGCTTTTAAATATGTTATGGAAAACATAATTGGAGTGAATGAAACCGATCGGGTAAGCGAGATAGATATAGAACAACAAATCAAGTTCTCTTAATTCAGCAAACGGCAAGGTGCCACTATATCGATGAAATGTAACGCAGGGATGTACAAATTAGATAAATTATAGCATAATTTAAATCACAAAAATTATAAAATTTAACAGGAGAAAACAATAAAATGTTACAAAACATAACAAATTAAGAACAGCTGAAGGCAAATATATCATAAAAATTTGATATAACATGGAAATAAATAAATTAAGTAGTTTATGGTAGGTTTACAAGGTAATATGCTATAATTAACGTGCAGCCCTGCAAAAAATGGACCAGAACAAACTATAAAAGACGGCGCAACGAATTAATCATTCTCTTTCGTTATCAGATTTTGGTGAGATTCACATTAAATTAATCAAAACAAGGCAAATTTATCAAAATTATTGCAAACAACACATCATCGCAAACAAACATAATTTTTGCAACAATACAACAAAAATATAACAAGGAGTCAACTACAAACAACAAACAACGAAAATCAACGTGAGTATTGTATGGATAAGATCACTTTGTTGTAGAATTATATAAGGTTTTTTTTCTTCCATTTTGGGAATAATTCATATAATTCATTCCTTTGGTTTTTTTTTCCTCGAATATTTTAGAAATTGGAGCAATTTAAAATTATAATTTGGAAATTATAATTTAGAACATCAAACATAAATAAATAAAATATTTTTTTTGAAATATACTAAAATCATATTGATTCTTTTTTTTATTTTAATATTTGTATATAAATAGAGTAATTTGGTTATATTTGGTCAATGCAAAATTAAACAATTTAAATTGCTAACGGGCCATAACATAAAGTAGAATTTATTTTTTTTGTGTCAAACAACCAATTACAATAAAGCAATTGCGTTAACAACAGTATTTGAAACCCCAACTAAAACCGCAACTGACAAGTATAAATCGTTTTTTTTTGTTGTTTAAAGTTAAAATTTTACGGATATATTTAAAACAATTTTTTTTATTATCGTGAATTTTATTTACACCACCTTGGTAGTACTTTGATATTATACATAATAAACATATAATTTCATTTGTTTAATTAAAATTTGGCGCAAATATTAATAAATTTTGATAATCATTTTGAAGTTAGTGTCTTTCGCATTGGTATCGCTTTTGCATCAAACATAAAAGAACACGCGGTTTTGTATACAGTGTCAGTATTGGGTGACAGTTAAATACTTTTGTTGTGCACATTGAATTAAGGTATACACATAATTAACGCAACTTCAAACGCATTTTTTTTTATTAAGGCATACATACAATTAACGGAACATGAACGCATTTTGTAAATTTATATAAATTAATATTTGAATTTGTTTGAAATTTTTTTTTGTAAATAATTTGGAAATTTAGATTAACAATTTGTCAACAATTTGAGTTTTATAAATTAATTATATTAAAGTAATACTGAATTTATTATTATAGTTTTATTTTTTGAGTTTATCAATTTTATTTTAAATTTTAATTTAATTTGTTTAAATTTTTTTTTATTTAATTAAATTTTTTTTAATAAATTATATACAATTTTTTTTTCTCGATATTTAATAAATAAATAATTTGATCGTAAGCGAAGCATAGTCTTTTATTTTTAGTTCACGGAGAAGAATTTAATTAATTTTAATTTTATCTAGCTCACCGAACAATAGTTGTATCATTTCAAAAGAATGCCTTTCGGTTTGTCCAACTCCCCGAAAACACTTTGCAAACTTATGGATAAAGTTATCCCTTACGAGCTTCATGAGGATGTCTTTGTTTACCTTAATGATATATTAATCCTCTCGAAGGACTTTGACACCCACATGGAGCTCTTGAGTAAAGTAGCAGGGTGCTTGAGGGAAGCTGGACTAACCATAAACATCTAGAAAAGCCGATTTTGCCAGACCGAAACAAAATATTTTTATTTTTATTTTTAAATGTGTTATTTCTATTCATTACATATTTTTATTCATTTTGACAAAACACTTAAAAAACGAAATTATAATATATTTTTCCATTTTCCTTATTGGCTCTTTCTGTGAGCACTCTAAGTTCTTATATATCTAATTTTTAATTTAATTTTTAGTTTTTTTCTTTCTAATATTTTTTACATTATTTGTTCATATTGAAAAATTATTTTGAAAAACCAACATTATATTATATTTTAATTTTTATGAAACCTACTGCTATTAAAACTTATAACTAACAAAACTTACTATCGAAAGAAAATGTTTTTTTTACCTATTTAATTTTTTTCCACCAAACATCATTCATTGGTGTTGCATCTCTGAAAGTTATATAACTATCATATCTAAATAAATCTCTATTGTTTTCATAATTTATATTTGGTTCATATTCTATCTTCTTGTTCGTCGACCTTCTGAATATATGATATTTAATTGGTATATTCTCTTCATTTTGTATATAATTATATTTATCTAAATATATAAAAACTTCCGGGGGGATATATCCCGTGCTCATACTATTTTTTATGTATATATCATTCGGATAAATAGAGTGTGCTATTAAAATATTTTCTACAACAGAATCTACTCTAGCAAAATGCTTTCTCGTTAAATTTATTATGAAGCGATCTATTATATTAATTTTGCTATTTTCATAAATAGTTTTATTGGAGATATAATGTTTATATTCAGTTTCAGCCTTTCTAAATTTCCCTGTGCAATATCTTATACATTTTATTTCAAACTTTCTTAGAATTTCCATACATGATGGACTTATATTGTACCATATCGGACAGGCATAAGTAAGAATTGGTCTTATTAATGCCTGGTACCCAATGACTTTTACTCTAGTTGTTATTCCTTTTTCATAAAATATTTTTTGTCATCATAAATGCTTTTCGAACTTTTTCAATTCGAAAATCAATTTCCTTATTCGTGTCCTTTTTCAATGTCCTTATTCGTTTTGTCCAAGCTATTTCTAATTAGTATAAATTCGCATTTGCTATAATTAATTCGCAACTTCCACGAATCAACATAACTTTGTACTTCATTATAATTTTTTTGTAGTTTTTTTTGGGCAGTTGATGTCTTTTTATTTACATTATAAATAATCAGATCACCTGCAAAAGCTATCGTTCCTCCATCAGATTTTGTTTTATTAATTTTTTCTAATAACTCACTTAAATAAATATTGAATAATATTGGAGCCTTAACTGTCCCCTGTTGTAATCCATTAATAACATTAAATATTTTCTTTGTACGTGTTTATCCGTCTTCAATTATAAATTTTTTGTTTGTTAGCATTTCATCTATCATTTTTACTAAGTGATTTGGTAGATTATATTTTAATAATTTATATCTTATATAAGTCCTTTGATCCAGACCACGGGGTGTCAACTTAGAACAAAATGGAAATAATTATGTTTTCGTTCGTTTTCCAAACACAATTGGCGCTGCTGTTTACTGGTTTTCCCGGAGCCGTTACAAACTTCCTAGTGTCAGACACATATTATTGATGTGGCGATTAACGTGTTAAACTGCTTCCATTGTTCATCCAAACTACTAATTTTAGTTCCGTAATATCTAACATTCCGCTTATCAAGCTTAGTTTTCTTGGCGTTGATGATGATCCGTTGAATTTTATCTGCCAAAACTTGCTGTTTTGTCAGAGCACCTTTCACTTGCATAGACATGTTAAAATACAACCACACTATAGAGTTTGATAAAAGAATAATTTTATTTGGCTACAAAATGACTGGACAGTAACAATTACACGTTACCAACTAACTATGCTTTTAAATTGCCAACTATTGCACCAATTACGTACAAATTTCAAATAATAGAAAAAGAAAACAATGAATTACTGCCATAAATATTTAAGAATTATTAATCAGACCGCGCGTAACAATAAATCCGGTTCGAAGGACCAAAATATTCGGAGAGCTAGATAATATTAAAATAATTAAATTCTTCTCCGTGAACTAAAATAAAAATGTTACTTTACTTATTAATTTTTATATAATTTTACAATATGCGTCCACATTCCGTTAATTGTGTGTATACCTTAATTAATTATGCACAATAAAAGTATTTAACCAACGAATTAAAATTATATGGAAGGAGCATAAATTTGCTATCTTTTTCTAACACATTGAAAAATTAATATTTCTCAAAAAGTGAAGACAAGAAATTTGTATTTCTCTTTTTTAGGTCGCCAATGTGTCAAAGTAAAGTGTTAGTAAAAATTATAAACAGCTGATTATAATCAGCTAAAATGATATCAGCTGATAATTTGTATGCCAGGGACGGATTTTTTTTTTATTTAACAATGTTGAGATAAAAAAAGGTAAGGTATAAAAAACATTAAACAAGTAAAGACTATTATTATTTATTGTTGTAATAATTGTAATAATAAGGAAGAATAAATATTTTTAAATTTTAGACAGGCTTCAATTATTTTTCTTATGCTCCTTCCAAATATTTCTAATTCGTTGTATTTAACTGTCACCCTTTGTATTGACTGATACCAAACGCGTATTATTATATGTGTGATGGAAAAGCGATACCAATGCGATAATATATAAATTTAAAATAATTATTAAAATTTATTAATATATCCGCAAAATTTTCAATTAAACAATTAAAAAAATTTTTATATTTGTTATGTGTAATGCACAAGCGATCCCAATGTGATTGAAATATAATACTAATTAGATAATTATTAAAATTTATAAATATATCTGCAAAATTTTAAATTAAAATAAAAAAAAAAACGTTTATCCACTTGTCAGTTAAGTTTTTATTTGGGGTTTTAAATACTGTTACTAACGCAATTGATTTTACTGTAATTGATTGGTTGACAAAAAAAAACTTTACTTTATATTATGGCCAATTGGCAATTTAAATTGTTTAATTTTAGAGTGACCAAATATGATACGAAATTTATTTATTGTGGTAACAATGTTAAAATATATTTAACTATATACAAATTATTAGAGTAAAAAAAAGGAATAAAATTAATTGTATTGTATTAAAAAAAAATATTTTATTTATTAATGTTAACGCCGATAAATTATATTTTACAATATTATATAATATTAAATTAATATTTAATTCCTAGAAATATTTAATAAAAAACCAAAATGAAAAAAATTGTTGAATTATTCAAAAAAAAAACAAATTTATTAAATAAATTATACAACAAATATTGCCACAGTAATGTAGGAACAATCATAAATTTTCACCTTCGTGTATTTATGATTTTACCCATACAATACTAACGTTGATTGTCTTTAATTTGTTGTATTGTTGACACTTGGTTAATTTTTTTTTCTCGTTGTTTGTTTGTTGTTTGTTTTGCGAAATTTTGTTAAATTTGCCAGTTAATTTTCCAATGTGAATCTCATCAAATACTGATAACCAAAGAGAGCGATTAACTCGTTGCGCCGTCTTTTATAGCTTGATCTGGTCCATTTTTTGCGGGGTTGCACGTTAATTATAGAATACTACCTTGTAAACTAATTAATTTATTTATTTCCATGTTATATTTTTATGATATATTTTCTTTGATATGTTCTTATTTTGTTATTTTTTTGTAACAATTTACTATTTTCTTCTATTAAATTTTGTAAATTTTGTGATTTAAATTATGCTATAATTTATCCAATTTGTACATCCCTGCGTTGAATTACATCGATTTAGTGTGCACCTTGCCGTTTGCTGAATTAAGAGAACATGATTTGTTGAACTATACCTATCTCGCTTACCCGATCGGTTTCGTTCATTAGCTGAGTTTTTTTATTCCTACTCTGTACAATAAGAGTAGCGTATCTGTATGGTTCTTGTTGTAGCTTACTCTACATAATTATCCGGTACAACATGTACAGTAAAGGGAAATTAATGGGAAATTATTAAATTTTAGTATGAAAACTATAAATTTGACAAGAAGATACTTCATTTCGTATATTTGAATATTGAAAATATGATTTTTAGAAAATATCAACAAAGTGGGCGAATTTTTTTCAATCAATTCTAAATCATATTTTCCCTTTGCTCTACATCGTTTTTGTATTCCTTTTATATCGAGTAGTACAGAGTAGGAATAAAAAAACTCAGCTACTATTATGCATAACATATTTAAAGGCATAATTTTAGGTTTTATGCTACTTTTCTTATGATTTGCATAATATTTTTGGATTCGCCACACTTCATTCTACTGGGTAAGTATGACTGTAAATGGCTGAACATAAAGTTTTGCACATAGGGCAATCAACAAGTTTTCCAGAATTTCGACGAAAATAAAGTATAAATTCAGGTAAGTTCTATAATTTATTATTTAGGAGCCTTTTCTGGTTCCATTAATACATATAAATTCATGGATTACGGCATTGTACATGTCTAATCCAATATTTACATAAATGTATAAATTTTACAGGTTATGCCGGTTTGTGTACAGTGTACAAAACAATTGGATGTCAATTTCCAATAAATTGATCCAATTGAAATGTTCAACTTTATAGTAGTTATAGCTTTTGGCATGGTGGTAATTAAATATTATTAATCACGTTAACTATTATTTAATTAATAAAAAGAATACTATACACTATAAAATATAATATTTACTTTATTACTATTTATATCTTATCACTAAGAAAACATAAAAGAGAATAAATTCATATATAAAAATAATAATGTTTTCCAATTATAATATAAAGCACTAAACACAATATTTACATTTTAATAATTTTAAAATAGGCACCACAATAAACATCACCACAATTGTTAACACTTTCTCTGTTGCATGAGTATTGTTTATTGCAGTTGTTGTTGATGTTTTTTCTATTGTTTTTGTTGTTGTTTTTTCTATTGGTTTTGTTGTTGTTTTTTCATCGGACGTAATAAATGCGGGCTTAAGTCTGCTATTGATATTTTTGTATCATTTTGAATGCTGCGAACTAGAAAATATTTGGAAAAACGTTTAATAACTTGAAAGGGTCCGATATATGCAGTCAATGATGGTAATAACTTGAAAGGGTCCGATATATGGAGTCAATGATGGTTTAATTGCGTCAACGCGACCAAATACATGAGAACATCTTTCTAATGATTGGTGAATGAATGTTGTTTGTTTACCATGATTCCAAGCAGGTGTTGATTTAACTTCTTGCATAGTTTTTTTAATATCAATAATAAGTTCATTTTCATCAATACTATTTTTAATTGTCAGGAAAAATTCACCAGGTAATTTCAATGTTGTACCATAAATCATTTCCGCAGGCGTAGCTTTAATGTTGGATTTATATGCTGAACGAAGTCCCAATAGAATCATAGGTAATTTTTTTGACCAATTTACCGAAGCATTACACATAATGGATGCTTTAAGCGTACGATGAAATCTTTCTATCATTCCATTAGCTTGAGGATGATAAGCTGTAGTTTTCAAATGATTTATACCAAGCATTTGTGTTAATTTTGTAAATAACTCAGATTCAAATTAAGGACCTTGACCTGTCGTTATTCGCGATGGATCACCAAATCTGGAAAACCATGTTAAAACTAAATTATTTGCGATTGTTTCAGCTGGCGTATTAGGAATTGCAACAGCTTCTGTCCATCTAATGAATCTGTCTATCATTGTCAAACAATATCTATTATCGTCTGATAATGGTAAGGGACCGTTCAAAACGATTTGATGGAACATTGAAAGAAGCTAAAGGTGATTTAGTGTGTCGTTGAACTTTAGCAGATTGACATTCTATCTAATTTTGAACAAATTTTTTACAATTTTTTTTCACATTTTTCCAAACGAATCTATTTTGTACTAATTTTAATGTTGAATTAATACCAGAATGTGAAATACTATGTAATTTATGAAGACTTATGTTTCTGTGTTGATGAGTAATATATGGTCTAACTATATTATTATTAATATCGCAATAAATTTTACTGGTTTCACCAGGAAGTGGTAACAATTTTAATTCTAGTGTACATTTTGTGTCAATACCATTTACTATTTTATTTAATTCGTCATCTTTTTGTTGATCCTTTCCAATTTGATTATAATCTATGATCTTTGTTTCAATATTTTCAATTCTTTATAACAAACCTGCTGTGATATTTTTTGAACCAGATACATGACGTGTATCAGTACTGAATTGCTCGACAACTAAAATCAAGTTGTCGAGCTTCCTGAGGAGCTGCTTTAAGTGAATTTTGCAAAAAAGCGTAAATAATTGGCTTATGATCAGTATATATATGAAATTTTTGTCCTTCAATCAAATATCTAAAATGTTTTACAGATTGAAATATTGCTGTTAATTCTCGATCATATGTTGATTACTTTTTGTTGAGCCGGTGTAAGTGTTTTTGAGTAAAAACTTAGTGGCTGTAATACATTATCTACAGTTTGATGTACACCCACAGCAAAATCAGAAGCATCTACTGATAATGATAATATTGCATCTTTTGCTGGGTACACCAATAAAGTATTAGCTGCTAATTCATTTTTGCAAGACTCGAAAGCTAATTTTGCGTTTTAATTCCATTTAATTTTTTTCCTATCATTCTTTTTATTACCTGAAAATAATACTCGCAATACCATTTGACTACTGATTGCATTAGGAATGAATCTTCTATAAAAGTTGATCATAGCAAGATTTTTTTTTAAATCTTTGATGTCTTCAGGTAATTTAAATGTTTTAATAATTTCAATTTTTCCTTGTAAAGGTTTTAATCCTTGTGGAGTTATTAGATATCCTAGAAATTTAATAGTTGATTTTCCAAATTCACATTTGGATAAATTTAATGACAAGTTATATTTTTGCAAACGTGGAAAAACTATTCTTAAATGCTTTTTATGTTGCTTTTCATCTTCAAATGCAATTATATATCAGCTGATATATCAGCTAAATAAGGGAAAACAAAATCTAACCCTTGTTTAAAAAAATATTTTTATTGTGCAAAATATGTGTGAAATCTTGGATAAAACGTAAAGGATAACGATCCGGTTTAGTTATAGCATTTAATGCTCGAAAATCTCCACATTGTCTCCACGAACCGTCACTTTTTTTTAACCATATGTAAAGGTGAGGACCAATTACTGCTTGATGGTCTACATACACCTATTTTAATTAAATATTCAAATTCAGCTTTTGCAGCTTTTAGCTTATCTGGAGTAAGACGTCGAGGTTTTGAATGAACTGGTCGACGTTTGGTTAAAATCTGATGAGTAATTTTTGTAATTCGAGCTTTTGCACTTGGATTAAAATTAGTTATTGATGTAAATTCAGATAGAATTGAAATTGAACTATATGAATTAATAGACCAGTTCTTAATTACGTTTATTTACGAAATTCCATTTGATTCAAGTTTAGTTATTTTATCAATTAATTTGTTCTTATTAACATCAATTAATAAATTATAATAGGACAAAAAAATCTACACCAATTATTGGTTGACTAACGTCAGTTATTGTGAAAATCCACGTAAATGGTTTTTTTTAATTCAAATCTAATTTCAACTTCTTTTTTCAGTAAGTTTTAATTATTGCACCATTAGCGGCAAATAAATTATCAGAACTCAATTCTATTTAAAAAAAAAAAAAAAATGATGGTATAACTAAAATGTCAGCACTACTATCAACTAAAAAATTTGTATTTGTTGAATGATCAGTTATATACAACCTGTTTACTGAAGGTATACATATTTTATAGTAAGATATTTCTTGATTGAAGAACCATTGTTGATTGAAGTGTCGATATTTTTATTTGCTTTAAGAATGTTTGAGGTATCGATATTTTTATTTAATTTAAGAATCGATTGAGTGTTGAGTGATGTATCGATACTTATTGGTTGACTGATTTTTGATGCAACGTTTTTTTTTTAAATTATGATTTTGAATTAGTTAAAGATGTTGTAGTTGTCCCCATTGTCGATAATAATGATGTAGTACAATGGGGTGATACGATACTTAGTGTTTTGAATTTGATGCTTTATTATTTGAATTTGACTGAAAATTACATGGTTTGATGCATATACGCGAGTTATGTTACCCAACACAACTCACCTTAATAATAAAAATTTCAGTAATGACAATGTGACTACTGTTCATAACATACCTAATTATAATTTATTGAATAATCTCAATATTAAAATTTGAATTTGATCCCAATAAAAACATTAAATATGAAAAATATAAAATTAAATTAAAATGTCTTTAAAAGTAATTTTTCTCACGAAAAATGTAAAATTGACAATATTTGAAATAAAGTATTTCACAAAATTACTTTTTCTCACGAAATTTGAAAAATGCAAAATTAACAATATGTAAAATTAAAAAAATTAATAAAATAAGGTTTCTAACGATACATATTTTATTAAATATCTATATATCAAATATCAAAAATTATATATATTAAAACGATGTAAATTCTAATGATTATTTCATCATTTCCGTTAATGATGAAATGATTCCGTTAATGATGAATTTTAACAAATTTTGTAATTCAAGTATCAATCTAGAATTAATGATTCCGTTAATGACGAATTTTAAAAAATTTTGTAATTCAAGTATCAATCTAGAATAATATAAATTTTATAGTCAGTCTTAAGATCAAGCTCGAATCGCTTATTAAAAATATTGTTTAACAATTTCATCTTTTTAATAATTGTAAATTTATTATGTGTTAACAAAAATAATAATAAATAAAGATCAATAGTTTTTTTATTACTCCAAAAACTGAAATAATAAAACTGGCGCAGGCGGTAGGATCTTTTTCTAATGCAGCCCACAAATGGTCGAACTTGGTACTACAACAAGTACGCGTACTAGTCCGCTAACCACTCCACACACAATACAACTTGTTCTATAACCATTTGTAAAAACATCAATTTTTTTTTACTTTGATGTTTATCAAAATAATATGATATTTGTTGTATAAAGTTTTTAAAAGAAATAAATTTAAGATAATTGTTAATATCCGTAGTTATAAACTTAATTGATTTGTGATAAGGTGTCACAAAAACCATATGTTTTTAACATCAAAATTCAATAAACGTAATTTTGGTTGTACAACTTCCCCATACACAGTACAACTTGGTACGACAACTAAAGACTCCGCCCACAAAAATCAATTTTTTTTTATATTTTTCCAATTGATCGCCAACCATCAATATTGGTTATTTTTATTAATAATTTTTTCAATTTTTTACTTTTATAAAAAAAATTAAGTTTGTAGCTTAAATTATCCTACCGGGATTTGAATTTTTTACTGATATAAAAAAATTAAGTTTGTAGCTTAAATAATCCTATCGGGATTTTTCTCGATTAAAATATCATGGTTTTCATATTTTCAATTTTATTGTGGTTATATGGTTATCCTGGTACGAAATTTATTTTCTTTAAGATAAATACCGTCATTCACTTTAAAATTGTAAAAATTGCATTTTATCATCTTCACGATGTTGCAAATTTTTCGTCTCTTATCATAGATGAATAAAGGATACAAATATAAAAATTGCTCTCAGTAGAAATTTACAATTTTTACTATGTAAAACAACTGTATTCTCATTTTTATTTTTCATTTACCATAAGCTAAAGCTGGATTCGTTGATGCGGCCAATTCGCGTCGCGCTCATGTCCGCGCACACTTTTTATATGAAAATTTGAAATTCCCAATTTTTTTTATTTTTTTTTCGTCAAGTTTTTCTCTCTCTCGAAACGTTGATTTATCTTCAACTTTCGTGCCGCACTATTTTGAAAACGTCAGAACAGAAAAATGAAATGACAGAAAATTCAAATGAAAATTTTTTTCATTAATGTCGTTTATTAATTTTATTATTATTTTTGATTTTGTAGTATCAAAAATTACTTTAATGACAATTAATTAATAATAATTAATGACATAAAAAAAATTTAGCGCGGCACTTTTTATTCGCATCGATGAACGTTCAAGGGAAAAAATAGTTCGACTCAAATGAGTTCGACTTTTTCTATCCCCATCAATTAATCCAGCTTAACTGACGAGGAATTTGGCAGTTCCGAAATACGTATATTATCAGCCATATTGCCTTTACGGCATTTATTAAAATAAAAATTTTTATTAATAATAAGTTAATTTTATTAATAAAAATTTAATAATTTTTTTGCTTTCACGGCTTTTCCTACAATGACTTTTTTCCAATTAAAAGCTTGTCGATTCTACTTAGAACGTAGGATAGGATATAATTATATTAGTAATAATTTTTTCAATTTTTTACTGATATAAAAAAAAATTAAGGTTGTAGCTTAAATAATCCTATCGGGATTTTTCTCGATTAAAATATCATGGTTTTAATATTTTCAATTTTATTGTGGTTATATGGTTATCCTGGTTCGAAATTTATTTTCTTCAAGATAAATACCGTCATTCACTTTAAAATTGTAAAAATTGCATTTAATCATCTTCACGATGTTGCAATTTTTTTGTCTCTATCATAGATGAATAAAGGATACAAATATAAAAATCGCTCTCAGCAGAAATTTAAAATTTTCACTATGTGTTCGGTGAGCTAGATATAATTAAAATTAATTAAATTCTTCTCCGTGAACTAAAAAATAAAAGACTATGCTTCGCTTACGATCTAATTATTTATTTATTAAATATCGAAAAAAAATTGTATATATTTTATTAAAAAAAAATATTAATTAAATTTAAAAAAAAAATTTAAACAAATTAAATTAAAATTTAAAATAAAATTGATAAACTCAAAATAAAATTATAATAATAAAATTTAGTATTAATCTAGTATACTTAATTGATAAAACTCAAATTTAATAAATTGTTGACAAATTGTTAATCTAAATTTCCAAATTATTTACAAAATAAAAAAAAAAAATTTTCAAACAAATTCAATTGTTAATTTATATAAGTTTCTAAAATTCGTTAACGTTCCGTTAATTGTGTATATGCCTTAATAAAAAAAAATGCGTTTGAAAGTTGCGTTAATTGTGTTATTTTGTACCTTTATTCAATATGCACAACAAAAGTATTTAACTGTCACCCAATACTGACACTGTATGCAACCCCGCGTATTCTTTTATATTTGATGAAAAGCGATACCAATGCGAAAGACAATAATTTTAAAATGATTATTAAAATTTATTAATATTTGCGCAAAATTTTAATTAAACAAATGAAATTATATGTTTGTTTTGTATAATATGAAAGTACTACCAATGTGGTGTAAATAAAATTCACGATAATAAAAAAAAATTGTTTTAAATATATTCGTAAAATTTTAACTTAAAACAACAAAAAAAAAATGATTTGCAGTTGTCAATTACGGTTTTAGTTGGGGTTTTAAATACTGTTATCAACGCAATTGATTTATTGTAATTGATTGTTTGTCAAAAAAAAAAAAAAAAATTCTACTTTATGTTATGGCCCGTTAGCAATTTAAATTGTTTAATTTTGTATTGACCAAATATGAACCAAATTAATATATTTATATGTACAAATATTAAAATAAAAAAGAATAAATATGATTTTATTATATTCCAAAAAAAATTATTTTATTTATTTATGTTTTATTCCGTAAAGTTATAATTTACAAAATTATGTAATTTTAAATTAATCCAATTCCTAAAATATTCGAGAAAAAAAACCAAAGGAATAAATTGTATAAATTATTCCCAAAAATGGCAAAAAAAAACAATTTCTACGAATTTATACAACAGATTATTATTTCCAAAGTAATGTAGGAACAATCATAAAATTTCCACTTTCGTGTATTTATGATATTACCCATACAATACTAACGTTGATTTTCGTTGTTTATTGTATAGTTGACTCCTTGTTATATTTTTGTTGTATTGTTGCGAAAATTATTTTCTTTGCGACGTTTTGTTTGTATCCAAATTAAAATTTATGAATTTGCCTTTTTAATTATAATCAATGTGAATCTCACCAAAATCTGATAACGAAAGAGAGTGATTGATTCGTTGCGCCGTCTTTTATAGCTTGTTCTGGTCCATTTTTTGCAGGGTTGCACGTTAATTATAGCATATTACATTGTAAACTTACCATAAATTACTTAATTGATTTATTTCCATGTTATATCAGATTTTTATGATATATTTGCCTTCGGATGTTCTTAATTTGTTATGTTTTATAACATTTTATTGTTTTCTCCTGTTACCTTTTATAAATTTTGTGATTTAAATTATGCTATAATTTATCCAATTTGTACATCCCTGCGTTACATTTCATCGATATAGTGGCACCTTGCCGTTTGCTTAATTAAGAGAACTTGATTTGTTGTTCTATATCTATCTCGCTTACCCGATCGGTTTCATTCACTCCAATTATGTTTTCCATAACATATTTAAAAGCAAAATTTTATGTTTTATGCTCCTTTTCTTATGTTTTGCATAAGATTTTTGGATTTGCGACACTTCATTCTACTGGGTAAGTAAGATTGTATATGTCTGAACATAAAGTTCTGCACATAGGGCAATCAACAACCCTTTAAGAAAATAAGCGAATTCGCTTTTGGCGAACTGTTTACGAACCGGATATGTAACGCCTTTTTAATAAACTTTCATGTTTTTTCAACCACGAAAAAAGCGGTTCGCAACGGTTCCGTTTCTGTTTCGCTCATAGCGAACTGATATTTTCGAAGGGGAATATTTTTTTTTTTACATTTCATATTATACATAAATATAATTTTATAACAAAGTAAACAGCTCGTGGAGAAGGTTGTGTTTTTTACAGTTATTTCGTTTTTTTAATATAAAAAAGTATTAGTGAGTACATAATTTTGTGTTTTTTAATTTAAATTAGTATATTAAATAAATAATAAAAATGGATAAAAAGGCTTATTATGAAGTAAGACGTGAAATTAATAGTATTTGTTGTGGTATTAATCGAGAGGACATAGTAAAAAATGATTTTCAAAATGCCGGAGAAGAAATGGAAGTACAAGATTATTCTTCTATAGAATTGCAAGATACTGAAAGTTAATTTAATTATAAAACAGCCAATAGAGCACCATTAACAACGATTACAAATATTGCAACAGGATATTCCAGTACACAGTTACCACAAATGACACAAAAAGAATTTAATTATAAAACATCAAATAGAGAACCATTAACAACTGCAACAAATATTTCAACATGACATTCCAGTACACAATTACCACAAAGGACACAAAAAGAATTTAATTATGAAACATCAAATAGAGAACCATTAACAACTGCAACAAATATTTCAACAGGACATTATAGTACACAATTATCCCAAGAGTACACAATTTTATAGTACACAATTATCCCAAAACTATTAAATATAATAGTTTAATAGAACAGAATAATAGTTTATTAAAAACTATATTAAAAGAATTGAAATATTTGAGGCAGGAAAATAAAAGTTTACGAGAACAGGTACAGGAGCTAAAATCACATTATAGCATTTCAAATACAACAACACCATCAGTTGTTCTGAATATACCCAAATCAAGTATAGCAGATTTTCAAATGTTAGAAGAAGAAATAAAAATAGAAAATAATGAACAAGCCTTGGTACTTTAAAAAAATTTAATCTTTCTTAATAATAATATCGATTTATTTATAAATAGAAAAAAATATTGAACAACCTATGCGACGTATCATTGGAAAAGTATGTCCGATCCTGTTTGCGAGCTCTGGTAACGGACGAAGTTGCATGTCGCTTTTCTTGTTTTGGGCATCATGAGAATATTCCTGTCCAATCATTCACTGTAATGAGTATAATTAAAGGTAAATTTAAATACAAATTATAAAAAAAAATTATATTATATTTAAAATTATATTATATTTTTAGAATGTGCTAGTGCAAAATTTCCTGCAAGCAGGGTGAGCGATGTAATCAACATCATTAAAAAATGGTTTCAATATGCAAAAGATCGCATACGGAAATGCCATAAAAGACAAGAAAGTTAGAACATGTAATAAATTTTTTTTTAAATTAATATGTGCCAGGTAGAATTTAATTCCTGAATTTTTTGTTTTAGAATATAAGTCTTAATTTTTTTTCATTAATATTAATTTAAGTATGTACCAGGTAGAATTTAAATCCTGAATTTTTTTTGTAGAATTTAAGTCTTAATTTTTTTTTATTTAATATTAATTTAAGTACCAGGTATAATTTATATCCTGATTTTTTTTTTTAGAATATGCGTTAATTTTTTTTTAATTTATGTTAATCTAAGTACCAGGTAGAATATAAATCCTGAATTTTTTGTTTATAATGTAGGTGTTTAAAGTTTTAATTTGTTTTTGTACTAGATTCAGGAAAAAAATATTAATTGAATTATTAAAGAAAAAGAAAATGTGATAAAAAAATTAAAATAAGTCGAATTGAAATCCTATAATATATATTTATTTTTATTGTTGACCAAAGTTGGAATGTAAGTCCTATACAATATATTTAATTTGTTTTTTACTAGAGGTCATAAATTATAATTCAAAAATATAAAATGTAATAAAAAACTTAAAACAGGTCGAACTGAAATCCTGTAATATATTATTTTTATTGGTAATCTAAATCTTGTACAATATGCAATTTATTTAATAAATTACTTTTGTTATTATAATGTGATAAAGAAATTTAATAAATTTAATTAAGATAGTAATAAGTAAATCCTATTAAATTTAATTTAATTATATAAATTACTTGCACTTAAAATTCAGAAAATGACTAATGTAAAAGTTATTAATTTCTTATTCAATAATTTATTGTGTTTCACAATTACCTATTACATTTATGTTGTTATTTATTGTTAAAAATTACATTTTTTGTTTGAAATAAATGCCAAAAAATAAAAAAATTAATTTTCATATTTTTTCTTTCTAAAAATAAAAACAGTTCGTAAACGTACCGAATTTGGCGGCTCCAAAACGAATCGTTGCGGCGTTTCGTAAACGTGCCGAATTTGGCGGTTCCAAAACGAATCGTTACGGCGTTTCGTAAACGAACCGATTTTGGCGAACTCTTGGCGTTACGTTTTTTTTTCTACTGTTCTTATTCTAACATTTACGTTTCCGGTTCGCTTACGAACTGCCAAGGCGGTTCGTAAACGAACTCATATATGAAGAAAAGACTTCGCCGGCGGTTCGTTTACGGTTCGCTTTTCTTAAAGGGAAGTTCTCGGTTGACAGCCGCAAACGAGCAGAAGTTTTTCCAGAATTTTGGCTAAAATAAAGAATAAATTCAGGTAAGTTCTATAATTTATTATTTAGGAGCCTTTTCTGGTTCCATTAATATATATAAACCATGGATTACGGCATTGTACATGTCTAATGCAATATTTTCATATATATCTAAATTTTCATTGTTTTTTACAGGTTATGCCGGTTTGTTTACAATTGGACATCAATTTCCAATAAATTGATCCAATTGGTAAATTCAACTATGCAATAGTTGTTGAGGACACCTAAGGTATGTTGCGTTTTATATTTTGTATATTTAATATAAAAAAAAACCATTTATTTTCAGATAAAACATCATTTGTCAACATCCCAGCACAACTTGGAATTGTTGTTGTAATACACCCTGGATGGAATTAAAGTTGAGTAATTAAATTCATTTCATTTCATTTTTACTAATACATTTATTTTATTTTAGGTTGGCTAAACATTTTCGTCCCTGTTGAACGAATCCGTTCAACAATCTACTCCTTTTTCCTTTTTGTTGTGTCGGTTGCGCCGTTGATGATAGTGAAATTTCACCTTCCCATCAACGAACACCCGAACCCGAACGCTCCATCGATCTGGCAGATTGAATCTCGTTGTTTCGATTGAGCAATATTTTGAAAATCAATCCTGTTTAACACCTTTTTTGGGATGAAAATATGTTCGCCTTCCCTGGTAATAAATTTCTGTATATCATTTTCATTCCGCATCTTGATTTCGTTGATGGTTTCCGATGGCCGAATTGAATTCCAGTCAGTAATGTATCTATTATTAATAACCACGGTTGATGGCTCTGTCTCAGCTGGTTTTTCCGCTGCTGTTTCTTTACGTTGCGGTGACAGTTGGACATCCTCCCAAATGGTCAGAAAATCTTCATTTTCAAATTGATTCATTTTTACCTGTTATGAAAGAATAGAAAGTATTAGTTAATTATTATACATTTGAATAACATAGAACACTTGGACGACAACAGAATAACGATACAACATGTCATTTGTTAAACCCCATTAGTTGATGTTAGTTTCTAATGTTGTTACTCTATTTATATCTGTTATCAATGGACAGATATATTGCGTCTTAACTTGAACCACACGAGTCAGTCCATCATCTCCTAGATAAACTTCTTCTATTTTTCCAATGACCAAAAAGTTGGCGCTGTTGTCTCTTCTTTAACCAGTACTACATCCCCTACTTTGAGATTTGATTCTACTGACTGCCACTTTGTTCGCTGCTGTAGTGTGTTCAAGTATTCAGTCGACCATTTTTTCCAAAATTGCTGTGTCAAATATTGCATGTGCCTCCATCTTTGACCAATTGCCACTTCTTCTAACACAGTCGATTCTGGTACTGCATTTAGTGCTTGACCAATCAAGAAATGGCCAGGTGTTAGAACTTCCATATCATCAGTTTGTTGATCGACTACAGTGAGTGGTCGGGAATTTAGACATGCTTCTACCTGACACAACAACGTCGAATATTCCTCAAATGAATAAATATTTTTTCCGATTACCCTGCGTAGATGAAATTTGATTGACTTTACTCCTGCCTCCCATAATCCACCAAAATGAGGTGCTCCTGGAGGATTAAAATGCCAATTTATTTGTTGTAAACTAAAAAATTGGGTTAAAGCTGGAGACGCTTCCTTCTTTGCCTTGTTGAATTCTTTATCTAGAATTACTTCTGCTCCTTTAAAATTTGTTCCACAGTCGGAATATATATCAGTACATAATCCTCTACGAGATGTAAATCTTTGAAATGCTGCTATTAACGCCGTAGATGTTAAATCTGATACCAATTCTAGATGTATTGCTTTCGTAGCCATGCAAATAAATATGCAAATATATCCTTTGTACTGACGTGCGCTTCGATGTGATGATAATTTTAACATAACTGGCCCTGCAAAATCCATCCCTACATGAACGAATGGTTTCGTGATGTTAATGCGTGCTCTCGGTAAGTTTCCCATTTATTGTGCTTTCACTTCTTTACGTTGTCGTATACAAATTACGCATTTGTTAATTCGTTTTGCAATCTCCTTTTTTCTATTTATAATCCAACACATATGTCGACTTGTGTTCAGTACTAAATTTACACCTCCATGAAGTGTATCTTGCAGTGGCGGACCGTGATCAAAAATTCTGGGTGCGCTAAAGGAAAAAGTTTTGTTATGAAAAGCAAAGATTCGAGGTTATTAAATATACAACCTATTGAATTTTCCGTTTTAGTGAGTTAATCACATTGGCATTTAAGCTTATCATTTGTGAGTTAATCACATTGGCATCTAAATGTTTTTCATTTTCTTTACAATAAAAAAAAATCATTATATGCTATGCATATGCACACAAGAAAAATAAATCACATATTATGCACACAAAAAATTAGACACATGCAAAAAAAAAAACGAGCTAAATAAACGAAAATCATGGCACACTCCATACATATTTGAATAGTTATATTTCTATGCAATTGTCTTAAGTTTTCTCAACTAAGAAGAAAATTCTTACTTTCTGAAATTTTTGATTGCCTGGTACTAATTTTAAAAATTTAGTTCTAATGTGTGCTATAATTAAATAATTTTTTGTCTACTAAGGGAATTTAATATATAAGCGATAAAATTATTGCTATGGGCTGCGATTTTCCAGCCCATGAAGATATATTTATTTATTTTTTAATACAAAATATTTATATAACGAAATAAATATTTCATGCAAATTGTTACTCAAAGGAATTATTCGTTCTAGGGGCTGCGATTTTCAAGCCCACGATGATATATTTCTCTTTTTTTTTAATGATAAATATTTCATGCAAATTTCAGTATAGGAATATTTCTTCTATGGACAAGAGATTTTGTATTCCATGATATATTTTTCTCAATATAAATTTTTTAATATAGGAGAAGGAAATAACTCAACTCAATAGTGTTGATTATAAAATATGCGCGCCTGGTATTTTGGTTTAAAAAAATTGAAAATTGACATTGCTATACAATGGAAATTTTCTAATAATTTTCTTCCATAGAAAAAATAATTAAATTCTGCAAATCATATAGCAATTACAAATATTTCGCATTTTTATGGGGAACACGTGGTCTTCGTGGGCTAATTTAAATTAGCCCAGCCTGATCCATACAAAATTCAACACATACGCAAAATTCTTTTGTATAAAATTAGTATAATAAGGTGGGCAAATTTCAATTAGCCCTTGAAGTAAAGAGAAAGAGTAGTTGTATTTTTATAATGAAAAAGTTATGTAGTGTTAGTATAATATATTTGTATTTTAGCGTTCATATTCATATTTAGATTTTAGATTATATTTTTATATACATACTATATTTCGCAGCGGTGGTGTACGAATTTCGATGGAAAAAATTATATACACGTATATTATATGAGATTTATTTAAAAAAAAATTTGAATTTTTTTTGCTCATTTTTATAATATATTTTAAATAAATATTTTGTAGCATTTTCCTTTAAATTCAGGTTGGGCTGGAAATAACTCAACCCAATATGACGAGCCGCCGCTGGTATCTTGATGTAACTCGTCAATTATGATACTAGTTATATAATGATTCGATGGCAAAATTATTGGATGTTTTCTATTGTATGGTATATTTGCATTTTCCAATCTTCCTCTTACTCGCATAACTTGGTGCTCATCTAAAAACGACATTAACGAAATTAGTTTTGATTTCTGACTTATAGCATTTCCTTTAATTAGCTGTTGATATTCATCGTTGAATTCGCATTGTTGTATTCTCTTAAATATTGTATTTTGTGCTAAGCGTATTTCATTTGCTGTTAATGTTCCACTTGTTTTATGACCTTTCTTTTTTGCGTTGTATTTAAACCGTAATACCAATGCTATTATTCGTGATAGTTTTACAAATAACGAGAACTGTTGAAACGTGTCATCCATTTGAACCAAAAATGACTTAGATGTTACTGTTTTTGCTTCTAATACTGGTGTTGTAGTAGAAATACTCATTTTTGGCCATTCTGTTTAATCCTTTACTAACCAAGTAGGACCATTCCACCAAAATTCGTTATGTATGATGTTCTTTACGTTTACTCCTCTGGAAGCCAAATCAGCTGGGTTATGCTCGGTGGGCACATGTCCCCATAAGCTCGGTTCCACTCTTTCTTGTATTTCTGCAACTCTATGTGACACGAATGTTTTCCATTTCGATGGATGATTTTGTATCCATTGTAATGCAATCGTTGAATCTAACCATGCTGTCGTTGCACAATTTAAGACCCATAGTATTTTGTGTTGCAGTAAACAATCTAGCTAAAATGAGCGCACCGCACAACTCCAACCGAGGCAAAGTCACAGGTTTGAACGGTGCAACCTTTGTTTTTGACGCAATTAATTTTGATGTTGTAGTTCCATTTTGATGTTGTATCCGCATATATATGACAGCAGGGTAGGCGTGAATAGACGCATCACAAAATCCAAGTAATAGCATGTTTATTGCTTGATCGCTGCTACCTAACCACCTTGGAATTCGAATTTTGCTCAAATCCATCAATTCAGTCTTGAAACTTTCCCACTGCGCTGCAATTGTTTGATCTACTTCTGCATCCCATGTTGAACCTGTCATCCATAACTTTTGAATTAACAGCTTTGCCACTATTATCACTGGTGATATCCAACCTAGGGGATCATACAATGATGCAACTTGTGATAAAATCGAACGTTTGGTATTGGCTTGCTTAATTTTACTGACAACCATATATGTAAAGTGATCGGTTCCTGGATACCATCGAATACCTAATGTTTTCAATATGTCATGTTCATCAAATTTAAATGTTTCCTTTGACTCACGATGATCTAATGGCAAATTTTCTACCACTTCTGGAACATTACTTGCCCATTTGCGTAACTTGAAATGACCCTTTTGTAACATATTTATGCATTGTTGTTGTAATTGTTGTTGTGCGATGGCATCTTCGATGTTGTCTGCCCCACTTAACAAATCGTCAACGTAGAAATCCGAAAATACCGCTTGTGCTGCACGAGGATAGTTTTGCATTTCATCCAATCCTAATTGTTGCAAAGCTTTGATTGCTAAGTACGGAGCTGCTGAAGTTCCAAATGTCACAGTCTTTAGTTGGTAATCACGTTCCATTTTACTTACAGGATCTCTCCAAATGATCCTTTGATATCTGCGATGATCAGGATGTACTAAAATCATGCGATACATTTTCTCTATATCTGCCGTCATTGCAATTTTATATTTTCGCCATTTCATTAAAGTTGCAAACAGTGTTGGTTGGATTGTTGGACCCACCAACATCTGTTCGTTCAATGATTTTCCATTTGTTGATTTTGCAGAAGCGTCGAACACAACCCGAAGTTTTGTTGTAGTACTTTCTTTAAATACAGCGTGATGTGGAATATAATAATTTCGTTCATCCTTGTTATCAATTACATACTATCTCCATCTGTTGCATTTCAATGTATTCATCTAAACATTTTGAATATTCCTTTTCCAATTCGATACTGTTTTTCAATTTGTTCTGCAAAATATTATAACGTTTTCGTGACATTTCTTTAGACAAACCTAGCTCTGGATTCAGACCACCAACAAACGGAAGCTTCACTTGATATTGCCCGTTAGATAGTCTTCTGTGTGTTGTTTTGAAAATCTCTTCACACTTCTGCTCATCAGGTTGCAAGATTTTCTTTGTTGATACTTCTTCTACTTCCCAAAATTGTTTTAATTGATGACAGAGTTCATCTGCTGGATTTTGACGAATCGTAAAAGTTTGAACATGTTGACTGGACATATTGGAACTACTTCCTAAAACTATCCATCCTAACATTGTTTGTATTGCAACTGGTGCATCTTTAGGACCTTTAGCCAATCCTCCTTGTATGATTTCAGCATATACTTTTGCCCCTAGAAGTATTTCTATTGTTCGTGGTTTATGATATGTGGGATCTGCTAATTCTAAATTGTTGAGATGCTCCCACTGCCTTTTTGTAGTTGTGCGTGATGGCAATAAATCCGTAAATTTCCTGATTACAAGCATGCTGACGTTCACCTTGTGTGATTTTGACATGTGATCATGCAATTGGATTTTTACTTGTCTATTCGCCATTGCTGTTTTACTCGTGTTGAGACCAGTAACTTCAATTTTAGCTGGCGTACCATGAACTCCCAATCTTTTACAACTGCTTTCTGTGATAAACGATGATTGAGATCCAGGATCCACTAAACAGCGTAACATTATTGATCTTCCATTTCGATCATAAACTGCGACTAATGCTGTTGCCAGAAGTACTTCATGTTGTTCAGTTGTCAAAAAATTTGCTGATTGTTCCGTCATTGCGCAATTACTATTGGATTGCGACTTCTCTCTTTGACGACCTTGCCCTTCAGTTCTGTGCTGATCCTTAACCCCCTGTGAGTTATGTGATGATCCATGAACGTTAGGATTTGTTAAATGTAACAAACTGTGATGATTTTTTTGACACTGTCTACATGTGTTTTTGCTCGTGTACTTCGTGACAACATGGCCTCCAGAAAAACAATTAAAACATCGACCACTGCTTTCAATACATATTCTACGTTGTTTGATGTCCATTTGTAAAAATTTTTTACATGTTCCAACGTAATGTGAACCATTGCAAGCTGGACATTTAGTATTTCAGCGCTATGATAACTTTTGGTGATTGTTGTTGGTTTACTAGTTGTTGTTGAATGTGATACGGCTTCCAAAATTCTGAATCTTGTATTCAAAATTTTTTTTAAATTTCTCTAGTGACGGAAGATCTTGTCCATCACCTAACTCTTCTTCCCAAAGTCGCATTGTTACATATGGTACTTTTTGTACTAGTAAGTAAATGATAATTGTATCCCATGTGGATATATTAACTTCTAGTGATTTTAATTGCTGTTCACATTCTTCTGTTGTATCAATAAGTTGTTTTAATGCCTTGCTACTTTCGGTGAGTATTTTTGGTTGATTCACTAATATTCTTATTTGTGTGTTTACTAATAATCTTTTATTCTCGTATCTGCATTTCAATTTTGTCCAAGCAGGTTCATAATAATCGTTTGTAACTGGAATGTGTCTTAGTAGTCGTTCCGCTTCACCAACTAAACATCCTTTCAAATATTGTAGCTTTTGTACTGGATACAGTACAGTTGTGTGTTAGCATGAATCATGGTGGTAAACAAATCGTGAAATGATCTCCACTCCATATAATCGCCATTAAATTTCGGCAATGTTATACGTGGTAGATGTACTTGAACATTAGCATGATGTATTGTATCATTCATAGTTGTATCTCTGATGACTGGTTGTTTAACTTCTGCTGGTTGTTTAAGCTTCAAGTTATCCTTTAATTCCCCAATATATTCTGTATATAGTATGTAGTTATCAGCGCATTGTTCTCCAGATGTTGCAATTAATTCACGAATAATTGTATCGTTGTCATTAAACTGCTTCCATTGTTCATCCAAACTACTAATTTTCGTTTCGTAGAATCCCACGTTTCGCTTGTCAAGCTTAGTTTTCTTGGCGTTGATGATAATCCGTTGAATTTTATCTGCCAAAACTTGCTGTTTTGTCAGAGCACCTTTCAGTTGCGTAGACATGTTAAAATACAACCACGGTATAGCGTTTGATAAAAGATTAATTTTATTTGGCTAAAAAACTGACTGGACAATAACAATTAAACGTTACCAACTAACCCTGCCCTTAAATTGCCAACTATTGCACCACTGACGTACAAATTTCAAATAAAATGAAATGAAAACAATCAATTACTACCCTAAATATTCAATAATTATTAATCGGACCGCGCGTTACAATATATCCGGTTCCAAGGACCAAAATGTTCGGTGAGCTAGATAAAATCAAAAATAATTAAATTCTTCTCCGTGAACTAAAAATAAAAGACTATGCTTCGCTTACGATCAAATTATTTATTTATTAAATATCGAAAAAAAAAATTGTATATATTTTATAACAAAAAAAAATATTAATTAAATTAATTAAAAAAAGATTTAAACAAATTAAAATTTAAAATAAAATTGACAAACTCAAAATAAAATTATAATAATAAAGTTTAGTATTAATCTAGTATACTTAATTTATAAAACTCAAATTTAATAAATTGTTGACAAATTGTTAATCTAAATTTCCAAATTATTTACAAATAAAAAAAAATTCAAACAAATTCAAATGTTAATTTATATAAGTTTCTAAAATGCGTTACGTTAATTGTGTATATGCCGAATAAAAAAAAATGCGTTTGAAAGTTGCGTTAATTGTGTGTGTACCTTAATTCAATATGCACAACACCCTCGAAGAAAATTTACGGTCCGCTTTTAGCGGCTCGCAACCACGCCGTCTTTTTTCATATATTCAGACTTCATTTTCGTGCCGTATTTTTCGGCTCTAAAACGTAACGCATAAATCGAATTTTGCGGCTCTAAAACGCAACGCGTAATACGAATCGAAAATAAACCGCTTTAGCGGATCTAAAGAGTAATATGACTACTCAATTAACATAAAATTATATTTATGGCTTTCTTATGTCTTTGTTCTCATTATTATTTTGTTTGTCAGAGTGTTCATAGTGTGTGGAATATTATTTTGGTAAATATTTAATGTATTAAATTATATATTAAATTAATAATTTATAAATAATCTAATAATTTTTGTTTTTATTTTCAGATTAAAATATTAAAGGGCTTTTGTGATAATTTATTGGATATATATGTGAAATTCTGCCTAAAAATGATTAACAGATTAAGCTGTCTGTAAACTTTCCTGGTTTGGGAAAAATTAATGAAACATTGTAGTTGCAGTCAGTCATTTCAAGATATTTAAAATACAAAATATTTATATATTATGATAATTGTGTTGATAATGTAATAAAATACTAAATATTTTATTAAAAAATTAAAGTTTTTGGATTTTATTTTTGGATTATTTATAATTATTTTAAGCGGTTCGAAATGGAGCCGAAAAGGCGGCATAAATTGGAGCCGAAAAGGCGGCATAAAATTGAGCTACAAAAGTGGCATAAAATTATGCCGCAAAAAGCGGCGTAAAATTGTATCGCAAATGCGGCATAAAAACATTACGCTTTAGCGTGCCGTCTTTCATTTCAATTTCCATACGCCCATGGGAACAGAAACGGTCCGCTTTAACGCCGTAAAGGCGGTTCGAAAACGGAGTCTTATATAGGCAAATGACTACATTTTTATGCCGTTTACGGCTCGCTTTTCGTAGAGGGCATTAGTATTTAACTGTCACCCAATACTGACACTGTATGCAACCCCGCGTATTCTTTTATATTTGATGAAAAGCGATACCAATGCGAAAGACAATAATTTTAAAATGATTATTAAAATTTATTAATATTTGCGCAAAATTTTAATTAAACGAATGAAATTATATGTTTGTTATGTATAATATGAAAGTACTACCAATGTGGTGTAAATAACATTCACGATAATAAAAAAAATTGTTTTAAATATATTTGTAAAATTTTAACTTAAAACAACAAAAAAACGATTTGCAGTTGTCAATTACGGTTTTAGTTGGGGTTTTAAATACTGTTATCAACGCAAGTGATTTATTGTAATTGATTGTTTGACAAAAAAAAAAAAAAAAATTCTACTTTATGTTATGGCCCGTTAGCAATTTAAATTGTTTAATTTTGTATTGACCAAATATGAACCAAATTAATATATTTATATGTACAAATATTAAAAATAAAAAAAAAAGAATAAATATGATTTTATTATATTCCAAAAAAAATTATTTTATTTATTTATGTTTTATTCCGTAAAATTATAATTTACAAAATTATATAACTTTAAATTAATCCAATTCCTAAAATATTCGAGAAAAAAAACCAAAGGAATAAATTGTATAAATTATTCCCAAAAATGGCAAAAAAAAAACAATTTCTACGAATTTATACAACAAATTATTATTTCCAAAGTAATGTAGGAACAATCATAAAATTTCCACTTTCGTGTATTTATGATATTACCCATACAATACTAACGTTGATTTTCGTTGTTTATTGTATAGTTGACTCCTTGTTATATTTTTGTTGTTTTGTTGCGAAAATTATTTGGTTTGCGACGTTTTGTTTGTATCCAAATTAAAATTTATAAATTTGCCTTTTTAATTATAATCAATGTGAATCTCACCAAAATCTGATAACGAAAGAGAGTGATTGATTCGTTGCGCCGTCTTTTACAGCTTGTTCTGGTCCATTTTTTGCAGGTTTGCACGTTAATTATAGCATATTACCTTGTAAACTTACTTAATTGATTTATTTCCATGTTATATCAGATTTTTATGATATATTTGCCTTCGGATGTTCTTAATTTGTTATGTTTTATAACATTTTATTGTTTTCTCCTGTTAACTTTTATAAATTTTGTGATTTAAATTATGCTATAATTTATCCAATTTGTACATCGCTGTGTTACATTTCATCGATATAGTGGCACCTTGCCGTTTGCTGAATTAAGAGAACTTGATTTGTTGTTCTATATCTATCTCGCTTACCCGATCGGTTTCATTCACTCCAATTATGTTTTCCATAACATATTTAAAAACATAATTTTATGTTTTATGCTCCTTTTCTATTGTTTTACATAAAATTTTTGAATTCGCGACACTTCATTCTACTGGGTAAGTAAGATTGCATATGGCTGAACATAAAGTTCTGCATATAGGGCAATCAACAAGTTCTTGTTTGACAGCCGCAAACGAGCAGAAGTTTTTCCAGAATTTCGACGAAAATAAAGAATAAATTCAGGTAAGTTCTATAATTTATTATTTAGGAGCATTTTCTGGTTCCATTAATATATATAAACCATGGATTACGGCATTGTACATGTCTAATCCAATATTTTCATATATATCTAAATTTTCAATGTTTTTTACAGGTTATGCCGGTTTGTTTACAATTGGACATCAATTTCCAATAAATTGATCCAATTGGTAAATTCAACTATGCAATAGTTGTTGAGGACACCTAAGGTATGTTGCGTTTTATATTTTGTATATTTAATATAAAAAACATTTATTTTCAGATAAAACATCATTTGTCAACATCCCACCACAACTTGGAATTGTTGTTGTAATACCCTGGATGAAATTAAAGTTAAGTAATTAAATGCATTTCATTTTATTTTTACTAATTCATTTATTTTATTTTAGGTTGGCTATACACTATGTAAAACAACTGTATTTACATTTTTATTTTTCATTTACCATATGCTAACTGACGAGGAATTTGGCAGTTCCGAAATACGTATATTAGCAGCCATATTGCCTTTACGGCATTTATTAAAATAATAATTTTAAAATAATTTTTATTAATAATAAGTTAATTTTATTAAAAAAATTTTAATAATTTTTTTGCTTTCACGGCTTTTGGTACAATGACTTTTTTGCAAGTAAAAACTTGTCGATTCTACTTAGAACGTAGAATAAAATATCTATTGATATTTTATAATAATTATATTAGTAATAATTTTTTTAATTTTTTACTGATATAAAAAAAATTAAGTTTGTAGCTTAAATAATCCTATCGGGATTTTTCTCGATTAAAATATGATGGTTTTGATATTTTCAATTTTATTGCGGTTATATGGTTATCTTTTCTTCAAGATAAATACCGTCATTCACATTGTAGAAAAAAAAATTAATTTTACTTTTTAAAATGTAGTAAAAATTTACATATTTTAATAGGAAAATTTGGTACTCTAATAGTAATGTCCGTTAAAAATATTTAATATTCAAAATTGCAGTAATATTAAACAAATAATATGTAATATTACTGCTTTTTATATTTATTAAATAATAAACATTTAATATTACTAGCTTTCGATATGTATATACACTACTGTTGCATATGCAAATTTGTTACATTCAAACAAGTAATTATTGCATTATCTATCAGTCAGTTCAAATCTTTTCTAGAAAGTTGACGCGAAATAATATTGCCATTTTCATTTCCTTTTTTTTCAGAAAATCTAGAGTAATTTGCAAATTTGGGTATATTGTGTATTAGTTTCTGTTGCTATCCAGCAACAAAATTTATTCATTAATATCTAAAAATAAAAAAATAAAATAAAATAATATTGTCAAGATTGATGTAAAAAATAAAATAATTACTTACCTCGTTATTGCCTTCCATTCCTCATTTTGACAATGTAAAATTCATGGTACATGTAATTTCCCGCATGTACAAACTTGAGCGCTGATCAATACTGCTATCGCGTTAGCGATTCGAGCTTCCACTAATTTAAATATAATACGCCGATCATATGTAAAAGTATATAATGATGGAAAGGGCAATAACCAGTGTAATTGTTTTATTTATATATAATATATAACAGATTGTTAAGAAAAAAAGTTATCAAATCTGTAAAAAATAACACATTCACAAAAATAAGTTAAAATGTTACAAGGAAGGTTAAATTAAAATTTCTTTTCATTCGACTGTCGTTTGTGGTATAATAAAAGTATAGATAAAATTCTTATAGGTCGAAATATTGAAAAATAAAAAGTATATGAATTATAACGATTAAATTCGGAGTTTCATTTCTAAAATAATAGTTGTTTTATAAGAGGAAAAATTTTTATATAATCTTTTTACGAAAGATTACATTGTCCTTCGAAAACGGAAAATTTCTTGAAATTTTGTATTTCCATTTAAAAATTAAAATTTATTAAATTAACTATTAAAATTTATTAAATTAAAAAAAAAAAATTAGTAAATTCAAGATACTTAAATAAAAAATTCTTAAAGAAAATTTTGCTAGTTAATATTCTTTTTCAAAAAAAAAAACTTTGAAAAAGTGCCTAATAAAATAATACTTTAAGTGAGAAGTTCGGAAAAACATGAAAGTGTATGAAAAACAAAATCCCATAAAAGTGTGTATTGGAAAATCAAAGTGCTAAAAAAAATAAAAAATATAAAAAAAAAAAAAATTTTAATTTATAATCAAAGTGCTTTAATAACATTTTAATCATACATATTAATAAATTAAATAAATTAAAAAATTTTTTACAATAAAATACACACATAATTTTTTAATAAATATTTTTCGTGTATTCAGTACAAATTTCAAATTTTAAATAACATATAATATATGTACAAAATTTAAAAAATAATAATATATGTACAATAATTTTTTATACAATAAAATACTACATACATATATATACAATTTTTTAAGAAATATAATTTTTTTGTGAAAATTTAAACAATATATGTATTACAATAATAATTAAATAAATTAATAATTAAATAAATAACATATTCCAATAATAATATATGCACAATAATTTTTTATACAATAAAATACATATATGTGCCATATATATACAATTTTTAAACAAATATAATTTTTTGTGAAAATTTAAACAATATTGTATTAGAATAATAATTAAACAAATTAATAATTAAATAAATAATTAATTAAATCAGACTTCACCCTTTTCAATTGGTTTCAATCGTTTACCATTTATTTTTTTCAAATTCCGAATTCTGAATCATAAAGATGCCATCAAAAAAAATTAATGAACAAATAGCGCTGTTAAAGGCTATTGTTCTAACGATGAAAAGCAACCAAGAATCCTACACGGATGTGATCGGCAAACGAAAATTAGCGCACATCGAAATGAGGCTCAGAGACCTTGAAACTAATTTCAAGGATGCCAAGAGCATACATTATAATTATACCATCATCAAAGCCGTAGAGGATGATGATAGTCAAGAATATCTAAACAATAAAACGTTTCAAGAAATTCAAAATATATATTTTCATTTTGGTGGAGATTTAAAAGCCGAATACGACGCAATTTGGAAGGAAACCGAGTCTAGCGATTTAATGCAGACCGTTTCCAGCGATTTTAAACCACCACGGTTAAACGTACCTTCATTTACCGGTTCTTATGAGAGTTGGCCCTCTTTCAAAAATATGCTGGATGCATATTTTAAACAATATCCCTTGATGTCCAATATTCAAAAGCTTCACGTACTGAAGGACAAATTTGAAGGCGATGCAGCCATCCTGATTCAACATTTGTCCATAGAAGATGCTGGTTTCCAATCAGCCATGACAATTTTATGCGGACGATATCAAAATAAAAGAGTATTAGTAAACGCGCAATTAAAATTATTATTGAACAGCTTTCCAATGCAGCTTTCCATTCCCTACAAAATTTAGGTTTATCAGTAGAAAATTGGAATAGTATTTTAATATTTTTATTAATACAAAAATTACCTTATAAAACCCAACAACTATGGGAGGAGAAATTAGGAAGCTCCAGAGATTTACCAGAATTCTCAGCATTTCAAGAAATTCTGAAAACTCGATTTCGTGCTCTTGAATCTATTTAAAGCAGTTAATCGTATCCCTCCAAACAATCGGCAAGACCAATAGAAAGGTTAAGTCGCTCAACTAAATCGATTCACATCAATAAGTCCAACGAAGCTGCCAATTGTAAAATTTGCAGTTCTGGAATCATCCTGTAAGAAAATGTAATAAAGTTTTAAAATTAATACCAGAGCAACGGTTTGAATTAATTAAGAATATGTCGGCATGTATTAACTGTTTAGCCTATACCCATACAGTATCAACTTGTCCTAACACAAAAAATTGTAATCATTGCGGTAAAAGACCTAATTCATTACTACATTTAAACAAACAACAAAATCAGGCAAGCAATTTAAATAATTACAATTTCCAAAACGATAATACACACCACCCAACAGTGCATCATATTACTGCGTCAAAAAATCAACAAAATCCAAGCACAGGTAATACAAATTTTCAGATGCCTAGCACTTCTGCACCACACAACCAATCGCACCAGCAAGAATTCCAGTTCACTAATCTAAATATGACAGAATTAGTAACTATACAACATAATGCCAATCAACATAATACAGTAGTACTGGCCACAGCACTCGTATCAACACGATCAAGTAATGGTGCAGAAATAAGGCTCCGAGCACTGATAGATCCAGGTTCTGAAGCATCGTTCATAACAGATTCTGCGGTACAACGATTAAATCTAAAACGAGAAAAAACATTAATAAATGTGACAGGGTTTGGCGAAAATAAAGCTGGACATACACAATATATGGTAAAGATGGACATCAGCGCAATTATAAACCCAGCATTCAACATACAATTCGATGCGTATGTATTTAAGAAATTAACCGCGTTTCTACCAGGTAAAGAATTTTCCATCTGTACTCATCTGCAGAACATGGATTTAGCAGACCCATCATACAACAAGCCTAACAGAATTGATCTGCTACTTGGCGCTGGCGTTTATGCTATGATAATTCAAAATGGATTACGAAGAGGCCTATTGGTTGTCCCATAGCACAACAAACGCTGCTAGGTTGGCACAAATCATACACGTAAATCCATTGTAACGATGCATTCTCATATCGAGCTAGAAAAAGAAATTCGTAAATTTTGGGAAATAAATATAATAGCAAAATTTTCTTTAAGAATTCTAGATAGCAGAAATATCTAGAAATAGGCGTCTTACCAATGAAGATGAGAAATGTGAACAACATTATGCGAATACTCATGTACGAAGATCTGATGGTCGTTATGAAGTCAGCTTACCACTTAAGAATGAAGTTCGACCAGAGTTCGAAAATTCATATCGTCCAGCACTCATCAGATTACTGAAATTAGAAAAAAATTTAAAAAGAATGAATTATTAAAGGAAACATATAGTAATTGTATTTCAGAATATGCTACCTATCAATTGCAAGAAATTCAGCCTAGCCCTGATAAGAAAAATTATTTTATACGACATCACGCCGTATTCAAGCAAACCAGTACAACTGCCAAGGTACGAGTAGTCTTTGATGCATCCTGCAAAGATGCCACTGGAATTTCATTAAACCATCAATTAATGATTGGCGCTGGAGGAAATTTCGATTTGCATGTACAGCTGATATGGAGAAAATGTACCGCCAAATTTGGATTTCACCAAACGATGAACGATACCAATTAATTTTATGGAAAGATTCCAATGAAAAAATCAAACCGCATGCACTAAAAACTGTAACTTTCGGTACAGCCTCAGCTCCATATCTAGCCGTACGAACGCTTCATCAATTAGCCAAAGACGAAGGTCATAAGTATCCTCTCGCTGCACAGATCTTAACGAATGATTTTTATGTCGACGATCTGCTGTATGGTGCGCATAATATTTTTGAAGCCATTGAAGCACAATCACAATTTCTGCTAATTCTGAAGTCGGCAGGGTTTCCATTGTGGAAATGGGCTAGCAATTCCGAAGAAATTCTAGAAGGAATTCCTGAAAAAGACAGAGCAGTTAGTATGCCATTATCATTAGACACAAAAGACACAATAAAAACCTTAGGAATCCAGCAAAAGATATTTTTACGTTCAAAATAGTACCTCCTTCCACTAGCAAAATGACAAAGCGAAGGATTTTCTCCGATATTGCCAAATTATACGATACATTGGGATGGATCTCACCATGTATAATATTAGGAAAATTGATGATACAAGAACTCTGGCTAAGCAAGTCTGATTGGGATGATCCCATCGCTTCAACGCTCGAACAGCGCTGGAAAACCTGCAAAAGTACGTTAACCGACTTCGAAAAACTTCAAATTACACGATGGATTAATACATCACAACAACCTAAAAATATACAAATACATGGTTTCTGTGATGCATCGGAAAAAGCGTATTCCGCAGCAATATACTTACGGGTAGAAACTGAAGAATCACAAATAGAAATTCACCTGCTCGCATCGAAAACGAATATGGCTCCACTGAAGAAAATTACTTTAGCCCGTTTAGAATTGTGTGGCGCAGTAATTATGGCGAAACTTCTTCACACCGTGACCAAAGCGATGAAATACGAAGATGTTCCACAGTTTGCGTGGTCCGATTCAATGATTGCCTTAGCATGGATAAAAGCAAATCCATCAAAATGGCAATGTTTCATAGCAAATCGAGTTGCAGAAATACAAAAATTTACAAGTCCAGCGAGTTGGAAACATGTAAAATCCAAAGAGAATCCTGCAGATTTAGGATCACGTGGTTTGCTACCTCGAGAACTTACAAATAGCAATTTGTGGTGGTGCGGACCAGATTTTTTATACCGGCCCACTTCCAATTTCAGGAGTGCAGCAATAAACTTCGAAACCGAACTAGAAATAAAAAAGGTAAACACATATTTTAATGAATTGTCTGAGAACTACACTAACAAATTTTCATCACTTACCAAATTAATTCGCTGTACTGCATACATACTTCGTTTTCATACCAATTGCATAAACAGAAACAAAATAAAGGTTTGCGGACCACAAATAATTCCAAGTCTGCTAACTACAGAATTACATAATTCATTGATCAGAATTCTGTTAATCGCGCAAATACAATCCTTCAGCAATGAGATTAAAAGCTTATCCGAATCCACAATAGTGCCGAACGGCAACAAAAACAAACCATTTCTCACACAGGCTCTTAAAAATAGCAAAATAGTAAAATTAAATCCGTTTTTAGACCAAAATGGACTTTTGAGGGTTGGTGGCCGCTTACTTTTGAGGGGTGGTGGCCGCTTACAAAATTCGTCCTTTCGCTTCGATCAACGTCATCCCATAATTCTCCCAGCGAATAATCACATAACTACATTGAGTATTCGATTCGCTCACATCCAAACTCTTCATGGTGGTGTCCAATTAACATCGGCGTATCTAAAATGTAAATATTGGATAATCAATGCCAAAGTCGAAATAAAAAAGGAACTGACCAAATGTGTTACCTGTTTTCGTTTCAAATCCAATTCACCCACACAGCTGATGGGTAATCTTCCAGCAGCACGACTGCAAATAAACCGAGCATTTACTAATACCCGTGTCGATTACGCCGGTCCTATTGACATAAAAGCCTGGAAGGGCAGATGTAATAAAATACTCAAAGGTTATATTTGTATATTTGTATGTATGAGAACCAAAGCCATACACTTGGAATTGGTCAGCAATCTTAGCACTGCAGCCTTCATCGCAGCATTTCGGCGATTCAGCGCACGCAGGGGAATTTGTTCAAACATGTACAGCGACTGCGGCACAAATTTTATAGGCGCAAAAAACTTCATGTTTTCTGAATTTAGAGCAATTTAAAAACTAGCAACCCATGAAATAGCTGAAATTTTATCAAATTATGGTACGCAATGTCATTTCAATCCACCTGCCTCGCCAAATTTCGGCGGTATATGGGAGGCAGGTGTCAAATCGGTATAGTTGGTATTAGCAGTCTCACATTTGAAGAACATGCCACATTACTTACACAAATAGAAGCATGTCTAAATTCACGCCCCCTGTGCGCATTAACCTCTAATCCGGATGATACAGCAATATTGACGCCAGGTCATTTTTTAATAGGCGAAGCCGTATTGACTCCTCCAGAAATCGACCTAACGGAAACAAATATTAACCACTTAGACAGGTGGAATTACATTCAGCGGTTATACCAAGATTTTTGGCGTCAATGGAGTACCGAATACCTGTCAATATTACAAGCGCGTCCAAAATGGACCACACAGCAAAATATTCTCGCAATTTATTCTTACTAAAAGATGATCGGCTTCCACCAGCGCACTGGCCATTAGCTCGTATTACGGAAACGCATGCAGGGCCAGATGGATTAATCCGAGTCGTAACGCCAAAAACAAAGGATTCTACATTTAAACGTCCTATCACAAAAATTTGTTTATTACCAACTAACGATTGTATCTAAAAAAATAAATAAAATTCATAAAAAATACATTCAATAAACAAATAATAAACAAATGAATAATAATAACCACAAAATATTAAATATACTAAACATAAACATTAATAGTAAAACAAAAAACATAATTCAATAAATTTAAATTTTTCAAGAAAAACAAATTTTTAATATAAATTATAATTAAAAACACATTTTCAAAATAAAAAAGTTCTAAACATTAATATTAAAAATAAATTAAAAAAAAATGTTTTTGGGTTCCTAAAAATATAACACATATATATCTAAATTAGTGAACACATTTAAAACATAAACATTTCATACACTATGAACAATCACACACACAAGCATACACATTTAACATATACATATATTATATTTGATATATAAAAACAAATTGGCACAATCGGTACTTATCATAAACATAAATATAATGCCGAAAAATAAATAAACTTTATCATAAACATAATGCTCAAACGCACGGTTAATTTAATATAAATCATTCTAATTACTTAATAAACAAAACATTTCGCGTAAATAATTCGTCCGATACAATTCGTCATCCGTCTTTTTTTTTGCGTTACAATTAATCGATCGTTCGACATTACAAACCGATAATTATATAACATAATTCAAATAAACCTCAAATCAATTCCACAACTAATCACATAAACATTATCATAAATTGATAAAGATCGCGACGCGAGTTAGGAAATTAAAAGAGAACAAATTCAAATCACTAACATACTTTTGTTTTTTTTTGTTTCTTTTCATGTTCATCTGATCCACGGAGATTTGTATACGTAACTTGAGATCTGCGAGAAGAGCCGCAGTTTAAAAAAGCTTTGGATATTGAAGAAAACAAATTAATTGCATGGAGGAAATGCTGCATTAATTGCTCATATCACATTCATCTCAATATTATGTACAATATCGAAGACTGAATCAACTAATCAACAACATGAAGACTCCTAATTTATGAGCATATATGTTGATTGCAATAAACACAACAATCATCACAAATAATTTGATCAACACAATAATCAACAAAAACAAAAACAAAAACAAAGACTTACAATATTGAGAATGGTTCCAGTTTCAACTGCGGCCGGGGAGCATGTTCCTATGCAGCAACAAAATTTATTCATTAATATCTTAAAATAAAAAAATAAAATAAAATAATATTGTCAAGATAAATGTAAAAAATAAAATAATTACTTACCTCGTTATTGCCTTCCATTCCTCATTTTTAACTGACACTTCTTACTAATTGTCATTTTGACAATGTAAAATTCATGGTACATGTAATTTCCCGTATGTACAAACTTGAGCGCTGATCAATACTGCTATCGCGTTAGCTGTTCGAGCCTCCACTAATTTAAATATAATACACCGATCATATGTAAAAGTATATAATGATGGAAAGGGCAATAACCAGTGTAATTGTTTTATTTATATATAATATATATCAGATTGTTAAGAGAAAAAGTTATCAAATCTGTAAAAAATAACAGATTCACAAAAATAAGTTAAAATGTTACAAGGAAGGTAAAATTAAAATTTCTTTTCATTCGACTATCGTTTGTGGTATAATAAAAGTATAGATAAAATTCTTATAGGTCCAAATATTGAAAAATAAAAAGTATACGAATTATAACGATTAAATTCGGAGTTTCATTTCTAAACTAATAGTTGTTTTATAAGAGGAAAAATTTTTATATAATATTTATACGAAAGATTACAGTTTCTTTTACTATAATAAATAGTTTAAATATTTAAGATAAATTACAATACATCAAAAACATTGAATATACACTATCGAAATGGTTTTAAAGTATGTATTGTAATTTGTCTTAATTAATTAAATTATTTATTGGTAAAAGAAACTAATACATTTAATTTATGCTGCTATATTTTAATAGTATTTCACTACATTTATACAAAGTAGTAACGAATTACTAACTTAGTATGGAATATAACATTGTTTATTTAGACTACTACATTAATTGAAGTAATATATAGTACTACATTCAGAATAATAATCGATTACTAAATCGAACCCAATATTACATTTTTATATTTAATCTACTATATTCAGTGTAGGCAATAAAAATGACTTAATTTAAAGTAGTAATTTTTTATTACAGTGCATTTTAAAATTGTAAAAATTGCATTTTATCATCTTCACGATGTTGCAAATTTTTCGTCTCTATCATAGATGAATAAAGGATAGAAATATAAAAATCGCTAATAAGTTAATGTTATTAATAAAAATTTAATAATTTTTTTGCTTTCACGGCTTTTGCTACAATGACTTTTTTGCAAGTAAAAACTTGTCGATTCTACTTAGAACGTAGAATAAAATATCTATTGATATTTTATAATAATTATATTAGTAATAATTTTTTAAATTTTTTACTGATTTAAAAAAAATTAAGTTTGTAGCTTAAATAATCCTATCAGGTTTTTTCTCGATTAAAATATCATGGTTTTGATATTTTCAATTTTATTGTGGTTATATGGTTATCCCGGTACGAAATTTATTTTCTTCAAGATAAATACCGTCATTCACTTTAAAGTTGTAAAAATTGCATTTAATCATCTTCACGATGTTGCAAATTTTTTGTCTCTATCATAGATGAATACACGATACAAATATAAAAATCGCTCTAAGTAGAAATTTACAATTTTTACTATGTAAAACAACTGTATTTACATTTTTATTTTTCATTTACCATAAGCTAACTGACGAAGAATTTGGCAGTTCCGAAATACGTATATAAGTAATATTAAAATAATAATTTTAAAATAATTTTTATTAATAATAAGTTAATTTTATTAATAAAAATTTAATAATTTTTTTGCTTTCACGGCTTTTGATACAATGACTTTTTTGCAAGTAAAAACTTGTCGATTGTACTTAGAACGTAGAATAAAATATCTATTGATATTTTATAATAAATATGTTAGTAATAATTTTTTCAATTTTTTACTGATATAAAAAAAATAATAATTTTAAAATAATTTTTATTAATAATAAGTTAATTTTATTAATAAAAATTTAATAATTTTTTTGCTTTCACGGCTTTTGCTACAATGACTTTTTTGCAAGTAAAAACTTGTCGATTGTACTTAGAACGTAGAATAAAATATCTATTGATATTTTATAATAAATATGTTAGTAATAATTTTTTCAATTTTTTACTGATATAAAAAAAATAAGTTTGTAGCTTAAATAATCCTATCGGGATTTTTCTCGATTAAAATATCATGGTTTTGATATTTTCAATTTTATTGTGGTTATATGGTTATCCTGGTACGAAATTTATTTTCTTCAAGATAAATACCGTCATTCACTTTAAAAGTGTAAAAATTGCATTTTATCATCTTCACGATGTTGCAAATTTTTTGTCTCTATCATAGATGAATAAAGGATACAAATATAAAAATCGCTCTCAGTAGAAATTTAAAATTTTTACTATGTAAAACAACTGTATTTACATTTTTATTTTTCATTTACCATAAGCTAACTGACGAGGAATTTGGCAGTTCCGAAATACGTATATTAGCAGTCATATTGCCTTTACGGCATTTATTAAAATAATAATTTTAAAATAATTTTTATTAATAATAAGTTAATTTTATTAATAAAAATTTAATAATTTTTTTGCTTTCACGGCTTTTGCTACAATGACTTTTTTGCAAGTAAAAACGTGTCGATTCTACTTAGAACCTAGAATAAAATATCTATTGATATTTTATAATAATTATATTAGTAATAATTTTTTCAATTTTTTACTGATATAAAAAAAAATTAAGTTTGTAACATCTTCACGATGTTGCAAATTTTTTGTCTCTATCATAGATGAATAAAGGATACAAATATAAAAATCGCTCTCAGTAGAAATTTAAAATTTTTACTATGTACAACAACTGTATTTACATTTTTATTTTTCATTTACCATAAGCTTACTGACGAGGTATTTGGCAGTTCCGAAATACGTATATTGGGAGCCATATTGCATTTACGGCATTTATTAAAATAATAATTTTAAAATAATTTTTATTAATAATAAGTTAATTTTATTAATAAAAATTTAATAATTTTTTTGCTTTCACGGCTTTTGCTACAATGACTTTTTTGCAAGTAAAAACTTGTCGATTCTACTTAGAACGTAGAATAAAATATCTATTGATATTTTATAATAATTATATTAGTAATAATTTTTTCAATTTTTTACTGATATAAAAAAAAATAAGTTTGTAGCTTAAATAATCTTATCGGGATTATTCTCGATTAAAATATCATGGTTTTGATATTTTCAATTTTATTGTGGTTATATGGTTATCCTGGTACGAAATTTATTTTCTTCAAGATAAATACCGTCATTCACTTTAAAAGTGTAAAAATTGCATTTTATCATCTTCACGATGTTGCAAATTTTTTGTCTCTATCATAGATGAATAAAGGATACATATATAAAAATCGCTCTCAGTAGAAATTTAAAATTTTTACTATGTAAAACAACTGTATTTACATTTTTATATTTCATTTACCATAAGCTAACTGACGAGGAATTTGGCAGTTCCGAAATACGTATATTAGCAGCCATATTGCCTTTACGGCATTTATTAAAATAATAATTTTAAAATAATTTTTATTAATAATAAGTTAATTTTATTAATAAAAATTTAATAATTTTTTTGCTTTCACGGCTTTTGCTACAATGACTTTTTTGCAAGTAAAAACTTGTCGATTGTACTTAGAACGTAGAATGAAATATCTATTGATATTTTATAATAATTATATTAGTAATAATTTTTTTTACTTATATAAAAGATTAAGTTTGTAAAACAATTAAAACATCGACCACTGTTCCAATACATGTTCTATGTTGTCTGATGTCCATTTGTAAAATTTTTTACATGTTCCAACGTAATGTGAACCATTGCACGCTGGACATGTAGTACCTGTAGCATTTTTATAACTTTTGGTGATTGTTGTTGTTTTACTAGTTGTTGTTTAATGTAATACGGCTTCCAATACTCTGAATCTTGTATTTAATTTTTTTTTTAATTTGTCCAGTGTCGTAAGATCTTGTTCATAATCTAACTCTTCTTCCCAAAGTCGCATTGCAACGAATAGTACTTTTTGTACTAGTAAATAAATGATAATTGTATCCCATGTGGACATATTAACTTCTGGTGATTTTAATTGCTGTTCACATTCTTCTGTTGTTTCGATAAGTTGTTTTAATGCTACTTGCTACTTTCGGTGAGTATTTTTGGTTGATTCACTAATATTTTTATTTTTGTGATTACCAATAATCTTTTATTTTCGTATCTGGATACAGTTGTGTGTTAGCTAGCATGAATCGTGGTGGTAAACAAATCGTTAAATGATCTCCACTCCATATAATCGCCATTAAATTTCGGCAATATTATACTGCTTCCATTGTTCATCGAAACTACTAATTTTAGTTTCGTAAAATCTAACATTCCGCTTGTCAAGCTTAGTTTTCTTGGCGTTGATGATGATCCATTGAATTTTATTTGCCAAAACTTGCTGTTTTGTCAGAGCACCTTTCACTTGCATAGACATGTTAAAATACAACCACACTATAGAGTTTGATAAAAGAATAATTTTATTTGGCTACAAAATGACTGGACAGTAACAATTACACGTTACCAACTAACTATGCTTTTAAATTGCCAACTATTGCACCAATTACGTACAAATTTCAAATAATAGAAAAAGAAAACAATGAATTACTGCCATAAATATTTAAGAATTATTAATCAGTAACAATAAATCCGGTTCGAAGGACCAAAATATTCGGAGAGCTAGATAATATTAAAATAATTAAATTCTTCTCCGTGAACTAAAATAAAAATGTTACTTATTAATTTTTATATAATTTTACAAAATGCGTCAACATTCCGTTAATTGTGTGTATACCTTAATTAATTATGCACAATAAAAGTATTTCACCAACGAATTAAAATTATATGGAAGGAGCATAAATTTGCTATCTTTTTCTAACACATTGAAAAATTAATATTTCTCAAAAAGTGAAGACAAGAAATTTGTATTTCTCTCTTTTAGGTCGCCAATGTGTCAAAGTAAAGTGTTAGTAAAAATTATAAACAGCTGATTATAATCAGCTAAAATGATATCAGCTGATAATTTGTATGCCAGGGTCGGATTTTTTTTTTGATTTACTTTTGTTGAGATAAAGAAAGGTAAGGTAAAAAAAACATTAAACAAGTAAAAAATATTATTATTCATCGTTGTAATAATTGTAATAATAAGGAATAAATATTTTTAAATTTTAGACAATTATTTTTCTTATGCTCCTGCCACATTTTTCTGATTCGTTGTATTTAACCGTCACCCTTCGTATTAATTGACTCCAAATCGCGTATTATTATATATGTGATGCAAAAACGATACCAATGCGATAAAATATAAATTTAAAATAATTATTACAATTTTTTAATATATCCGCAAAATTTTCAATTAAACAAATAAAAAAATTGTCCCAATCCCAATGTGATTGAAATATAATTCAAGATAATTATTAAAATTTATAAATATATCTGCAAAATTTTAAATTAAAATAAAAAAAAACGATTATCCACTTGTCAGTTAAGTTTTTATTTGGTATTTTAAATCTGTTATTAACGCAATTGATTTTACTGTAATTGATTGGTTGACAAAAAAAAACTTTACTTTATATTATTGCCAATTGGTAATTTAAATTGTTTAATTTTAGATTGACCAAATATGATATGAAATTTATTTATTGTGGTAACAATATTAAAATATATTTAACTATATACAAATTATTAGAGTAAAAAAAGGAATAAAATTAATTGTATTGTATTAAAAAAAAATATTTTATTTATTAATGTTAACGCCGATAAATTATATTTTACAATATTATATAATATTAAATTAATATTTAATTCCTAGAAATATTTCATAAAAAACCAAAATCAATAAAATTGTTGAATTATTAAAAAAAAAAAAAACCAATTTATTAAATAAATTATACAACAAATATTGCCAAAGTAATGTAGGAACAATCATAAATTTTCCACTTTGGTGTATTTATGATTTACCCATACAATACTAACATTGATTGTCTTTAATTTGTTGTATTGTGTACACTTGGATAATTTTTTTTTCTCCTTGTTTGTTTTTGTTTTGCGAAATTTTGTTAAATTTGCCAGTTAATTTTCCAATGTGTATCTCACCAAATACTGATAACGAAAGAGAGTGATTAACTCGTTGCGCCGTCTTTTATAGCTTGATCTTGTCCATTTTATGCGGGGTTGCACGTTAATTATAGAATATTACCTTGTAAACCTACCATAAACTACTAATTAATTTATTTATTTATTTCCATGTTATATCAAATTTTTATGATATATTTGCTTTGATATGTTCTTATTTTGTTATTTTTTGTAACAATTTACTATTTTCTTCTATTAAATTTTGTATTTTTTTTTATTTAAATTATGCTATAATTTATCCAATTTGTACATCCCTGCGTTGCATTTCATCGATTTAGTGTGCACCTTGCCGTTTGCTGAATTAAAAGAACTTGTTTTGTTGTACTATACCTATCTCGCTTACCAGATCGGTTTCGTTCATTAGCTGAGTTTTTTTATTCCTACTCTGTACTATAAGAGTAGAGTATCTGAATGGTTGTTGTTGTAGCTAACTCTACATAATTATCCAGTACAACATGTAGAGTAAAGGGAAATTAATGGGAAATTATTAAGTTTTAATATGGCAACTATAAATTTGACAAGAAGATACTTCATTTTGTATATTTGAATATTGAAAATATGATTTTTTAAAAATATCAACAAAGTGGGCGAATTTTTTTCAATCAATTCTAAATCATATTTTCCCTTTGCTCTACATCGTTTTTTTATTCCTTTTATATCGAGTAGTACAGAGTAGGAATAAAAAAACTCAGCTACTATTATGCATAACATATTTAGAGGCATAATTTTAGGTTTTATGCTACTTTTCTTATGTTTTGCATAATATTTTTGGTTTCGCCACACTTCATTCTACTGGGTAAGTATGATTGTAAATGGCTGAACATAGAGTTCTGTACATAGGGTAAGCAACAAGTGACATAAGCAGCATGTCGACATAAGTTTTTCAGAATTTCGACGAAAAAAGTATAAATTCAGGTAAGTTCTATAATTGATTATTTAGGAGCCTTTTCTGGTTCCATTAATACATATAATTCATGGATTACGTCATTGTACATGTCTAATCCAATATTTACATAAATGTATAAATTTTACACGTTAACTATTATTTAATTAATAAAAAGAATACTATACACTATAAAATATAATATTTATTTTATTACTATTTATATCTTATCACTAAGAAAACCAAAAAGAGAATAAATACATATATAAAAATAATGTTTTCCAATTATAATATAAAGCCCTAAACACAATATTTACATTTTAATAATTTTAAAATAGGCAACAACATTAAACGACATCACCACAATTGTTAACACTTTCTCTGTTGCATGAGTATTATTTATTGCAGATGTTGTTGATGTTTTTTTTGTTTTTGTTGTTGTTGTTGTTTTTTCTATTGGTTTTGTTGTTGTTTTTTCATAGGACGTAATAAAAGCGGGCTTAAGTCTGCCTATTGATATTTTTGTATCATTTTGAATGCTGCGAGCTATAAAATATTTGGCAAAACTTTTAATAACTTGAAAGGGTCCGATATATGGAGTCAATGATGGTAATACCTTTAAAGGGTCCGATATATGGAGTCAATGATGGTTTAATTGCGTCAACGCGACCAAATACATGAGAACATCTTTATAATGATTGGTGAATGAATGTTGTTTGTTTACCATGATTCCAAGCAGGTGTTGATTTAACTTCTTGCATAGTTCTTTTAATATCAATAATAAGTTCATTTTCATCAATACTATTTTTAGTTGTCAGGAAAAATTCACCAGGTAATTTCAATGTTGTACCATAAATCATTTCCGCAGGCGTAGCTTTAATGTCGGATTTATATGCTGAACGAAGTCCCAATAGAATCATAGGTAATTTTTTTGACCAATTTACCGAAGCATTACACATAATGGATGCTTTAAACGTACGATGAAATCTTTCTATCATTCCATTAGCTTGAGGGTGATAAGCTGTAGTTTTCAAATGATTTATACCAAGCATTTGTGTTAATTTTGTAAATAACTCAGATTCAAATTGAGGTCCTTGACCTCTCGTTATTCACGATGGATCGCCAAATCTGGAAAACCATGTTAAAACTAAATTATTTGCGATTGTTTTAGCTGGCATATTAGGAATTGCAACAGCTTCTGGCCATCTACTGAATCTGTCTATCATTGTCAAACAATATCTTTTATCGTCTGATAATGGTAATGGACCGTTCAAAACGATTTGATGGAACATTGAAAGAAGCTAAAGGTGATTTAGTGTGTCGTTGAACTTTAGCAGGTTGACATTCTATCCAATTTTGAACAAATTTTTTACAATTTTTTTTCATATTTTTCCAAGCGAATCTATTTTGTACTAATTTGATTGTTGAATTAATACCAGAATGTGAAATACTATGTAATTTATAAAGACTTATGTTTCTGCGTTGATGAGTAATATATGGTCTAACGATATTATTATTAATATCGCAATAAATTTTACTAGTTTCACCCGGAAGTGGTAACAATTTTAATTCTAGTGTACATTTTGTGTCAATACCATTTACTATTTTATTTAATTCGTCATCTTTTTGTTGATCCTTTCCAATTTGATTATAATCTATGATCTTTGTTTCAATATTTTCAATTCTTTATAACAAACCTGCTGTGATATTTTTTGAACCAGATACATGACGTGTATCAGTACTGAATTGTGATATAAAATCAAGTTGTCGAGCTTTCCGAGGAGCTGCTTTAAGTGAATTTTGCAAAAAAGCGTAAATAATTGGCTTATGATCAGTATATATATGAAATTTTTGTCCTTCAATCAAATATTTAAAATGTTTTACAGATTGAAATATTGCTGTTAATTCTCGATCATATGTTGAATACTTTTTTTGAGCTGTTGTAAGTGATGTTGAGTAAAAACTTAGTGGCTGTAATACATTATCTACAGTTTGATGTACACCCACAGCAAAATCAGAAGCATCTACTGATTATGATAATATTGTATCTTTTGCTGGGTACACCAATAAAGTATTAGCTGTTAATTCATTTTTGCAAGATTCGAAAGCTAATTTTGCGTTTTCATTCCATTTAATTTTTGTCCTATCATTCTTTTTATTACATGAAAATAATTCGCGCAATACCATTTGACTATTGATTGCATTAGGAATGAATCTTCTATAAAAGTTGATCATAGCAAGAATTTTTTTTAAATCTTTGATGTCTTCAGGTAATTTAAATTTTTTAATAATTTAAATTTTTTCTTGTAAACGTTTTAATCCTTGTGGAGTTATTAGATATCCTAGGAATTTAATAGTTGATTTTCCAAATTCACATTTGGATAAATTTAATGACAAGTTATATTTTTGAAAACGTGGAAAAACTATTCTTAAATGCTTTTTATGTTGCTTTTCATCTTCAGATGCATTTAATATATCAGCTAAATAAGGGAAAACAAAATCTAACAAAATCTCTAATAAAGACCAAATGGTGTTATGAGTGCAGTTTTTGGAATGTCAGCTTATTCAATTGGTATTTGATTAAAAGCTTTTGTTAAATCCAATTTTGAAAAAATATTTTTATTGTGCAAAATATGTGTGAAATCTTGGATAAAACGTAAAGGATAACGATCCGGTTTAGTTATAGCATTTAATGCTCGAAAATCTCCACATTGTCTCCACGAACCGTCACCTTTTTTAACCATATGTAAAGGTGAGGACCAATTACTGCTTGATGGTCTACAATGTAGAGTAATATAAATTAGACTCTACATACACCTATTTTAATTAAATATTCAAATTCAGCTTTTGCAGCTTTCAGCTTATCTGGAGTAAGATGTCGAGGTTTTGAATGAACTGGTTGACGTTTGGTTAAAATCTGATGAGTAATTTTTGTAATTCGAGCTTTTGCACTTGGATTAAAATTAGTTATTGATGTAAATTCAGATAGAATTGAAATTGAACTATATGAATTAATATAACAGTTTTTAATTACGTTTATTTTCGAAATTCCATTTGATTCAAGTTTAGTTATTTTATCAATTAATTTGTTCTTATTAACATCAATTAATAAATTATAATAGGACAAAAAAATCTACACCAATTATTGGTTGACTAACGTCAGTTATTGTGAAAATCCACGTAAATGGTTTTTTTAAATTCAAATCTAATTTCAACTTTTTTTTTCCGTAAGTTTTAATTATTGCACCATTAGCGGCAAATAAATTATCAGAACTCAATTCTAATTTTTTTTAAAAAAAAATTGATGGTATAACTGAAATGTCAGCACTACTATCAACTAAAAAATTTGTATTTGTTGAATGATCAGTTATATACAACCTGTTTACTGAAGGTATACATATTTTATAGTATGATGTTTCTTGATTGAAGAACCATTGTTGATTGAAGTATCGAATTTTTATTTGCTTTAAGAATGTTTGAAGTATCGATATTTTTATTTGATTGAAGAATCGATTGAGTGTTGAGTTGAGATGTATCGATACTTATTGGTTGACTAATTTTTGATGCAGTTTTTTTCTAAAATGATGATTTTGAATTAGTTAAAGATGTTGTTGTAGTTGTCCCCATTGTCGATAATAATGATGTAGTACAATGGGGTGATACGATACTTAGTTTTTTGAATTTGATGCTTTATTATTTGAATTTGACTAAAAATTACATGGTTTGATGCATATACGCGAGTTATGTTACCCAACATAACTCACCTTGATAAAAAAGATTTCAGTAATAACAATGTGACTTCTGTTCATAACATAGTACCTAATTATAATTTATTGAATAAGCTTAATGTTAAAATTTGAATTTGATCCCAATAAAAACATTAAATATGAAAAATATAAAATTAATGGGCTTATTCTGACAGTCGTATTTTTTCTCGAACGACACGCCTTAGAGAAAATGGTATTACGAGAGTCGTGTTTAACGAAAGATGGCGTTAAATACGACACATATGAGAAAAAGTAGTATTCTCTGAGTTGTTACGAAACGCCTTGAAATGTCAAAAAAGTAAAAAATTTGTCGTAAGCAATTTTGCTTACGACTCTAGAAACGATTCTTTTTTGTACCATAATAATTGTACCATAAATACAATAAATATTTCCACAATTATTATAAGAATAATTGCGGAAATATATTAGTATATTATATTAATGTGGAAATCAAGATTGAAATGATCCAAAATGATAAATAAAACCCTAATTATTTAAAATTTTAAATGTATATATTTTTTTTATTCCAATATGAGAGTTAAAAACATGAATGGAAATGTAGTCATTTTTTATCTGAAATAACATCTGGAATGATGAAAAAATAGAACTCTTATGAGACAACAACTTGTTCCGTTTTTTCAACAATTGCTTCAACCGCATCTTTTTATTTTATTTCTCATCTTTTTTTTGGATATTTGTTAAAATAAAGTTCTGTATGAAATCTGGTACAACTTCGTCTTGGGCAGAAGCTAATTTTATTTTAGCAACCAATTCACTAGCTAACTACCCTAATCTATTAATTATATTTTAAGTAAACGTATTTATGCATTTATAAATAATTCACTGTTTAATAAATATAGTAATAAAACTAACTAATATTGCAAAAAAAATCCCGTGCAATTGAATTTTTTTATAACTCAATATTTAGCCGATAAATTGTAAACATTGCATTTTGATTGTCAACATAACTGGTGGTACCAACATAAAAACGACTTTTTTCCGCAAAGCCATCTATTGGGAATTTTATTTTTCTGTTTTCATGTTGGCAACAAATTTGTCGTTTCGTACGTCTCTGGAAATACCATTTGAGAGTCGGTACGAAACGAAATATTTATTGGGCGTCAAATATGGCACGACTCTGAGAATAAGCCCATAAATTAAAATGTCTTTAAAAGTAACTTTTCGCACGAAAAATGTAAAATTGACAATATTTAAAATAAAGTATTTCACAAAATTACTTTTTCTCACGAAATTTGAAAAATGCAAAATTAACAATATTTAAAATTAAAAAATTTAATAAAATAAGGTTTCTAACGATACATATTTTATTAAATATCTATATATCAAATATCAGAAATAACATAAATTAAAAGAATGTAAATTCAAATGATTATTTCATCATTTCCGTTAATGATGAAATGATTCCGTTAATGATGAATTTTAACAAATTTTGTAATTCAAGTATCAATCTAGAATTAATGATTCCGTTAATGACGAATTTTAACAAATTTTGTAATTCAAGTATCAATCTAGAATAATATAAATTTTATAGTCAGTCTTAAGATCAAGCTCGAATCGCTTATTAAAAATATTGTTTAACAATTTCATCTTTTTAATAATTGTAAATTTATTATGTGTTAACAAAAATAATAATAAATAAAGATCAATAGTAAAGATTAATAGTTTTTTTATTACTGCAAAAAGTGAAATAACAAAACTGGCGCAGTCGGTAGGATCTTTTTCTAATGCAGCCCACAAATGGTCGAACTTGGTACTACAACAAGTACGCGTAGTAGTCCGCTAACCACTCCACACACATTACAACTTCTTCTATAACCATTTGTAAAACCAATTTTTTTTTACTTTGACGTTTATCAAAATAACGTGATTTTTGTTGTATAAAATTTGAGATAATTGTTAATATCTGTAGTTATAAATTTAATTGATTTGTGATAAGATGTCACAAAAACCATATGTTTTTAATATCAATAAACGTAATTTTGGTTGTACAACTTCCCCATACACAGTACAACTTGGTACGACAACCAAAGACTTCGCCCAAAAAAACCATTTTTTTTAAAATATTTTTCCTACAGATTGCCAACCATCAAAATTGGTTGTACAACTGCCCCACACATGATACAACTTTCAAATTCTTCGTACCATTTTGATGGTTCGAAACTAAGTAGTATTACCAAGTTCGACCATTTGTGGGCTGCATTAAGAATAAAGGTCCTATTCTTAATGCAGTTATCGAATAACTTAAAAGTTATATTAAATATAACAAAGTGATTTGAGAAACATGTTTTTTGACAACAAAATAGTTAACGTAGTGATACTAATTCGTTAACGTAGTAATACTAATTCATTAACTAATTCTTCCTTCTAGAAATCAACCATCATGGAGAAACAGAAACAGCACTAAAGTACTATACGATTTACGATTTAAATAGAAATATGGAAGATCAAAACGGTCAAAATGTTCAAAACCTCCAACAAATTATACAACAAATGCAAGAACAACACACCAGAGAAATATAATCATTGAGACAACAGATGTTAGAACCTGAACGAGTTTTTCAATTAACACCAGATCAAGTATTAAACAAATTTCAACATCTGAGAACATTCTACTAGCTTTATGTGGAAATAATGTACCCCTTTTGAAATACGGACTACAGATAGTAGTTAAGGAGAAAATACAAGGAAAAGCGAAAATATGTATACAACGACTAGGTGATAACCTGACCGGATGTGAAGGAGTTAGAAATCTCCCACACTATATTACATTATAAAATAAAACAAGAAAGTTATATAAATATAAAATAAGAATGTTATTCTTATTAATATATAATAATTGTAATATATAAACATAAAAGTAAAAGAAAATACTTTTTATGTTGCGTAAGGTTAGTTAAATTAATAATATTGTAAACATATGTGGAAATATCTATGTTCAAAATATAAATAATAAATTAAATAAAACACGTACTATATGCATAAATATAAAAAAAAAACAATATAATATTGTGTTTTTTGGGGCATTTTTTAATAATAAATAAACAATAAAATGTAATATAAAGAAAAATTACAAACAAAGATACTTATAAAAAAATGTAAAAAAATAATAATAATAATGTATAACTTTTAGAACATATGTATATGTCATAAAAATTAATTAGAAAAAATAACTAATTATTTAGCTTTAAGTATTTTGTAAATATATAATTTTTTTCCTGCCAAATAAAGCAACTATCAAATCAAAAATGCATAAATATATATATGAAATCATGTGTGAAAATATAGATTGATGCATATGCAATTTAAGGATAAATAACTTTTATTAAATATTGAATATTTCCACATATATATTTTTTTGCTGCAATAGCAAAATAACCATTAGCCATAAGAATCAATGTAATTTTAGGGTATAAAAGAAATGGTTTTCTATAAATAAATGATCACTTCAACTTGAAACTTTGAGTTTTTACTTTCTAACCTTATATCGGCCCGCTAAATTAAGAGTTATTCAGAAACTTTGAATTCATCAATAAGAAGTCCACTGAACAACCTCGGCTTTTGCCCTGTTGCCATAACATTCGGCCTGACGACTAGTGTTTTCAGTGAGACTTCGTGAAGTCTGTTGCGTAAGGGACGCAAGACTTTACATGGCGATCCTGCCAGGAGCTGATAAATTGATGGCTAGTGTTTTCATTGAGACTTCGTGAAGTGTGTTGCGTAAGGGACGCAAGGCCTTACATGACGATCCTGCCAAGAGTTATTAAAAGATCCAAGCGCTGGCCCAAGGCCAATAAGCATCGAAGAATACCGACAACGACAGAGGAAAAATCAACACCAATTGATCAACCAATCAACACCAAAGTCATCAATCAACAAGGACAGTCAACCAGCGGCAATCCCAATTGTAAAAATATATAATGTATATATACCAAAATTGTAATAAAATAAAAATGTAAAAATTTAATATTAATTGTAGTCCGTATTTCAAAAGGGGTACATTACTTAATGTTGAACAATTACAAATATTAAATAAGTATTGAATTAAAATCATAATAAATAAATATATGTGAAAAGTTTTTTTTTTAAATAAACATTGAAATTATTAAATGTGCAATAATATATAAATATATAAAAAAAATTTTTATGTACAAACATATATAAATGAAAAAATATACCTAAATACAAAAAGTCATAATATTTTATTACGGTTAAAAACCTAAAATTTTATCATATTAAAAAAAAAAAATATATATATATATATATATATATATATATATATATATATATATATATATACTTATTGGTATATAAGCCATATAAAAATTAGATTGTTAATATTGTTTATATACCAAAATGGGGCAAAAGACCTCAAAACAAGAAGAATTGTTTATAAACAATAATGCAGGTACAACTACTAACAACAATACAAAAAATGAGCTCAGAATATAGTCTGACTTACAATTGATTATTGCTATTGTTGTAATAGTTGTAGCATTATATTTTGTATGGACAAAAGCAAAAAAATACATTGAAAAGAAAATAAAGAGACAATGGAATCTCTCTACCATTTCCACGGCTTAAAAGAGAATTATTATAATTATAATGGGTGTTATTCTACAAAAACGCGTATTTGAAATACGTTCATTTCTGCGCTCGTATTTCGATTTTTGCTATTCTGCAAATCGCAATTACGTTTAATTGAAGACTGTATTATCACTGCAGTTTTTTTGTTATTGTGGAATACGGTGATATCGAAAGAATGAAACGTTTTCCATATATTTGGGATACGCAAATATATAGTCGCGTATTTTGAATGAAAATGTAAGTATTACAATGTTTATTAATGCAATATCAATATATGTATGTATGTATATTATCCTGGATGGAATTAGGTATGCCCATATTTTCATCTGGGATTTTGTCTTCTGGCCCTGCATAGATTTGGCGTAGAATTTCTGAATCGGGAATACTATATGATTCTACAAAGAAAGTTTTTTTAAATTTTATTTTTTATTTTTATTTTTTTAAGATGATTTTAGAAAGACGTAAAATTTTGTACTCAAAGGCAACTTAATGTTGAAAATTTTTTTTATATATTTTCATGCAATTGTTTTTTAGGTTTTTTTTTTAAATCTCTTCTGTTAACTCTTTTTTCCATCTGTCTGTCTGCCTGTCTCTCTCTGTCTGTATGTCCAATGTAAGATGTACTTATTTAGCATACTTAACGTACACGCAAATATATTATTGACAAATCGCTGGAAAGCTTGAGGTATTGAGAACCAAATGTAATTTTTACAGAAGTTTGAAATTCGTCCGGAACGCGGCCCTTTTATTATTTTACCAAATAAAGTTTTTAAGTGTGACCATTCGTTGAAAAGGTAATAAAGAGCACAATACGATGCACTTCAATTAGTTAAAATTTCTCCCAGTAGAGGCACTGAATTTCAAAATATATTTCTTCATATTTATAGTCTAATTTAGAATAGTATATCGCTCCTTTGGAATGGTTGTCTAGTGTAGAATAAACCTAAATTTTAATAGAAAAATGTTTTGCTGCCAGAGGTACTATTATACAATGTAAATTATCATGTAACTTGTTCAATGTTCATGGAAATTGATAATAAAACATATATATATGTATAAAAAATATTGGAAATATAATTTGTATAGTAGTAAAAATGAACAAAAAAGCCCATAATTATACAACTACTATACAGTAACTGCGCGGCATTTTTTACTATTTTGGCAAAAAATAAACTCATTTTGATTTTTTTAGGATTAAATAGATGATTAATCGTACATAGAAATATGAAATAGTTCATTAATTTTTGCAAATAGATTATAAAATGCTGCAAAAAATGAAATGATTTGTAATTCATAGCTTCATTCAATGATTTGGTCATTGATATAAAAAATGAAGGATTTCTTACATTTTATTTAAGGATTCTTCATATTATAAATTGAAATTCATAAAATATATGAAAATGTAAGAAATATAAAAAAAATGAAATTCATTGATATTATGAACATATTTTTTTCAGTGTAATATGGCTGCAAGTTGGTAATGTTTATATATATGTATATACATTGGTGCTGTACATTTACCGCCAAACTCGCACGAATCTTATTACGACGATATTTACAATATTTGCCAATCAGGGAATAAGTTAGCAAGGGAAAAGGATAAAAAGATAATTTTTTGGCGATTTTAATCGTCCGGACCTAAATTTTATAATTGACGAATCAGAAACAATCTATTACCCATAAATTTCTCTGATGATATCGATTTCAACGTTATCAGCACGTTCTATAGTAATGACCCACAACAGATAGTTAGAAACCCTAATAGTAATGGCAAATGGCTGGATCTAATATTTACTAATAATGTGATACACTAGTTGCCATTAGCACGAAGAAAACTTATTCTCTAATACAAAACATCATTCAGATATTGTGGTAGAAATTCCAACCGTAGAGGATCGTTATACCTTATCCTGCAATAAATCAATTGTATACGACTTCAAAACTGCTGATTTCTAAAGCATTAATACCGATCTTTCTTCTATTGACTGGACAAGCATTCTATCAGGATTATATCTTGAGTGTGCAGCTGTTTCCTGTAATAATATTATCTTAAACGCTATTGATAGACATGTCTCTAAAATATGTAAAAAAAACAATTATCTGAACCATGGTTGGATATACAATCAATTATGTACAGAATTATCAAAATTTTCGCGCTTATCATATGATAACTACGTATTAAAAATTGGTGAGAATATTATATGAGAACCTAAAAAATTCTATGATTTTTTCAATCTAAAACGCAAAACTTCAGGATATCAGGTGTAGAAATAATACTACTTCATCATGTCCAAAAACTATTTGCGATATGTTTGATAACCGATTTCAAAAAGTTTTTCATCTCGATTCTAACCTAGAGATGTGTCGTTCGAGAACGAATCAGTCAAAATGAACGACTTACTTAACTGTTTGTACGAATCCACTCGTTTCAAATAGAAGATTCGTTCAAAAGAACCTTTAAAAAAAATCTTATGTGAAATTTATACTAAATCGTGAATCTTTTATTTTATTAAGAGATTTTTTTTGTTTACTTTTCTCATCTAATTCATGTTTTGTTTTTGTTTCGTTTAGTCGAGTCTCATGATTCTTTTGCTACTTTTACAGTGCGTTCCCATTGAAATTTATATGTCGTAGTTTTACATTAGTAATATAATTTTACGAGAAATTTTTTAGGAGAACTCCGCCGAAGACGGTCCCAAGCCCGTTTGGAAAAGGAGGAGGGAAAGTAGAAGGTGCAACCTGAATGGCTACCTATAACAGCGTCTCAGGAAATAGGGAGGAATGTGAAGGAAAGGCATAGTTGGATTCTCAGTATAACTGAGATGACCCCAGCATGCTCTGAACAGATCATCTCTTGCTGAAGCACCTTCTACAAGTGTCGAATAAGAGAATAATACCGACACTATAATCTCGGTCTCCTTCAGAACCATCGCAGCCCGAAAAGAAGGTTGGCGTGAGGCTAATGACCTCACCCGTAGAAAACTAAACCATATTAGGAAAACTATACAAAATAAATCGGATACAGGTGGACTTAACGGCAATAACACAAGCAAACGAAAAAAGGCGCAAGATTTAAGAATTTGCACCTGGAACGTACGTAGTCTTTATCGCCCTGGTGCATCTAATGAGTTAGAAAAAGGACACATGGGCACCAGGAATGGTGATTTCTATTGGAGTGGTCATGAGAAATTGCATACGTTCGGATGTGGTTTCGTAATTGGGAAGAAATTGAAGCAGAATGTTATAGGGTTCCACCCGATGAATGAGCAAATATGCTCATCAGAATAAAAGCTAAATTTTTTAACATTAGCTTAATATGTGCTCATTCACCAACTGAAGATGCTAGCGAAGACACAAAGGAAAATTTTTATGAACAACTAGATATGGCGTATAACAACAGCCCAGCGCACGATATTAAAATAATTCTTGGTGATTTCAACGCTAAGCTTGGCAAGGAGGAGATCTACGCCGGAACAATTTGTAGACATAGTCTCCACGACTTATCTTCGGAGAATGGACGAATGCTTATTAACATGGGTACTTCAAAGAACAGTCTACAGTCATGACTTTTCCTCTGCTCACACAACCAACGATATTTATTTTCTTGTTATTTTTCTAAATGGTAGACATAACCATCGACTGCTAATTTAAAGTTTCCTTTGTTCGAATGAATTAATTCAATTTTAATTTTTTTAATTTTAATTATACACTCACTTGTACTAGCATAATAATTGAATTGCACTAATCGATATTAATTTTAAATAAATCGGAATTTATGTAAAGATTTTGACGATAAAGATTTTTGAAAAATCGAGATTTGTTCTAAAACATTTCTAAAATTTCGGAAAAGTTTTATTAACATTTCCCTAATGTTTATAAAACATTAGAGAAATGTTTTAGAAACGTTCCAAAAACGTTTCGAAATCATTTTTGTTTTGTTTATTTGGTGCGGACAAGCCTTAATGATTTTTTTTATTGTAAAGAAAATGAAAAACATTTAGATGCCAATGTGCTTAACTCACTAATGATTACCTTAGATGCCAATGTGATTAACTCACTCAAACGAAAAATTCAAAAGGTTGTATATTTAATAACCTCAAATCTTTGCTTTTCATAACAAAACTTTTTCCGTTAGACCACCCAGAATTTTTGATCACGGTCCTCCACTGGCTATTATTCCAGGAAAATATACATATATAACCTTATCATTTAAGTTTTCTCTAATTTTGGTTTTAATTGTGCATAATATGATATGAAATAATATCCAATGAATATACTATTTATACAGCTCCTAAAAATGTGCAAAATATTCGTTATTTGCTAAATTTTACATGATGAAGCATTTTGAATCATTGTAAAAGTGAGGCAAATGATGATAAATTATTAATTAATGCACTTTAAAGAAATATAAATTAAGAAAGTTTTCTCAATATTTGTTTTTAAAAATATTGTGCAGTTACAATTTTACAAGTAAATTAACAATGTAATTTCTTGTTTTTCGATGGGTCACAACTGAAAGGGGAGGGGAGATACGGATACAATTTCTTTAAAGACTCTAGTCATTTTTAGGATATCTCCTTGGTACATAAATTTCAGACTTCCGTAAAAAGCCGTTTTGGAAATACAGGGTGTTAAAAAAACTTGAAAATTATTTTTATACAAAAAAGAATTAAATTTAAAAAAAATTATTAATTTCACAAAAAAGATAAAAGATTTTCCTAGCGTACAGCTTTTACAGACCTCAAAAATGTTTATTGGTTTAAAAGTTATTGGATGTTCAATATAGGCAATTTCCGAACTAGGAGAGGGAATAACTCAGAGGTGAAAAGAGATAGAAGAGAATTTAGTTCTACTGTACCTAATATTTTATTACTGTCTATCTATGGTCAAAATTTAAACACTCTTTCTTTATAGATGTAGAAGTTTATTTAAACGGACAGACAGAGTGAAACTAATATACACATTTCTTCCAATTTGGTTGGTAGAAATGTGTATGCTAAAAATACTATACAGGTATAGGCATTCCCATTGTTTTATAGGCATTCCCTTAGCTCATAGTTCTACATGATGCGATTTTGAAGAAATGTGCGTTTGACAAACTCGGGGTTTGTTTTTCATATTTTGTTATTTAGTTTTGACATAGAATTATTATAAACTGATCCGTATTTGTTAAAAATTACACAACATCGCTATGTAGGTTTTAATTTCCCATATTCAGTGCGATGCTGATGCTCTAATAGAGTTATAGTTTGTCGAGTTTGTCTCATGCCGGTATTATCTCGATTCAAGACATCGTATCTCGGTTCAAGACATCGAAAATAAGAGAAGAGGTTAACATATTTCTTCTACTAGATGCTAAAGATAATAGACTAAAGATAATGGATGGCAGACTAAGATAATCACTCGGATTGTGAAGGTCTCTTAGTTAGTGCGAAGATAAGAAATTGTTTCTGTATTGACACTATTCTATTATATTCTAGCATATAAATTTTTCTTTCGTGAGAAACTAATTATGTGAAATTTAGAGACATGGAGATGAAGCTTATTTTGAGTGCACCATATGGCAACCATTTTTGATTGTACAAACTCTGCATCAGCTGGAGACGAAATAGTATGATATAATTTCAAGTCGTCAGCATAAAATAAATGCAATGTTCGAAATTTTTTCAGAAAGGTCAGATATAAAACTGTTAAAAAAAAGTGGCCAAAGGCGACTCCCTTGAGGAACATCAGATAGGGCCTTTATTTTTGTTTGGATATAAGATATAATGCCATCCAGTTAAGCAATGCCCCGGTTATGCCTTTATTCTTCAGCTTCAATAACATAGTCCAATTGTCTACTCTGTCAAACGCTTTACTTAAGTCTGTGTAAATAGCCTCGACTTGTTGTCCAATTTCCATCTTAATTATGTCCGATACCATAAACATAAGGTTGGTTGTTGTCGAATGACGTTTTCTGAACCTGCGTTGCTGTTCATTGATAGTCAGTTCATAGTTAACTTATCACAAACTAATTTTTCAAAAAATTAAGGAATTGAGGATAAAATTGCAACACCTCCATAATTATCAATACTCCGCTATTTACCACGTTTGTGAATTGGTATTATAAATGACGGCTTGCAGAACGATGGAAACACGCCAGTTGATAAGGATTTATTAAAAATGTAATATAATTTTAGGAGAAATTCTATTAAAATCAAGTCTGGACCAGGACCTTTATTTATGTGAGCATTGAGTAAGGAAGTTAATATATCATCATTAGTTAAAGATAAGTTATCAATGTTTATATTGCTATTGTTATTTAATTGACTAGAAAGCGTGGTGGGGTTAGAATAGGGATGGGCAAAACGATTCTTTTCAATAAATCGATTCGTTCGTTTTTACTGAGTCGTACAAAAAAATCATCCAAAATTGGAACGAAAAGTATATAATCGTTCAAAAGAAATAATAATTTTTTTTTTCTTTTTGTATTAGATTTAGATTGTACTTTTACATACCTTTCCTACGATATATGATGCATTGTAGTTAAATTAAATTAAATGATATTGTTTCGTAATTTAATATTGTATTACTATGTCTTTCATTTAATCTAAATAATATAAGAAGTTATTGGTTTTGTGATGTTGAGATGAATAATAATATCTCCATGAGTAATTATAATTATCAATTCTTATCAAATGCTATTTTCGTTATACTGGGCGAAAAAAAATTAAATTTAATAGCATTACAATTTAATTTAAATGATTATGCATCTCAATAGTTGAGTTAAAAATTATAATTCTCTTATATAGGAGTATACAAATATAACAATTATTATTTTAAACAACTTTTTTAATATAAATTTGAAAAACTCGAACTTAAAAATCTTTTACTATTTTAATGAAATTAAATTACAATCTAACATTTAAAATTTTTACGTTTTAAATTTTTACGCGCTTGCATAATGTAATTCACGCATAACAATTAACCTAATACTATAAAAATAGTACCTACTACATTTAAATTTAAAATAAAGGTGGCTACAATTGATTTTAATAAATTAATGAAAATTTAATGTAAAACTTCTTCTTCTTCTTCAATGGCGTTACAGGCCTCTTGGTCCCTTAGCCGACTGTACAAAAGTCTTCCACAAATCGCGGTTGCAGGCCTCTGCTCTCCAATTGTTCATCCTGAGCTTCTTAAGGTCTGCCTCAACGTTGTTTTTCCACCGTATGCATTGCTTACCTCTTCTTCTTGTGCCTTCCTGGTTGGATTCAAAGATTTGTTTAACTGGAGCATTTTCATTTATTCGGACTATGTGTCCAAATCATTGCAGTCGATGTACACGAATTCGCTTTGAAATATCTACGTCGCCGTATAGCTCATACAGTTCTGTGTTATACCTTCTCCTCCAAATTCGATTTTCGAAAACTCCGCCAAATATTTTTCGAAGAATTCTTCTTTCAAACAATCCCAGAGCATTTTCGTCTTTTACCTTTAGCGTCCATGTTTCGGATGCGTACATAAGGACAGGTATGATAAGAGTGTTGTACAATTGCACTTTGGAATTCCTTCAAAGGTTTTTTGATTGTAGCTGCTTGCCTAACCCATAAGCCCATCTGTTAGCTAGCATAATTCTTGGCTGTATTTCCGCGGAAATATTATTTTCTGCGTTGATGTTACTGCCCAAGTATATAAATTCCTTTACCACTTCGATGTTATAACTGCCAATGGTAATATTTTTTCCCAGATGATGAAATGAGGACTCCTTAGTATATATTATATTTGGTTTTATTCTCATTGATTTTGAGTCCAATTCTAGATGCAGCTGCTTCAATCTGGACAAACGCTTCGTTGGCAGAGCGTTTACTCCTCCCCATAATATCAATGTTGTCAGCATATGCCGCAATTTGCACTGATTTGTTGAAAAGTGTTCCGGTGTTTAGTACGTTGGAATCTCGAATTACTTTTTCTAAAGCCAGATTGAAGAGGTCACAAGACAGTGCATCACCTTGCCGTGCTCCTTTAATTGTGTTGAATGGTTCACTGATGGAATTTTGAATTTTGACTGCACATTCCACATTTGTTAATGTCATCCGGCTTAACTTAATAAGCTTAGTAGGTATGCCGAATTCAGACATGGCGTTGAATATTGCCTCTCTGTCTACACTATCATATGCTGTTTTGAAATCAATGAATATGTGGTGATTATCAATTTGGAACTCTTTAGCCTTTTCCAGGATTTGTCGTATTATGAAAATCTGATCTATAGTCGACTTTCCAGGTCTAAAGCGACATTGATAGCTGCCAATGATGCTGTTGATAACTGGCTTTAGCCTTTGACATACGATGGACGAGAAAATTTTGTACGCAAAATTAAGAAGGCTTATGCCTCTATAACTGGAGCATTCTTGTTGATCGCCTTTCTTGTATATGGGCACTATTATGCTCTTGTACCATTTATTGGGCATGCATTCTTCGGTCCAAATTCGGGCTATAATATCGTGCATGCACTTTGCGATTTCAGTGCCCCTTGCTTTAATAAGTTCGGCTGGAATGTAATGCGAACCAGCTGATTTGTTGTTCCTTAGCTTATTAATTGCGGTTTGAAACTCATGTAAAGATGGTATTGGTACGCCTACGTCATGTATGGACAGCGTTCCTTGTGCAACATGTGGTTGTGGTACTTTCGTTGGGTTGATATTAGTGTCCCCGTTGAAAAGCTCTGTAAAGTGTTCTGTCCATCTATTTAGCATTCCTGGAGTATCAGTGATTAGCTGCCCATCTTTGCCTTTGTAGCCGAGTGTCCTTAGCTTAATACCTTGCGTTTGCATTTTTACGCTGTGATAAAATTTTCGGACTCGTTTCTATCTTTTAAGCTATCTAAATCCTGTATCAACTGTTGTTCGTGTTCACGCTTCTTCCTTCGCCGCACAGCATGTTTTTCACGTCTTAAGCGCTTAGTCTTCACCCAAAATGTGGGCCTTGTTACGAATGTTTCGTTGCTGCCTAGCATCATTTTTTGCGGTGTTTAACTGTCTGCACCTTTCATCGAACCAATGTTTTCGCCTGGATGTTGTTTGGAAGCCTAGAGATTTTCGCACAGCAGTTGGTCCATTGTTCATCAATTGTGGCATTCGCTGGCATCGGCGTGTTTAACATGTTTTCTCGGATATTTTCCATGTAGGTATGCGCTGTGCTCTGAATCTTGAGACCTTCAATGTTGAATTTCCTCTCTGCCCGGACGTTATTCCTGCTTATATTGGTTAGTCTTGCTCTGAACTTAGCGGCCACTAGGTAGTGGTCTGAATCAATATTTGCACCACGGTAAGTACGAACATCCAATATACTGGAGGCATGCCGAGCATCAATAGCAACATGATCGATCTGGTTGGCTGGCCTCCGGTCGGGTGACAGCCACATTGCTTTATGTATATTCAGATGGCGGAACTTTGTACTGCTAATCACCATATTCTTTGAAGTACCCATGTTAATAACCATTCGTCCATTCTCCGAAGATAAGTCGTGGAGACTATGTATACAAATTGTTCCGGCGTAGATCTCCTCCTTGCCAAGCTTAGCGTTGAAATCACCAAGAATTATTTTAATATCGTGCGCTGGGCTGTTGTTATACGCCATATCTAGTTGTTCATAAAAATTTTCCTTTGTGTCTTCGCTAGCATCTTCAGTTGGTGAATGAGCACATATTAAGCTAATGTTAAAAAATTTAGCTTTTATTCTGATGGAGCAAATATGCTGGAACAATTTGTATACATAGTCTCCACGACTTATCTTCGGAGAATGGACGAATGCTTATTAACATGGGTACTTCAAAGAATATGGTGATTAGCAGTACAAAGTTCCGCCATCTGAGTATACATAAAGCAATGTGGCTGTCACCTGACCGGAGGCCAGCCAACCAGATCGATCATGTTGCTATTTATGCTCGGCATGCCTCCAGTATATTGGATGTTCGTACTTACCGTGGTGCAAATATTGATTCAGACCACTACCTAGTGGCCGCTAAGTTCAGAGCAAGACTAACCAATATAAGCAGGAATAACGTCCGGGCAGAGAGGAAATTCAAAATTGAAGGTCTCAAGATTCAGAGCACAGCGCATACCTACATGGAAAATATCCGAGAAAACATGTTAAACACGCCGATGCCAGCGAATGCCACAATTGATGAACAATGGATCAACTGCTGTGCGAAAATCTCTAGGCTTCCAAACAACATCCAGGCGAAAACATTGGTTCGGTGATAGGTGTAGGAAGTTAAACACCGCAAAAAATGATGCTAGGCAGCAACGAAACATTCGTAACAAGGCCCACATTTTGGGTGAAGACTATAAGCGGTTAAGACGTGAAGAACATGCTGTGCGGCGAAGGAAGAAGCGTGAACACGAACAACAGTTGATACAGGATTT